>BSBM01000846.1:2872500-3137500 GCA_027924585.1 Larix kaempferi | reverse complement strand
TGTTGTAGAATATCGGGGTCTTCCCATGTTGCCTCTTCTGCTGGTAAATCTTTCCATCGCATGAGGTACCTCTTCTACTGGTAAATCTTTCCATCGCATGAGGTACTCTATTAGTACCTTAATCCTCAATTGCTTTTCTCTGGTGGTTAAAATGTTTGCCAGAACCATGATAACTTGCCTATCATCCAGAGGTGGAAATGCATCTCGAGTTTTGACATTGTGCCTGACTACCTTTGTCAAGCTCAAGATATCGAAGGTATTGTGCACTCGAGTTCCTGCTAGCAGTTCCGACGTGCTGGGAACCATTCCCACTCTTGCCAATATCTCATAAGGCTCGTAGCATTGAAACCCAAGCTTTCGTGCTTCTTTCCCCTATAAGAGATTCTTGCTTATAAGGTTGTAACTTCAATAAAACCCAATCACCTAACTCGAATCCCCTTTCACTTGGATGTTGGCTTTGTTGAAATTTCATCCTATCTTGGGTCGCTTTGAGGTTCTCCTTTAATTGTTTCAAGATCTATTGGCTTTCCTAAAGAAATCACAGATGGATGGCAGTTGGGTGTCTTCCATGGACACCAATTAATCATCAATGTATGATCATAACTGTAAAAGGTTATATTACCTCCCACCACTCAAGTGGTAATGCCTTGAAATACGAGGGCAACCCTAGGAGAACTTAGCAAGGTTGCCCATTGTCACATAGCTACCCTTCCTCTCACTTTAGGCTGACTCTCCTCCGACACAAAGGAGGTATCCCTAAGTAGAATGTTAGATGAACTTTTAGAAATAAATTGCTGGTAGGTTGGTCCCCTAGGAGAACTGCCCATTGTCACATAGCTACCCTTCCTCTCACTTTAGGCTGACTCTCCTCCGACACAAAGGAGGTATCCCTAAGTAAAATGTGAGATGAACTTTTAGAAATAAATTTCTGGTAGGTTGCCAAGACCAGTGCCAATCCAACAGGGGATGGAGTCAAAGTTAATAAATAAGAGGCTTAGAAGGGTACGGAGAAAGGCGTAGTTAAGATGTTACGAACATACCCTAGCCAACCACATGAACTTGTTAATATGTAGAAATTATATAAGGGGCCCTTCCAAAGGTGCACCCACTTCAACTATTACAAATCGACAACAATGACATGCAGCCATTGAACAATAGAAGATGGCAATAACTTTTTATAGAAATTAACAAACGCAATATTGAACAATGATGAACAAAAAGTTTCACCTCAACCTTTTTCCTTCTCTTTGAAACAAAAATGCCCTTTTTCAAAAGATCATTACAACAAATTTGTAAGAGTAAGATCAAATACATCCATGAAAACGCAAAAGAAGATGATGAACCTCACACCTACAAGTCCTTTAATGTCATCTTCCAGATCTTCAACTATGTTTAGAGGGGATCTCCCTATCAATCCAACCATGCCCAAACAAATGAGGGGGCTCACTCTATATAGATATGAGCTCACCTCTCTTAAAAAAAATACTATTAAGCTCTCTTGCACGGGAACCATTCCCACCCTCCAGGAAACTCGTTCCTAAGGTTCCCACGCTCCAGGGAGCTTTGGGACGGGTAGGAAGCGGTTCCGGTAGCTTGGGGACGTGGTGGGAATGTTGTAAGCAAAAAATCAGGGGCTTGGGAATTCCATTGTTGAAGTTTCATCTGTGGGAACCTCTACAAGTTCCGTACAACAATGGGAATGTTCACGTGCTCCTCGCCGAGTATGAATGCCATATGTTCCCGAGCCGCAAGCCGGTGGCCCAAAAAAAACGTGGGTTTTCTTATGACTTTCACCAATCTCTCCAACTAAAACCCTAATCCCCCTTCAATAATACACAACACAAGTCAATTGCTTTCTTCTTTGCAAAGCTTCAAAGTTCTGGTCTGTGAATAAGAGAGATTGATTGAGGGCTGAGGTGAGTGAGAGAGGCAGCTTCAGAACCACATGGCAGCAAGCTATAGCATGAAAAAATTCAAACAGTGAAGCTTAAGCATCACCATTTTTAATTTTACTTCTCTCTATTACAAATTCTTTTCTTGCTTCTTCAGACTATAGGCCGAATTATAGTTGTGCTCTTGCTCTGTAGATTTATGATGATTTATTAATACTGTGTTAGTAGAAGCTCTAATGATATTCTGCAGACACAAGTAAACAATACGCCATTTCCTTGTGTTCATGCCATGGTAATAAAACTCGAATGATAAGTATAGAAAATCACTTTCGAAGCTGTTGTTGTTAAGACTTTAAAGTCTGCCGTCAAACAACTCAGCAAAATATGCCCTCTGATCTGGTTATTTGGCAGTGGATGATTTGATGTATGGAGGAACAAAATCAAGTTTTAATATTACTGTGGATGATTTGATGTATGGAGGAACAAAATCAAGTTTTAATATTACTGTGGATGATTTGATGTATGGAGGAACAAATCAAGTTTTAATATTACTGTTTACTATTTAGTAGTTTAAATGATTCTTGAGGTTTCACATTTGTAACTTTGTTATAGGCCTTAATGCTTGCTTTTGCAGCCTAGGGTATGAATTAGGTTCATTTGTTTTCATTTCATTTCATTTTTTCATTTGTTTTATGGTTTTATATTTTTAATACATATTATTTTTGTTCCTGATTTGCCATTTCTTGCAAATTTGGGAGAAACTCTAACAACATCGATTCTAGAACCACTTTTCCCTTCAAGAAATAATACTAGCATAGCCACTTAACTTGTGGTCGGTGAACACTGATAGGTCACAAGTTAAGTGTCATGAAAAAGTTATCTCTTACTTGTTCTCCATGCTTAGTTGTAATCACATATTCTTCTCCATGCCTCAACTACGTGCTACCTGTTATCTTTTTTAGTTAAATGGGTTGTCTATCTATTATCCATGCATGAGCTACGAGTTATCCATGTTATCCATGCATCAACTATCAGATATTTTTTATATTTCTTTTTTTATAATTGTTTATTTAGAATTTTGAATGATGCCCATAAAATCAATCTGGACAGTACACTTGTTTCATCTTCCTTCAATCTAGGAAAAACATACATGGTAGTCCACCCCAAATTCTAAGATATAAACACCTATCAGTGTAATTAAAATATCCTAAAAAGACACTAGAAAACTTCTTGAAGGGGTTCCATATCCATAGGTTCTTCTAGCAACTTTTTACAACAAAATAGTAAAACTTTTTACAACAAAATAGTAATTACAGCCTTAAAGAGAGTACAACATTTCCCTCCTATAAGCTTTTTTGATGAAGTTAAGTGACGTGAGATTGTCCCTGCAGCGTTCTTCTTCAAAATAGAAACTTTCTTTTATATTTATGCTTTAACTACCTCATTTTCCATGTTGGGGCTTCCTTCGAGTAGGTGTCCTTCCTTGATATCTTTGCTAAGCAACTACAACAAACCATTCACATGGAGCACTCCTCATTATAAAGTTTGTTTGCTTGTTTTAAGGTGCAAAGGTGAGCTTGGACTGTTACCCTCATATTGTATGAGGTTCCACACTCATGATTTTCATCACAATAACTATGCTTTTTATCACACCCCTTGTGATTTTCATTATAAATTACAGAGATCTGCAAGATGATATGGATGGAGCACAAGATGGAGACGTGGGTATTTTTATTGGTGCACATCTTTCCATAGCATTTCCCTTATGACATTGTTGATCATCACCTACGGTGGGTGTATGGTGTCTTGAGGAAAGTTGTCATTGCACATTCTTTTGATTGTTGCCCCTAGAGCATATCATGATCTTCAGTGGTTGATTACTGATGTACCATGGGTTGATATCGGAATTCCCTTTGTATTTTTCTATATCTCAGTATGGTGGGGTTATGCTTGGTGAATTGGTTTGGCACTAGGAGAGAATGCTCCACATATTCCCCTTTACTTATGTTGTTATGTCACCACATGACTAGACTTGGATGTGATTTGATGATGTTGATTTTACCACTTTCAGATTTGATAATTATTTCCCTTACGAATTTGATGAATTTTATGCAGTAGATTCTTCATAAAATAATTATACATTGAAATATTCAACCATATGTTACACTTTAAATAAAATGAATGATTGACAAATAACGAATGAATACAATACAATACATGGACCTTTAAATATGTATCATAATGTCTTTTCAAATGTAAAAGGCACACCCTTTTACTCTTTATTAAGATGCTTAATTAATTAATTATTATATCATCGCCTTCCCATGGTTTTATAAAACCATGGTATTTGTCCATGGTGTTGGCCCATGGTATTTTATTTCTTTATCTTTTTCATTTTAATGTTCAACTCATTATTTTCTCTTATTTATATTATTTATATTTATTTATTTGCACATACCCTCAACTATTCTTTAATTATCATTTATGTACGTAACACGATCTAGAAACTTAGTCTTCATATCCCAAGAAGGATTTCCATGAGCTTGCTTCACATGCACGTCCATCCATGTCATAAGAGATCTAGCGTGTGTGCACCCTCACTAGAGTAGACTTGACCATTCCAACAAGGGTAGCTAATCCGTAAGAATGGAAAAGTCAAATCCACTCTATCATGCCAAGGAATACCAGAGCCAGGTAGTCATGTGATGGGAAACCTAAGTCCTATACCACTTGATCAAGTACCATGATCAAGAAAGACTATACCAGGGCCTCCCAGAACCAAGGAGTAGATCTGCAAGCATCCAAGCCTTTTACTACTTGGCCAAGCACCATGACCGAGAAAGGCTACATCCAAGGGCCTCACACACACCAGTGAGTGAACCATCATCATCCTCCATAGGTCAAATCACCATGACCCATCGAGCCAAACACCATGACTACGTCCAGGAAGATGTCTGCCCGAAGTTGCCCTCAACATCAACAGATGATACTTGAGCCTAGTGGATGAGTGTGTTAGCACTTCGGGCTTTATTTCACATATGGGTTACATGTTGGCATGGTTGGCATCACACCCTTGGATAACACTCCTCATATACACCCATTTTCACATGGTTCAAGCCTTGCCAAAGACTTTTATTCGACATGGTGTAGTGTGTAATGAGCCTCATGGTGTGAACTCTAGTGATTGATTGGAGGTTTTTAGCGCATTGATTACTTCTTGATGTTGTGGACTACTAGTCTACTATTCCTATTTGAGCGCTCATCTTATGCATAGGTTTGTAGGTGATCCTAGCCCTCTCAACAACTAGTTTGACATAGTTTGACCTAGGATGTCTATTACTTGAGTGCCCTTGCTTATGTTGAGGATTTTGTCACTTGGTTTGACATGTGACTAGCATAGATCCATCTTAAACCCAGATCTATCAAACACCAAGAGGGATCCAATTTCTTGAGGCGTACTTTTTTTTTATTTTAAAATTTTACATTTTAAAAAAAAAGTACACATCAAGAAATTTGATCCCTCTCGGTGCTTGATAGATCCAGGTTTAAGATGGATCTATGTTGGTTTTAATTTTTTATTTTATGAGCCGACATGAATTTTTTTAATTACTTTTTATTTTTTGGTAACTTATGAGCCAACATGAAATTTTTTAATTACTTTTTATTTTTGGTAACTTATGAGTTGATATGAAAAATTTTAATTACTTCTTTTACTTTTTATTTTTGGTAGCATTATGTTATGTTACATAACATTACATAATGTTACAAGTTGCAACATCTCCCCATATTGCGCTGTAGATCACCTTGCTACTCTTGGTGCGATAGTGTGGAACATCACCCTTAGTGGGGCACTCTCCCTTGTTGGCACTTACTTTGAGGCATTTCACTCTTTATCATATTTTATTGTTTGAGTGATGAGGCCGTCCCCTTTGCTAAGGAATTAGTTGAGCATTGTGGCGACTTGGCATGTGGATTGATACCATTATCTAGTTTGTTGAATCCATCTTCCTTGGACCTAGCCATTTGTACACTTTTAGAGGGTTGTTACACTTTGGAGACCGAGTTGATGAGTTGGTTGAGGATACATTCTAGCTTGTGGGGACTATTTTTCTAATGTGGTCAACATTTATGACTATTCATTTATTACTTGAGGGCCGATCCATTACTTGAGGGCTTCATTGCACACATTTGTATGCTTGTGGTGAGGATGTGTCAACTAGATGAGCCACATGCGCCTCCTCAAGGGATATGTTGCACATTTAGTGAGGATTCTTAATGGATTCTTCTTCTTGAAGAGGTTTTAGGATGGATGTTGGGGCATTTTACACGGTCCTCCACCTATTTTGAGATGCACCCTAGCTCTATGGATGTTCGAGATTTGTACATGTGGCATGGCCACTACTCATCCATTGATATTTTATGTATTGTTTGACTTGTCCACTTTAGTTATTTGGTGGATATTAGTTGTTTATGCATTCCTAGGTTAGATGTAGGGTTTTAGCCATTATGATTGAGGAGGTTTGAACCTTGAAATCTATATAATAGAGGCACCTCCCATTTGTAATGGGCGTTAAAATCATGTGTAATTTTGGAGATCTATTGCTAAACATCTATTGAAGGATCTGGAAATATATGGGTGCATTCTTGTTTATGTGAGGCTATTATTTTGGAGCATTATTGTTGAATGTTGGTGCTTAACTTCTACATGCAAAGAGCTTCTTTCATGAGGCCACAAGGGAAGGCTACATTTACCACATTGGAAGAAAACTAGGTGTGATATTTCCTCTCTAGTTTCTTTGTTGTTTTATTAATGGAAATAATTTAATTGCATCTATCATCTTGAAGGATATAAGCTTGAAGGTGCATATCTTAGAGAGCCCTTCCTTGGAAATTTTATGCATTACTTTACGACCACATTAGGCTTGCTGTAGCATGGTTTGTCTCAATGATAGTGCCAAAACCCCTTTCAAGTGCCTTTCTTAGGGTTTCTAAGCATAGATTGATTCAAATTTAGTTCATTGCATCCAAAATATTTTTCAACTATATTCATAGGATGCAGATTGTTGATAACCTAGTAATGCTAGCTTATCTTAGAGGCTGAAAAAGTTGTGAAAGCAAATGTTAAAATAAGTGGAGTAGAAAATATTAAGAAAAGTTCTGACCCGATGCCTTGGTGTTGGGTTACTGAGTCGATTCATCCCTGCTTGATCCACATCGCAGTTGGCATTATTGTCGGATGCTAACTTCGACACAACTTCGACAAGTTTCGACTTCGACAACTTCACGACTTCGACATGTTCCGCAACCTCACAGTTTCGCGACATCGACATGCAGCGTCGATCTGTGACCATGGGATTGTCAAGATTTGACAGACTGTCTCTCTGTCTTCCAATTGACTGTAATGGTTGAACTGCCGAACCGTTCTAACTTCTCTTGTAACTGAACGCAACAGGAAAGCACCCAAGCATGTCAACATTCTCTATATAAGAATGTAAACTATTGTAATATACAACTTAGAATCAATCAATGATCTCAGATCTTGTAATAGAAGATCAGTTCGCATTCTTGCATATTGTTTGTGTATATTTGTGTTCTGTCTATGTAGTGTATTCCTGCTTTGGGCATTTTGTTGCTTAAGCTTCCGCCATAATAGAGCCAACTCATTCAGT
The DNA here is from genome assembly GCA_027924585.1 of Larix kaempferi. Lineage (NCBI taxonomy): Eukaryota > Viridiplantae > Streptophyta > Pinopsida > Pinales > Pinaceae > Larix > Larix kaempferi. The sequence goes on along the minus strand of BSBM01000846.1, from coordinate 3,129,939 downwards.
CGAACTGTTGTCCCTCTCGTGCTTCCTGGCCATGTGCAGATCAACTAAGTGTAGATCACTTCAGATAACTTATGGCATCTTTATCATAACTTTTGGTAGGAGCGACTAGCCAGGTGGATACTATATGAAGGTCCTCATATTTACAGTCAACCTATCATGAGGAGATATCACGGGCATACAATGAGGAGTTGGTATCAGAGCACTCAGCTTTGTTCATGCTTAAGTTTGCGTAGACACTTCCAGCGAAGTTACCAACTTATGCCTGTTCAAAGATGCTCACAATCTTAGCAATCCAAGCAGACACTACCTCCAGAAAGGCCAAAAGAAACAGATGATAGACATGCAGTCGATGAGACAACACAACTTATTGAGCAAGCACTGACTTGACAACAGACTGAAATGTTCTCCCAGTTCAATGAAATTCTCACACGATTTGCTTCGACATCCGGAGGATTTTCGACGAGAACTCACTTCGACAAAATAAACCCCTTCAAAGTGCAAATGAATTTGGACATACCGAATCTTGAAGGAAATATTGACGTGGAATCCGACGACAATTGGGTGCAATAATTGGAATCCTATTACTATGTGAATCAACTCTCAGAAGCTGACAAGATCACCATTGCAGCCTTAAAGATTTCAACATTTGTGCACTGCTGGTGGGAGAGCCTCTCAACAAAGATGGAGAAAAGCAGAGACCCCATCGACACATGGGATAAATTCATCAAACACATCCAAAAGGAATTTTACCCGCCCAAGTACCTCGAGCAACAGTATAAGAAGTGGCAGCAACTAAGGCAATGGAAAGACCAATCAATACAGAGTTACACCGACGAGTTCTATCGACTCATGGCTAGACTTGGCATCCAAGAAGAAGAGAAATTGCTTGCTCTGAAGTACATCAGCAGATTGTCCCAGTACATTCAGCAGGAGATGGAATTTTTTACCGTCAATACGCTTGCAGATGCATTCCACGATGCCAGCAAACTTGAAACCAAGCATAAAGGGAAAGCATGCTTCGTGGCAAATCCGAAATCAGGACAACCACCCAACAAGAATACATCAACCGACTTCGACAATTCAAAATATTCTCAGCCGAATCCACCAAAGCCAGATCATGGTAAAAAGCCTTTTCAGAAAAGGGAACGTAGCAAACAACCGCCCAACGAGAAATGGTGTGATTACCACCACTCATCTAGGCATGATACGTCTGAATGCAAATCTTAGAAGACATTTTTGGAAAAAGAGTCGACATCCGATGCGTTCGACAAGATGGTGGAAGAATCAGATCCAGACGCAACGACCCTTCTGACATCGACATCGACCAATCCAGCAGCCTCGACTATCGTCGATGAGGAGGAACGAGAGTGCCTATTCCATACACAGATATGGGTCCAACACAACCCATTACATCTGATTGTGGATAATGGTAGCGAGAATAACTTCATTTCTGAATATCTTGTGAAGAAACTAGGTCTTGTCACCACTCTGCATCCTCAGCCTTACAACATCGGTTGGATGAAGGATGGACAGGAACTACAGATCACCCGACAATGCAAACTCACCTACTTCATAAAGCCTTTTGAAGATGAAGTACCCTACGACGTAGCACCACTCTTCGTAGCGGACACCCTGTTTGGGAAACCTTACCTATGGGATCGCCATGATAGTTGTTAGAATCCATAATCGATGGTACAACATTCCAAAGCGATGACCTACACCAACGGTTTGAATGATATCTGCTAAATAGACAAAGAAGCTCATCAATCATGCTCAGAAGTTTGCATTAATCATGATAAAACCACAACATTCTAGGAAGACTGCAGCGACGAGTCGACTCACCAACCAAAGTAGCTCCCGACAGAAGCAGTTGATCGTCAACATTCTCAATGAGTATCAGAGTTTATTCCAAGATCCAGATGGAGTAACTAGACATTTCCAGGTAAAACACTCCATTGAACTTGCTCCTAGTTCTTCTTTGCCTAACGCATCTGCTTACAGAAGATCCATTCTCGAAAATGAAGAGATTCGCAGACAAATCCAACATTTGATCGACAAAGGTCATATCCGACCCAGATGTGGAAGTCCAATCGTCCTCATTCCAAAGAATCGTTATAGGGGACTTAATAAAATTTTGGTAAAGAATCGCTACCCTCTGCCGTGGATAGACGAGCTCATCGACTGTTTGAAAGGTGATAAATTCTTTACTAAGATCGACCTCAAGTCGGGATATCATCAGATACCAATCGAGCCCTCAGATGTGTGGAAAACTACTTTCAAGACCAAGGAAGGATTGTTTGAATGGTTAGTCATGCCTTTCGGCTTAACCAATGCACCTGCAACCTTCATGCGATACATGGACAAAATTCTGTGACATTTCATCGGCAAATGGGTCATTGTCTATCTCGACGACATACTTATTTTCAGTCGATCATGGGAAGAACATGTCAGACAGCTTCGACAAGTCCTCGACACTCTCTAGCAACATCGAGTTTACTTGAACATAGACAAATGCACTTTTATGATGAACAACATCAAATATTTGGGGTTTGTAATTGACTCTGCGGGAATTCACGTCGATCCAGACAAAGTACAAATTATCAAAGATTGGCCCATTCCTCAAAGCATTCAAGAACTAAGAAGTTTTCTTGGTTTGACGAATTTCTATCGACGATTCATACTTAGCTTCAATCACATTTCCTGGCCCTTGAATTAGTTGACGAAGGGAAATGGAAAAGCTGTTTTCAAATGGACACCGATGCAACAAGAAGATTTTGAACAGCTCAAGCACAAGCTCTACACTATACCAGTACTTGTGTTACCTAATTTGCATCAACCCTTTGAGATTGAGACAGATGCATCAGACTATGCCTTGGGCTCAGTGATCACTCAGTCTGGTCACCCAGTCGCTATTCATTCTGAAACTTTTAATGACACAGTTAGAATACATTCGACGTACGAAAAATAACTATACGCCATTGTGAAAGCTCTCAAGCAATGGAGGCATTACATCCTTGGCAAGGAAACGGTCATCCTCACTGACCATAAGCCTCTACAGTTCGCTCTGACCTAGTCAAAACTACAGGCAACCAGACAACTCAAGTGGATTAATTACCTACAACAATTTCAGTTGGTGATTAAGTATCAGAAAGGTAAAGCTAACACCGCCACTGATTTTCTAAGTCGACCACGCATTACTCTCCTTTTCACAGTGATGAGTATGCAGGGCTACGACACGACCACTTGGCCTCAACTATATCAGGACGACATTGAATTTTCACTAGTCTATCGACAACTACAGACTGACAAGTCGTCGACCTCCGACTACTTCCTGAAAGACACCTTGCTATACAAGCTTGGACAACTTTGTGTACCGACCGGTGAGCATCGACAACAACTCATTTGGGACACACACTACAACAAGTCTGCAGGACACTTTGGAGTAGCGAAGACACTTGCTATTCTTCAAAAGTATTTCTTTTGGCCTACACTTAAAACTGACATCAACAAGTACATTCGATCATGTGTGGTTTATGCCATTGCTAAACCGCCTAATCGATGACAGGGATTGTACACACCTCTGCCAGTTCCTAGTTGACCATGGGAATCTATTTATACGGACTACTTGATTGGATATCCTACTACCAAACATCAGTATGACACGATCTTAGTAGTAGTCGACATATTTTCCAAGATGGCCATTCTCATACCATGCAAGAAGACCACGATAACGCAGCAGACTGCTCAGCTCTTCTTCACACATGTTTGGAAACACTTTGGTTTACCCACAACCATTACTTCCGACCGAGATGCCAAATTCGTCAACATATTTTGGAAGAATCTCTGGCAACAGCTGGACACATGACTCTCATTGTCGACAACTTTCCATCCTCAGACTGACGGACAGATGGAAGTTGTGAATCGCTTGGTCGTACAACTGCTTCGCATGTACAACCACAAGCATCGACGCACATGGGATGAAATTCTTCCATACATACAACACAGCTACAATCGTGCTCAACACAACTCTATAGGAAAGAGTACATTTGAGATCTATTATGGATTTCAACCCTCAATGCCTATCGACTTGATCAGCTCCTCAACATAGTCGAACTCTGATTCCGACTACAACCAGCGAGAAGTTGATAAAGCTTTGAAGTTTCGAGATCAAATCTGCGACATCCAGAAGCAAGCACAAGAAATTTTGCAACGAGCAAACAAGAAAGCTAAGGCCCGACACAACAAGCATCGTATTTCTCATTCATTCCAAATTAGGGATAAGGTCTGGTTACATCTCAAGAAGGAGCGCTTCACCGGTCCATTCAAGAAGCTTAAACCTTTACGATATGGTTCGTACAGTATTCTTCGACAGATTGGCGAAAATGCTTTCCAGCTTGAAATTCCTGCATGCCTGGATTTGCATCCAGTATTCAATGTGGATCTACTTCAACCATACCATGCACCAATGTTGGAACATAACGATTTACCGACAGCAGAACCCGACGACATCAATCTAGATGTTCAGGATCCTCTTCCTTGCGACACCATTGTGGGATGACGAGTACGCTATACAAGGATGAACACAATTCCCTTGTTTCAGGTTGCTAAATCCGGACAGATCCCCGCATAAGGAAAGTGGTACTCTGCTACTGAACTGACTGACAAGTTTCCTCACCTTCACGAGCAAACAATGGGGATCATTGTTTCTTAAGGAAGGAGGTTTGATCCACATCGCAGTTGGCATTATTGTCAGATGCTAACTTCGACACATCTTCGACAAGTCATCGACATCGACACAACTTCGACAAGTTTCGACTTCGACAACTTCACGACTTCGACATGTTCCACGATCTCACAGTTTTGTGACATCGACATGCAGTGTCGATCTGCAACTTGTGACTGTCGAGCTTCGACAGACTGTCTCTCTGTCTTCCAGTCGACTATAACGGTTGAACCGCCGAACCGTTATAACTTCTCTTGTAACTGAACGTAGCGGGAAAGCACCCAAGCATCTCAACACTCTCTATATAAGCATGCAAACTATTGTAATATACAACTTAGAGTCAATCGATGATCTCAGATCCAGTAATAGAAGATCAATTCGCATTCCTGCATATTGTCTGTGTATATTTGTGTTCTATCTATGTAGTGTATTCCTGCTTTGCGCATTTTGTTGCTTAAGCTTTCGCCATGACAGATCTGACTCATTCAGTCGAACTGTTTTCCCCCTTGTGCTTCCTGGCATGTGCGGATCACTGCTAGATAAATGGCATGAAAATGAGATCCACGAACTGCAAAGACCCTGGAGCAATCCACAATTTCAACCCAACTAAGACACCCCTTCAAATCCTGTGCTCCTCCAACCTGCATACTGAATAACTTCATGGAATATGGAAGTCAATTAGAAGTCCCAAAACCTAAGGAAAAAACAACAAACAAGTTAGAGAATAGATGTATAAGCAAAGAGGAACGAAACCTAGAAAGGAAGGCAAGTGCAATAAAATTTTGAGTTATGTTTCTTACTAGAAAATTTCAGAGCATTACAACAATTGCAATTTCCAGAATTATACATAAATAAACATCAAGGATATTACCTTAGATTGAATCAAATATCAAACGCATAACAATAGAGGAAAGCAAGAGCCAAAATACAACCACAATCACCATAAACACAAGAGAGAAACTCATAAAAATCAGAATTGTTCTATTATTATCCAAACTGCCTCTTTTACAATGGGGGAATCCTCTCTATTTTATAGAACAAGAGGAAATAAAAATCCCTAATGACAAAGTGATGAAGGGATGAGATATTCATTTGAGTCCCATTTACAATCTAATGGTTGAGATTACATCTTACAATAGTTGAGAATACACGTGGTTAAGTGGCCCTCTTCATTATGGCACACTTGACCAAGTGGAGCATGTGTGGGGACCAAAATGTTGATGTAAATCATTAAAATGTTGAGAGTGAGGATGACAGAGGCACCTATATGATGTGGAAAGTTGAGTAGGAGAGTGTTGCAACTGCAACCACCCTCCCCACTAGTTTCTTTTGGAAAGACTCCCCCACCCCCACTTTAAATTTAACCTTTGGTTGTCTCAAACCTTTGATCTTTTTAAACTAAGTCAGGTACTGCTTGAAGTTGAAGGTTCCCAAGGAGGAGAAAGCAAATAGCCATTTTTTGACTTTTCCTTAATTAATTTTGTCTTTCTTGAAGTTTTACGTTTCGGTGAGTTTCACCATTTCCGTGAAACGTTTCTGAAAATATCCTTTTTTCGCTGAAACATCGGCTAACTTTATGGATTTTTACTGAAGCTTCGACCTAGTTTCACCATTTCTGCTGAAACGTCGGCATGATTCACTTTTTTCGCCGAAACGTTCGACGAGATTTAGAAAGCTATGCCGAAAGGTCCGGCAAAATTTCCCATTTTCACGCCGAAATGGTCGCACTAGATGTTCCTTTTCCGCTGAAACTTTGGGGAAATTCTAGAATTATGCAGAAGAATTTCTGTTCTTTTCATTAAAGTTTGCCCTATTTTTTTTAAAGTTGCTGACAGCCTCTCATCTTTTCACTAGATTTCTTCGTTTGACGTTGAATTGTTTCACTAAGATTATCCATTGTTTTGCTGAACCCATGTCGGCGAAAGTCATGATTCTTCTCCGAAACGATCACATTACCTTTTTATTTTATCGCCAAAACGCACATCGCGTGGGAATATGATTTAACGCTGAAGCATGTTGGAGCTCTTTACATCTTCTCTCAGAAACAACCTAGCGAAGTTTTTGATAAGGATGCTGAAATAAATCGTTGAGCTCATTAAAGCACACCAAATTTTGTTTTGGGGGGCTCATTGATCACTTAGGGTTGAAAGGACCGTTTAAAATCCAAAACACCATTAACCTTCCCCCTCATTGTTATCTCAGAACCTCGTTCACGACTGCACCACCTGGAGAAGGTTCTTTTCTCGGTATGATTGTGTCCACTAATGATTGATCTAGTACACTTATCGTCTATCATCCAGGTAGGTGCATTTTCATCCTGATTGTGGGTTTAAAATGATTACTCTTTCCACCTGATGATTTGAGATTTGAATGGTGAAACCCTATAATTGGTCTTGTTATCCTATCTTTGACAGTTTTCTTGAAAATTCATTTCATTGGATAGCTTAGTGCTTCTTCGGGGCCCAAGAGTTTTTTGGTCACATTATTCGTATCTAAGAATTCATGCCGTAAGGCTAAGTCTGCATCTCTGTCGCCAAGTGGGTGTTCTTTTGAAGTTTTCCCTTGTTATATCAAACCCTATCTAAACCCTAATTTTGGAAGATATGCATACTTTCCCTAACCTTATCCGATTGTTCAAGCTATCATGATTTCTTTTTGCAAGCTAATGAATTCATTGATGCAGACCCTAATGGATGGAATAAGAAGTTCTTGGTTTTAATGATGAGCTATATATTTATTCATATAGAAGTGTATATTCATTGCAAAAGTTTGAAACTATTGCTTGAAATTGCATCTTGATTCATAGTGTCAATGGATTTTATGCAATATGATAATGCTTCTTCTATCCTATAAGATCCAAAGATGTCGAAAAGAGGTCCTAAGTGCTCCTCCAAAGCTATATTGTTGCCAGGAAAGCACCCACATCAGAGAGATAGTGGAGAATATGAGACTAAGTTTTTGAAGGCTCCCTTTAGAATTGCAACCACTCTCCTATGCAAGCTCTATGGGAGTCCCAACTCAACTAATTACAAGCTCAGTTGGGTACCTTTGCTTTATCATATCACAATACATAGCACCATTTTCAATTGGGTAGATATTGTTTCAGAGAACTTGTTCCAAGCTATTAATGATGCACAACAAGGACTCAAAGTAAAGAAGGTTGAGTTCCACATTTCTTCTTACTTGATAGAATGTATTATGACTACGCATGCCTTTCCTAACCTCAAATGTAGGTGTAATACCAATGACTCCTGTCTATGTAGCATATCAGATCTTATGGGACCAAAAGCATGCGAGCTACTACAAACAAATTTTTGAGGAGTTCTTGGTTCCCTTGTACATGTTGGTTTATGAAAAGGAACCAGATTGCATGTCCAAGGAGGCTCTTATAGTGGTCACTCAGTTGGGGGATTACTATCTGACCCCTAAAGGTACATATTTGCGTATCTACGGAGGATCGAAGGGTCCCTTTTTGCTACCCAAATATGTTACTAATTGCATCATTTTGAAGGAAATTGTGAGGGAAACATTTTTAAACGACATTGGCCATTTCTCGCACCAAAAGAAGAAGGCTTCCTGACATCCGCTTCCATTGATAGTCGATGCATGTAGGTTGAATAAGGCAGAGGATTCCCAGGAGCTAGTGAAAGATTTAGATTCATTTCACTTTGGTGAGAAATTTTTTGTAAGGAATGATAGTCAACAAAAGGTGGCCCTGCATTGCGTGTTAGTTAAAATTCATTATGAATATGTTGATCAATTCTTAAAGGGATAGGAAATATATAGGCGGGTCTCAAATCTTGAATAAATAGGTAGGAGACTTAGCAAAAGGAAAGGTGGTAAAGATACGAGCTCAAGCAAACCGTTTGATGCCTCATCCCAAGAACACTTAGAAGAAGTTGCTAGGAAGAAAGCAGTGGAAGAAGCCCTCTTGGTAGAAACAAACAAGCTTGATTGCAAGAAGAAGATGCAACAAAGAAGGTTGAAGAAGAGAGGAAAGCGAGAGAAGACGCGGAAGAATTACAGAAAAGAATGGAAAAATAACAATTGAATAGGCATGTAGTGGAACAAGAAAAGCAAAGACCCGAGTTACTACAACAACAACATGAATCAACTCAACAAGAGGAACTACAAAATAAGAAAGAAGAAGAAGAAACCTTCAAGAAAGCTGTGGAAAATCAAGGGCTATAAGGAGGCGACGAACTTGGAAATGAGGGCCAAGATATGGATATCGATGCTCCAACATGCACCAACATGCAAGTCCCACTCAGTATAGGACATATTCCTTTCGTTGAGTTGGGACTCGCTCTATTCAACCCATCCAAGCAACATGTCATTGCTAAATTGGAGACTATAGTTGATGATCCCAAAAGAAATACTATCATGAAGAGGATGGAAAAGAGGCTTAAAATTTCTTCACAGTCAGAAGTTGTCACAACACAAGAAGTTCCAGTAGTTGAAGGTACCAACAAGGATCTGAAGTTCACGACATTCGTGGAGTAGCTGTAACCCTGGCCAATGAAGGAAATATACACAAATTTATAGAAAATGTTGAAATCAGTAAGGCCAAGGTAGTTAAGCTCAAGGACAATCTCGTCCAAGCTAGGAATGAAGGAATTGAAATGATACGTCAGTGGGACACCCTTGAGTTGCAAAAGGACGAAACCATGCACACTGTGAAAATCCTAGAGGCAGAAGGAGATTCACTAAATGTCAAAGTGGTAATATTAGAAGGAGAAAAAACATATTTAAATTCCCAATTACAGGAGATGCAAGCAAAGGAAAGTCAATGGGATCAACAAATAGAATCCCTCACTATCGAGAAAGGAACTCTGCAAGCACAGTTAGCAGAGCTTAAACAATAAAAGGAGTCATTGACGATTGCATTGAACACTGCGCGGGAAAAAAAGCAAGATTTAACCCCATTTTATGATCGTGCCTCCACTCTTAAGGAGAAATTGTTCCATTCTCAGGATTTCTCATAGAGAAAACATTTGAAGTGTAGGGAATGGAGACCAAGCTCAAGCAGATATATGAGACAACTACTGTCACTCGATAGAAGCTAGGAGAAATTCATAACAGGATGAAGAAGCTTGTTGCTTGGAGAAAGACAATTAAAGAAATTCCTCCCCATTTGCCTAAAATATCTACGGTAGAATTGAAGTTGGATTTTGCGACTCTAGATAGTTTCCAAAAGGATGAGAGAAAATTAAAAAATGAAGTGGCATCTTCTATTTCCAAGTGTGAAGGGATTCATCAGATGTAATGTCCCTTGTTAGGAATTTTATTAAAATTGCAATTTTCCACTTTTTTTCCTTGGTTCGACCTTTGACTAGTTTCGATCTCTAGGTCCCAAATTTGCCCCAAATGATCCCAAATCTTCTGAGAAGGTATATGAATGATATTTGAACATAAATATGTGTTTCAGGGATGCCTTTGTACCTTTAAAACACTTCTGCAAATACTCTTTCAATTCTGGTCAATGTAGGTAACTTTACTAGTGATTTCCCTTTGACTAGTATTGGTTTCTAGGTCTCAAATTGACTCCAAATGCCTTCAAATCTTCAAGGAAGGTTTATGAATGATATTAAGAATTTAATATGATGTTCAGGGACAACATATGGCCACCAAAAGACCTCTGCAAACTCTCTTAAGATTCTGGACCAAGTATGCAATTTTACTAGTAATTTGGGGTTCAAATCCCCATAAGGTAAGTACTGAAAATGGCTTCCCAAATGCCTCCAAACCCACTCAAATTTATGAACAGAGGTATGTAATGTGTTAAGTATGTTATTAAGGTCTCATATGCACCATTAATGGTTTATTACAACTGTTCTCACCCTCTCCCATTCAATTGCAAAAATCCCCAATTCGACCCTTGGGGAAATGGCACTATTTCTTCTCCCAATGCAATTAAACTGAGTAAAAATGCTTCAAATGCTCAAGTACAGTACATGAAACTTGTATAAGACATCCATGGAAGTATATTTATCACAAATATATCATAGAATCATCCATTCATTCGAAATCATCATCAATACATTGGCTCACAACAAGGTAGTGGGGAAATGGCATTGTTCTTCCATTAAAAATGAGATTTATACATTTCTACTTGGAATTTCGACCTGAAACTTTTTGGAGATGAAGAACAGAGGATTTACTTCATATTACAAAATAAATGGGGCATTAAAAGCTTCCCAAAAGAGTACAATAGCTCACCAAAAACGCCCTCCCTCAAGGATCAAGAATATGCCATCAAAACTGGAAATGGTTGAAGGAGTGAGCTGCAATAGAAGAAACCCTGAGCTGCCCTGTAGCTTACACCTGCAAATAAAGACTCCATTAAAGCTCCAAATGAAAGGTCTGAATGGCCTTTCCAATTACCAACTTGGATGGGAATCTTTCACCCTCGAAATTGGCTAAGGCAAGAAACTAGTCATCCACTAGCTCTCCCTCTTCACAAATGCAATTGCAAATTCTACAAATGATCAAAAGCTGGTTTCATTCTTTGTTATTGACATTTATAAACTTCTAATGTCCTCCATGGGTCGAATTCATTCCAAGAGACTCATGCCAACTCAAGTTGGGAAGAGATTCCAAAGAACGCCACTTGTACAACAATTCCTAGTCTCCCACTTCCACCAAATCACATGTGGAAGCATCTTAGCTGCCCTAACACCCTTGAACGCCCTCTTGGAGTCTATTTTTAGCCCTGACATGTCATATATGTCATATGTCAGCCTTCAGGTCTGATTTGTGTCATAGGTGTCATAGCATCTTCATCATTGTTGTCATAGAGCTAGGGAATCTAGCCCAAGTGTCTCACTAGCTCCAAATTGCCTCTTCCTCTTCCATGGGAGTTACTCTTCCTCTATATTTAGACCTTGGATGAGTCATGCAATGAATAATACCTTTTGGACTCCCCCAAGTATGTTACCATTCACCTTGAATTCGAATTGGTGAGAGAATGATGCCAAGTGTAGTGGGGAAATCTAGCCATATGTGGGTCCCACTTCCTCCATGTGTCTTGATGATGAAATGCCACTTTGATTTTCACTTGTATATATTTATTTATCTCCTTTATTAAATATTTATGCCATTCTAATGTTCAAACATCATTTATTATCCCCATTATTCCAAATCCCAAAGCTTCCACCCCAAACCTAGGAAACTAGTAATTTTCCTCCTTGGCAATTATTTGACCTTTAGCATCAATTTGACAAACTCTAATGAATAGGGCCAATGTGATTAGGCCATTTTGATCCAATACCAAATTTGGGACATGACATCAGAACATATCAAGAGCCTTTGAAAAATGTCATTGCTTTCTCCTAGCCTATTTGAAATCCCTGTACCAAAAGAACAACGGTTGACTGAGCTGAGGACCATTAAATATGAAGAAATATCTACTATTCAAAGTCTAGAAAATATCACTGTATAGGATTTACAAGAGAGTATTGGGAAAGCCACTTTAAAAACGCAATACTTGGATAATGGGCATAATTCAACTACTAAAGGGATTAATGCAATGTGTTAATGCCTAAAATTTGCACACATGCGACATTTCGGTGATTCATCCAGTAAAGCATCATCAATATAAAAAATGCATCTCACCATGGGCATCCTAAACAGATCTAAAACACAGCATGAGTCCACGAGTGCCAAGAAACAATCAAAACAAAGGGTAGCGCAGGTATTGCACAGTTGATCCACGATGTAGCGCAGGTTACCTGAACTATGCACGCGCTACACCCTTGTGTATTTTCCTTCGATAGTCGTGCTACTATCAAAACAACGAGACCACTCACAACCAGCGGTGCATTAAACGCTCAATATTCCCCAAGGAGCAAAATTCGGGTCCCGATAAACTTGGGGACATTAATAAGCCCCCCTTGTGTACCTTGGAGATATCTCATGAAGGAGGAGAGTTCACATTTGGATCTAGTTGTTTGATGGCCATCTCTTGGCCTATAAAAGGAAGCCATTGGCATGCATTTGGTAGAGAGAAATTATAGCAAGGTTATGTGTTATACAAAAATCTCATCATCATGGGTTTTGTGTCATTTATATGCCTTATTTCCTAAAGTACCTGGGATGAAAGACCAAGAGAAGTGTTGATGTTCATCCTTTTAAATTTTGTAGTCACCCTGACGCGCCCTGTTCTCAGGAAATGTGTGTCAGACTTAAGGTGATGCGCTCTGCACATTAACAGAGCGTTTCGGCGACGATGTCTTCCCTTGCACAAGGTTCATCACCCTTCCAATGGCGTGAGTTGTTCTTGTGCAAGATGTGTTGCTATTGGTTAAAATGGATAAAGAGAAGCTTCGAACGACTTCTCGAAGCTTGGATGACATGGAGACTTATCCATACATATCTGGGAAGGTGGCATTCGATCCCCTTACCTAGTGGGATGATCCCTTAAGCCTCTCCCCTAAATCCTCAACCTCTCCTATCCCTTTAGCCCTATATATATGAACCCCCTCTCCATTGTTAAGGGAGGAAGGATAAAATACCCATATGCTGGTGGAATTTGGCTAGGAGATCCTCTTCATCCATAGGAGGCTAGAAGGTTAGAAGGCTTTGATATTTTGAAGCAAGATCACTTGAGTTGGTGTTACACCGTCAAGGCATTGGTTGTAATTTCCCCATTTTGTATTTGCTACAAATTACATTTAATACAAAAATATTTCCATAAACTTGTTGTTTCTATAATGTTTAGGATTGACCTCTTTGAATGTTGATCTAGTTAGATTATATGCTTTCATTTTTTCTTTTGTTTCCATTTGATCCATCTTGTTTTGCATCAAGAGATCAAGGAACTAGCAGTATATCAAACGGGGAGAAAGGACTTGTGTTTATGAAGTAAGTTGTCTATCAATTACTTTGCAATTTAATCCAACTAGGAAGGATAGTTGTATTACGTACATGTTTTGTTGTAGATCTAAACCATTTAGACTAGAGAGATCAGTTTTTGTCCGCATTAACATATTTTCTATAAACAAAAATGGTGACCATTCTGGGGAGTTATAGTTCATAGTTTTGTTCTGTTTTTAATTCATGATCTTTCTTGATTTTTCCTCTAATTGCCTTTCCCTCCACCAAATCTGATCATCAGAGAGTTTCTAGGTCATACAGACTCTGTTTAGGATTTAGATTGAGCCAATTTTCTTTTTATTTATTGAGGATTTTTATTTTTATTGCTTGGATCCCACCCGAAACACCTGGGAATTTCATAGCATGTGTCAAAAGTCTCAGTGACACACCTTTCCTTACAACAACCTACGTCGATGCTGCCCTCTGCCTGTTTACATACTGCATCGCTTACGCACTTATCATGTGTGCAGAGCGCGTTGCTGGAGCATCCAATGCTCTAGTGGACCTTAGCAAGGTGCGTTGCTGGAGCATCCAACGCTCTGGTGTACCTTAGCAGGGCGCATTGCCCCTCATCACTTGGTACATTAGTTTAAAAATTCCTCATTGTGATTTTTGGCTCTATTTTTGGACTCTGTGGGTTGTCTTTTACAGTCCCAGAACCCCCTAGGTACAACATGCTTTGTCCATTGGCTTGTTTTTGAAGTTTAAGATTGATTTGGGTCTTAGTTAGTCAAGCAGGTACACCCCTCATAGTGGGAAATTTCAATCCCTCATGAGCACACTCAGTCTTGTGACCCCCTATCAGTCCATCTGATCTTTTCAATCTAACTTCTTAGCCCTCCAATAGCTAGTGGTTGTCATTTTTGCAAAAAAAAATTGTGTGGTTTTGTGTGTTTGAAGATCTTGGGTAATTTATATTTTAGCGAATTTCCATTTGATTAAAGTTTGTAGCAGAAAAACTCTTTAGTTATCTAAATTTGGAGAGAAGGAATAACATAATTCTTAGATTTATTTGAGTTTTTGGTGTGAAAATCAAAAAGTTCTTATTATTTCCATTTCGAGTGAATTACCTAGAATCGATTAAAAGAGGTTTTTTTTATGTTTTGGAACATCATTTAAAATAATCTTTGGAAGTGAAAATTTAGTAATACTTAGGACTTCTTGGTTGTAAAAAGTTCATTTTATTTCCTTGAAAGTTTTGAGTTTCTTTGAACCTTCTCAAAGTATTCTGAAAGTTAGTAAAAACTCGAGAATTTTTTATTTTCTCTCTGTCTCTTTTAGTTTTCATTTTAGTATTAGAGTTAGTGCTTTCAAAAGGAAATTCATTTTTTCATTCTTTGCTCGTAGATCTGCTTGAATTGAAAAAGAAAAAGACAAAAATATTCTTTGATTTGGTGTGTTACTTTTCATTTTTGTTGGATTGTTGAAATAATGTTTTTCATGTCTTTTGGTTAATTTGAAAGCATAGGTGTTTCATTCATTTTTATTATTAGAAAAGGAAAAATACTTCTCCCTATCATTAGTTAGTTTTCTTCGAAAGAGAAACGAAGGCTTGCATTGCATGTATAGTAATTTTTCATCTTTTTAAATTCCAATTATACCTCATGCATCCACTTAACCGTCAAGATAAAATTTAATGGTAGATTAGGTTAAAACTGTATAGAAACTCGTGTGTTAATTTAGAGACGTGGTACGATGTCTTTAATCGTGGAAGCTATCGTTATTTTCCTGCACTGCATCCCCAGGGTTTGTAGTTCTGCCATGTATCAATTGGTATATTGAACGGACTTTCATGTACCTTCGGGTATATAGAAAGGTACTTCATGTACTCAATAGTATATCAGAAGGCTCCTGTCGTGCTGTTGTGCATTAGATAGTACCACTACGTATTTGAGCTCCCACGTACCTTGTGTATATCGGGAGACCCCATTATTATTCATGAAACCTTCTCAATTAACTATTGGTCGTCTTGGCGTGGAAATACACTGAGAGCAACACTCAGGTTGCTACTACACACGTACTGCCAGGTAGTCGAGTTATATGATTAGGGGTACGATCCTAATCCTCCCTGGTTAGTTCTCTGAAAAATTGGGCTGAGTATAATTGTTGGACCCTGTAGTATATCGCGCGTTGCGACGCCTTGATAATCCCATGAGGTTCCAGACTATTGAATCCAACCTACCAAATAATTTTGCTTGTAGATCAGCTTGAGTAGATCTTGAAGTGTGTTTTTCTTTTGTAGAAAAATATTAGGAGACGTTTTGTTTCAACCATCCTGACTGATCAACCTTTAAGAAGATCCCGTAGAATTTTAATTTTTCCACCCGAATATCCCCTTAACTAAGAGGAGAACTCGAGAGCAACTATGGATCAACCCTCCACTTCAGTGGCACATGAAGAAGGCACTTCTACCTTAGAATCATGAGTGAATTACTTTGCTCCTGCAAATCCACCAATCACTGATCCTACGGGACCTTTGTTGGTGGAAAAACCTCCTACACATGAAAAAACCTTTCATCATTCGCTTGAAGGACATCTCGGAGCTACGAATTGGATTTTCAGTCAACCCCAGGACGACCCGATATCGATAGCTTTTGGTCCAACAACATCATTTTGGGACAATTCTTTAGGCCAACGTGTTTCTGATTTTGGTTCACTTCCGATGGTGGAAACTCCACCTCGCTAGTTTTCTCCTTAGATCTCGGATGACGCATTCCTCGTGCCTGTTTACAAGATTATAGAATGCTTACGAATGTTCGACAACCAACTTAGACGCCAGAGTTTCCCCCTAGGTCCAATCCGGAAGTACCAGTTTTTGAACAACATTCCCCTGTACATTATTTTTCTTTTTCTTCACTAGGAATATCTACACCTATGATGACCACCTATGAACCAGGTCAACCATATTTTCCATCTAGTACACCTCCAGACAACTTCACTGGTTCTACATCCTACATGACCCCAACAACTGGAGTACAATCTTCAACTACTATTAACTACGTGATTGAAACACCACCTCCACCTCCCCCACCTCAAAATTCAAGCAGATGTTATCGACAAATGAGCGGAGGTTATCCCCTAGTTAGTAGTCAAAAAATTAGTTTGGGTCAACCTACGATTAATGGTCAACATACCCTTGTTGGCCATACTCCAACAAGTGGATATTTTTCAACTGGGGGGCAACCCCTAGTAAGTGGAAAAAAACTAACTGGGGAACATCATCCAATTAACGGAGGAAATTCTTCACACATGAACTATAGCATGGTTGGAAGTTCACTCCCAACCATGGGACAACCTACACATCAGATGGGGGGACCATCCAATTGGACCAAACCCCCATGGGACCATACATATCCTGGAAATCATAACGTTGCTATAGGCACAAACTATCTAGGAAATATTTTCCTTGGATTACCCTATCCCTGAAAACATGAACGCCCCATTGGGGAATCATAATTTTCCACCAACTAGACCTCCAGCTGGACCACCCCCCCCCACCCCCACCACCTGTCCCACCTCCTCCCCCCACCACCTGTCCCACCTCCACCACCTCCACCCGGAGGACCCCCATACGATGATGGTGGACCCCTTCACTCTGGAGGAGGACCTCCTTCTGGTCCACCTCCTAATCCGGGAAGCCCACCTCCATATGAACAACCATTTATGGGAGGACCTTATAATCATTCGATTCGTGGTCCTATTAGTACTCAGATTCCTTAGCAATACTACCAGTATTCGCAGTCAAACCAACAATTACAATTTATGGCTATGTTATATCTGCCAGACTTGTGTCATTTGACTAACGATCCCATCCAACACGACATAAACTAGCCGACTATTCATGTGAATCTACCATCGGACATTCCGAAATTCGATGGAAAACCCAGAGAGGAACCTAAAAACCATGTAATGACTTATCATATGTGGTGTTCCTCTAACTCCTTAATGGATGATTCTATCCATTTTAGGTTGTTTCAACAAACCCTCACCGGCATTACTGCGAAGTGGTACATTGAGTTACCACCTCATTCTTTCGCTGATTTTCGATCCTTAGCTATATCTTTTTTGACTCATTTCCAATTACCGATCCGCTATGAAACCAACACGGATCTTTTGACATCCCTTTGAAAATCCACCTATTGTCATATTTCTAATCACATTCATGATTGGAGAAGGAGGCATCGCCTTATTAAAGCTCCCATTCCGGATCAATTACTTGCTGATTGGTTCACGAAATCCTTACTTCCTGTCATAGCTAAAGATATGGCTATGGGAGGGGCCGTTATGAAAGAACAAGCTATTTCTTGTGCCCAGTATCTAGACTTAGTCTATGCTCAATCTGACACATTGTACGACATCATCCCTAATGCCCCAAGCCCCACATACGACCCAACAAAACCCCTTAGGAGATCACATGTCGATGGAATTATTGGTTCCGTTCATTCCCAACCTGCTACACAATTGGGTGGATCACAGAACCATCATAGTTCGAATCCATCCTCATCACAGGTGGGAAACAACACCAATCGATCACCCGACCCTGCTTCAACTGAGGAAGTGAATTCAGTGCAATCTACTTCACCTCAAAAATCCAGTGGAAAAAATAAGAACAAGGAAAATACAAGAAGTCTTCTAATCAGCAGGAGCCCAAGAATAATCCCGATGACACCAAACAAAAATAGAAGGTTAAATATCCATGTTTACTGTGCAGTGATCACTTCACGAAAGAATGTCCACGTCGTGAAGAAGTGCGGAATTATCTCAAGGGAAACCCCACACCTGCAGTGTTAAATGATCCCTTCCCCACACAACAACAAAAAATGATTGCATAACAACCACCTCCTTCTCAAGGAGAACGGTCCACAACTGCTCATGTTCTCATCATGAGTAGTGAAATAGTCGACTTGTCCACCAGGTCAGGCACATATGACTCTATTCCTAAGAAAGAATCTAACATAGGTAATACTGAAAAATTCTTCGTGTCTACATCTAATATCCCTTCACCTCAAGGTCCTCTCATCATAAAGAAACATTTACCAGATTCAGTATTGCATCCACCCAAGAGTACGATTCGAAAAGTAGTTTTCAATCCGATCGTCCGGCCGCTAAAAAATACAACATTGTAGAAGATTTAGCCCAAGCCCCTTGTGCCATGTCAACACTAGAGATCTTACAAAACTTCCCTAACCAGCGTAAGACCCTGTTATCTTCCATAGGAGCTGTAGACCCTAATTCCTTGAACACCATTATGTTCAAACTAGAGTATTTCAAGCTAAGGCTTTCCCACCAACTGTGACGTCCCCGGACCTCCCTTGTGGCCTTCAGAGGCCATCGAAGATCCTACATTACTTTTTTTCTTATTTTACTCCCAAAATTACACAAATCCGCACTAGACTCGGATTCGCAACTCACCTTTGCGATCTGCAGCCCGCAATTGTGTCTTTCCGCAATCCACAATCTGCATTGCATCTTTCCGCAATCTGCAATCCGCATTGCAAATTTCCGCAATCTACAATCTGCATTGCGTCTTTCCACAATCCGCAATTGCATCTTTCTACAATCCACAATTTCTTCTTTCCGCAATCCGCAATTGCGTCTTTCCGCAATCTACAATTATGTCTTTCCGCAATCCGCGTTGCATCTTTTTGCAATCCGCATTTGCATCTTTCCGCAATCCGCAATTGCATCTTTCCGCAATCCGAAATCTGCATTGCGGAAATCAGAATCACGGAAATCTAACTTTGTCCTTCAGGAACTTTGTCCTTTCGCAACCCACAATCCGCATTGCAGAAGTCAGAATTGCGGAAGCCCAACTTTAACCCTTTGGAAAGCTTCCCCTTCCGCTATCCGCAATCCGCATTGCGGAAGTCCGAATTGCGGAAATCCAACTCTAATCTTTCAGAAAAATTCTCCTTTTGCAATCCGCAATCCGCATTCCGGAAGTTGGAGTTGCGGAAGTCCAACTTCGACCTTCCGAAAAACTTCCCCCTTGCGCAATCCATAATCTACATTGCGGAATTTCAACTTCTCTATTCCTGCAGTTTACCAATGCAAACTTCTAAGAGGCATAAATTCCTCATCCGGGGTCCAAATGAGGCAAGGTTGGTACCATTGGAAATCTATTGGAGAGCTCTATCCAATGGTAAAACCCCCTTCCCAGTTGAGGTATATAAACTCCTCATTTACTTCTCTCAAGTTCTGTCTATAAACATTCCAAGATACTTCCCAATCCTTAATAGATCTCCACCTGTTCCCTGCCATAACCCATCTTTCCTCTGGCTCACAGAGAGGGTTAGGAATCCCACAGGTCACATAACCATTCCCAATATTAAGCGAGGTTAAGCAATACATTTACTAGATTAATTATCTCATAACAAAATACATATGATAAAAGAAACTAAAGCTAACCATACATCTAACACATGTAATATTAGCAATGTATTAAACTCATGCAACTGAATAAAGAATTCAACCAGCACTCAACCTTCCACTCAGGATTACACATGGTCTACCTATTACTCACATTCGCATTACATTCAATCAACAGTCTTAAGAAATACAACATAATAATAACACATGAAACATCATTCATTCCACAGAACACTTATCTTTGTATCTTGCAGTTGCCCCGCAACTGGCTAAATGAGAGAAACGTTCCACCCAACCTTAGGTCTCTGTCCAGCCTATACTCTTTCAGCTGAGAGACCACCCCCGAGCTGGGCTATGTATCCACTAAGGAGGGCTAGGTAGGCTCTCTAACAATTAAGATCCACTTCCAATGCTAAGCCAACTTATAGTTGGATTTATCAAGCAATCCTAGAAACATACTCATGCTAAGCCACCCTGCAGTTGGGTTTATCAAGCATCCACACGCTAAGCCAACCTGCAGTTGGGTTTATCAAGCATAGAGGGTAACATGAAGGATATTTATAAGCTATTGAGCTCAACCACAGAGCTACAGACATCTCAATCACTTAGCAGACAAGGAACCCACATTATCCACCTCACCCAACACAAGGAAGGCCCTCTTCTCTGGTACACAGTCCCTCAAGGCCCCTTCCCTTCTAGTGATATTCAGAGTAGGCATAAGAAGGTCTGACTGCTAGTTCTATGAGATCATAGTCTTCATTGGTTTTGTCAAGCATTCCCACCCTAAACCCAATATTTTACTTCTACTAAGCAAGCTGGTTCATTCCAGGGTAGCGGACTAAACTTTGTCCCGCAACTCGATTCTCTGCTCACGAAATTTCAGGCTTCACACAACTTCCTCAAGCTATGCATGCCCTATAATCCCCTTTCGACTCGCCTTCAGGTTTGTACTCAAATATCATGCATACGCGCAGGATCACTCTGGCATTTGACTCCCTTACTTCGGCTCAGCTCTGTGTTTCAGGATCTCTTCCCCACAACATGAATGGCCCAATCTCCGAACAATGAACAAAATGCAGGAACGAGGAACCCAACATCGAAACCCTAAACCCAGATCCCAACACCGTTTTTTTATCTCCCACGAATATCCTCCGCAGGATTTCCTTCTCCACGTTCTGTAACCGAATCCGTACTCGTATAGGGAATCAAATCGGTTACTCCTGCCCAAGTGGCAAGATGGGCCACCATCCCAAGACCCCCTCACCTCTCCCTCGTGGATACCTTCACACCCTTCTCATTAGCTGCCTCACTTAACCAGTTCTAGGAATTTCATTTCAATATTAAAGATTTACATCAATTACAAAATTTCATCACTTAATAGCACATGCATAGTTTCACTGTCAAATACTTGACTATGAAAATAAACCTTAATCATCCACTAGTGGGGCCTTGGACTTGAGCTCCACACTAGGTTCAACACAAATTGCACAAACACAATATTTACATTGAGGCCAATTATTACTAAGGTAGGGTAGGGGTAATACAACTCCCTCCCCCTTAAAATAACACTGTCCTCGGTGTTCTCAAAACTGAACAAAAACGGGAATGCCACTCTCATGGCATCCTCCAGCTCCCAGGTCACCTCCTCTGGACTGAGGTGCTTCCATTGAACCTTTACCTATCCAATGGATTGCCTCCGGAGTAAGGTAACCTTCCTATCGATGATGCATATAGGCTCCACTTGTAATTCTCCCTCTGGTTCCACCTGTATCACATGCCAATCAATGATGTGATTAGGATCATGTACATATTTCTTAAGCAAAGAGACATGGAAAACATTATGAGCTTTCATGTTAGCAGGTAATGCAATCCTATATCCAACTGGTCCTATTCTATCAAGGACTTCAAATGGTCCACAATATCTAAGTTCCAACTTGGCACAACTTTCCAACTTCATGGAGCTCTTCCTTGGTCTCACTCTCAAGTAAACGCGATCCCCAATCTGGAAACCTTTTTGCACTCTCTTCAAATATGGATAACTATTCTTCCTATCCTGAGCTGCCTTCAAATTCTACCTGATCTTAATAACTTCTTGTTCCATCTCTTCAATTATTTCTGGTCCAAGCACTACTCTGTTCACTGGGATGTCCCAATTTATTGGAGTTCTGCATCCTCTGCCATACCAAACTTCAAAAGGGCTCATCTTCAACGATGCCTGGTACCCATTGTTGTAAGCAAATTCTACCAAGTGTAGGTAATCCTCCCACTTGGATGGCTTATTCATCACATACATTATTAACATGTCTTCAAGAATCTGGTTTACTCTCTCGGTCTGACCATCTGTTTGAGGATGATAGGTTGTACTAAAATTCAACTTAGTCCCCAACTCTTGAAATAACCCTTTCCAAAAATTGGAGGTAAATTTTGTGCAATCCACGCAACCTGAATATCTCTCTCATGAAGATATTTGCAATGTCATTGGCCTTGTGAGTAGACTTAACTGGAATAAAGTGAGCTAATTTTTATAGCTTGTCCACTACAACCATAATGGAATTGTATTTATTCACAGTCATGGGAAAACCTGTTATAAAGTCCATAGAAATTACTTCCCAATTCCACTCTGGAATGGGTAGTGGTTGCAACAATGCTGCTGGATGTTGATGCTCTACCTTGACCTACTAACACTTTTGACATCTAGCAATATACTCTGCTATGTACTTCTTCATCCCATGCCAGAAGTATTGTTTCCTTGCTGCGGTTATAGTTTTCTGATACCCTGGGTGACTAGAATCTGGCTTTTGGTGTATCTCGCCCAACACAAGCTCCTTCAGTTCTGCACAGTTGGGAATGTATAGTCTGGCATCTTGGTACATAAGGACATCATATTCTCCAATATGATATCCTTCACACTTGTTATCCACCTTTCCATGTTGTAAATTCTCTTTGATTTGTAGGTAAGCTTCATCATTAGCTTGAACTTCAATGACCCTTGCTTTCAAATCTGATTTACAAACACTTATTGCTGCAACATAAAATTTCCTGCTGAGCGCATCAACAACCTTATTCTCCTTTCCTTTGACATAATTAATGTCCAAATCAAACTCACAGAGAAATTCCATCCATCTAGTTTGTCTGGCGTTTAGATTTTGCTAGTCAAATAAATACTTTAAACTCATGTGATCCGTCCCGAGTTCAAATATTCTTCCCAAAAGATAATGCCTCCATTTCTTGAGAGCATGCACTATGGCTGCTAGCTCTAAGTCATGTGTGGCATAGTTCCTTTCATGATCTTTCAGCTTCCTGGACTCAAAGCCAATTACAAATCCTCCTTGCATGAGTACTCCACCCAATCCTTCCATGCAAGCATCTGTGCACACCACAAAGTCTTTATTTGGATCTGCAATCTTTAAAACAGGAGCACTGGTAAGTGATTCTTTTAACTTCTGAAAACTCTTTTCACACTTCTCAGACCATATAAATTTGACTTCCTTCCTTTGTAATGATGTAATTGGGTGAGCTATATTGGAGAAACTTTCAATGAATCTTCTGTAGTAACCCGCAAGGCCCATAAAAGATCTTACATCTACAACATTTCTCGGAGTAGGCCAATCCATTATGGCCTCAATCTTCTCCAGATCTACTGCAATACCTTCTGCTAAAATAATATGACCCAAATACTGTACCTTCTACTAATAAAAGTCACACTTGCTTAGATTTTCATACAACCGATGTTCTCTAAGGACTTGCAGTACCATTCTCAAATGTTAAGTATGCTCTTCTTCATTCTTTGAATACACCAGAATGTCATCCAAGAATACAATCACAAACTTATCCAAGTATTTTTGAAGACACTGTTCACAAGACACATTAAAGTAGCAGGTGCATTGGTTAGACCAAATGGCACGACAATGAACTCATAGTATCCATATCTAGTTCGGAAAGTTGTTTTGTGAATGTCTTCATCCTTTATCCTCACTCGATGGTAGCCAGACCTCAAGTCAATCTTGGAAAATGCTTTAGCTTCCTTCATCTGGTCAAACAAGTCATCAATTCTTGGCAATGAAAACTTGTTCTTGATTGTTACCTTGTTTCGCTACCTGTAATATATACATAGCCTTAAAGTCCTATCCTTCTTCTTAACAAACAGACCAGGTGCACCCCAAGGATATACACTCGGTCTGATATACTCCTTGTCCATTAATTCTTGCAGCTGCATATTTAATTCTACCAGCTCATGTGTGCTCATTCTATAAGGGGCTTTGGAGCTTGGTGATGCTCTTGGAACAAGGTTAATGGAGAAATCAATGTCTCTCTTGGGTGGTAGTCCTTGAACTTCATCTGGAAATACATCCTGAAAATACTGCAATAGATGAAAGTCCTCCAACTTTGTCCCTTTATCTTTTGTTGAGTCTGATATATGCATAGTGTATAATTGACAACCCCTTTTATAGAACTTTCTCATCTGTAAGGCTGAAATCTGCCTTACCGAAGTGTAGGGCACTCTAGTTGGAAGTGGGTGATTCGAACACAAAATAATTCCATAGGATGGCCTCTCACCGTAGGAATGTCAATACTATTTTGGACATACAAGATTCGATGGGAAATACTATCAGGGATTTCAATGGTTTGGCCGATGAGGCGGTCTCAATTTTCCACGGATTGTATTTTGAAAAGGTCCAGCAAGATATGTTGGGAATGCTGCAGATAATTGAGAAATTCCCCATAATGTTGAATCCCGAGGAGAGTGAGGACCTTTTTAGGGTTGTGACTCTTGATGAATTGTCCTGTGTTCTGAAATGATTTTGTAGATATAAGAGTCTCGGTCTGGATGGCTGGCCGCTCGAGTTTTTTCTGGATTTTTTCGAGCTGGTTGGTGAAGACTTACTTAAAGTTGTGGAAGAGGTGAGACTTTCAAGAGCCATTCCAGAGGAAATCTATTTGACTTTTTTAGCCTTGATCCCTAAAAAGGATAAACCTACTTCTTTATTTGACTTCAGACCTACATCCCTTTGCAATGGGATCTATAAGATCATAGCTAAGATTCTAGCTATTCGTTTAAATCCCTTTCTATGGGATTATATGTCACTGGAACAGTTTGGATTTTTGAAGAGGCCTCTTATTCACGAAGTTGTAGACTTGGCTCAGGAAGGAATTCACTCCATTAAAATCCAAACATGAAGGTGGCAGCGTTAAAGATTGATCTCTCCAAATCCTATGATAAGGCTTCTTAGCTCTTTCTCAGGTTGGTACTTCTTCACATTGGCTTCAATCTGGATCTGACTAATTGGATAATGGGGTCTGTGAAATCCCCTATATTTGTAGTGTTAATCAGTAGATTTGGTTCGACATTTTTCAAGTCATCCCGAGGACTTAAACAAGGTTGCCCAATTTCCCCATATTTGTTTCTTCCAATCATTGAAGGTCTCATTAGATCTCTATTTTTTTAAAGAAATAGAAGGAGACTTAGAGGAGTATCATTAAATAGTAGAGAGACTCTCACTCATCTTATGTTTGTTAATGACATGTTCCTATTATGCTTGTTAGAAAAATAAGATCGTAGAGCAATAACAATAAACAAGATGCAAATATAAATCACATAAACATAATACAAGAGAGACACCAATATAACATGGTTCACCCAAGATGGGATACGTACACACAGAAATTGTCAGTCCTTATTATTATACCATCTAGCAAAATGAAGGGATACAACCCGTAGCACATCCATTGCAATTTCCTCTTCACTCTCTCACAGTCTCTCTTACACAATCATAGAGATATTTTCAATTCTACAATACCCAACCGTATTACAATGCCTTCCTTTTAAAGAGGGATTACCATGGAAAAATACTATGGAAAACCCAATACCATGGGCCTGTAAATCACCCATTATTGACCAAGTCATGACTATGAAATTACAACATTTTACAAGGCATTTTTTCCAAAATTTTCGCTACGGGGGCACTTCCCCCGAACCCCCACTAGGGGGGATCCTAAAATGTAGTTTTTGCCCCCCATGGTGACAATATTGGTGGGGGGAATCCCCCTCCCCCAAACCCCCTCGTCATGGGATGGGATCTAGAAGCGGCTGAAACATGACCTCTAAATAAGGAAGATTAAGCTCCACAACCAATCATCTCCCACTTGGAGACTGATCACAAAAAATCCACTGTTGCCGCACTTGCTGGACTATCCTATGAACCTTGGACCTGGAACATTTCTCATCTTCACCTGCATGCTTGAAGGCCAACTGAAACTGAGCAGGAACTCAGTTTCTCTCTAGTTACCACCGTTGTCAACATGTCTGCAAGATTCTGGCTAGTGTGTATCTTTTCCAACTTCAATAGTTGATATTCCATAATAGATCGTATGAAATGGTACTTGAGTTGTATATGTTTAGTATTATAATGGAAGTTTGATTTCTTTTCAAGATGAATGACACTCTGGTTGTCACTGTACAACCTGCTAATCTCCTGTTTCTTACCCAATTCCTCCATGAACCTCTGTAACCAAATCATCTCTTTACTAGCCTCTATAGCAGCAACATACTCTGCTTCCATTTTTTAAAGTGAAACAACCTTTTTCAGCTTCGAAATCCAACTTATTGTTGTTCCACCTATAGTAAAGGCATACCCTGTGGTGCTCCTCCTGCTATCTTTATCACTTGCCATATCTGCATCAACACATCCATGTAGAACAATGTCTAAACCTCCAAAACATAATGCATGATTAGTAGTACCTCTCAAATACTTTAGAATCTAGTGTATTGCCTTCCAATGTTCTTTACCTGGATTGTTCATATACCTTCTCACAATTCCCACTACATGTGCAATATCTAGTCTTGTGCACACCATGGCATACATCAAGCTACCAAATGTTGATGAATAGGGAACCCTGAACCTGTAATGTATCTCTTCCTCTATCTTGGGACACATATCCTTGCTTAGTTTGAAATGGTTGGCCAAAGGTGTACTAAATGGTTTTGCATTCTGCTTTCTAAACCTCTCCAACACCTTTTGTATGTACTCACCCTGAGACAATGTCAATTTGCGATTTTTCTTTCCTCTTTTTATTCACATACGAAGGATTTGCTTTGCACCACCCAAATCCTTCATCACAATTGAATTTTCTAACTTCCTTTTGAGCACATTTATATCCTGCATGTTAGACCTTGCAGCAGGCATGTCATCCACATACAATAGCAAGATAATATATCTTCCATTATCTAGCCTCTTGAAATAAACACAGTGGTCATAATGACATCTACTATAATCTCGTTCTGTCATAAACCTGTCAAATTTCAAATACCACTACCTTGGAGCTTGCTTCAGGCCATACAAGCTCTTCTTCAACCTGCATACCAAATTATCCAGCCCTTTGACCTCATACCCATGTGGTTGTTGCATATAAATCTCTTCCTCCAAATCCCCATGGATAAAGGTTATTTTTACATCTAACTGTTCAAGATGCAAATTTTCTACCACCACTAGACTTAAAATAGTTCTAATTGAAGTCATTTTAACAATAGGAGAAAATATTTCATCAAAATCTATACCTTTCTTCTGTGCAAACCCCTTTACAATAATTATGGCCTTGTAACACTTCTTTCCTCATTCTTCTTCCTTAAACCTGTAAACCCATTTATTCTGCAATGCTTTTTTACCTGCAGGCAATTGAACCAAATCCCAAATCTAGTTTCTTACCAATGATTCCATCTCCTCATTCATGCCTTGCTCCCACTTATTTCTAGTTTCCACCTGCATTGCTTCTTCATAACATTCTGGTTCACCAGAGTCAGTCATCAATAAATAATACTTTTAAGGAGAGTATCATTCAGGGTTTCTACTTGACCAAGTAGATCTTCTAACACTTGCAGGAGTTTGAGGTGCCTGCTGTTGTTCTTGATTTTTCGGCACCTTTAGAACTTCATTTTCTTTGATTTCATCAAGCATTGTGTACTCTGTGTTTTATTTTTCCTGTTTATTTCCCTGCAACTAATATTTACACATGACCTTTCCATTGAATACCACATCTCTACTCCTAATGATTTTGTTATTTTCATAATCCCATAAGCGATAACCAAAATCATCAACCCCATATCCAAAAAAGGTACATTTCTTGGATTTAGCCTCAAACTTTGTTATATTTTCTTTATCAATATGGACAAATGCTTCACAACCAAAAGTTCTCATAAATGAGCAGTTTACCTTTTTACCTGTCCACGCCTCCTCTAGAATACCACCATCCGAAGCGCTTAAAGGCCCTATGTTTATTAAGTAAACAATAGTATCTACAACATCTGCCCAAAACTGTAAGGGAAACCCTGCATGAAATCTCATACACATTTCACACTCCATTATCGTTCTACTCATCCTTTCTGACAAACCATTTTCTTGTGGTGTTCCTGGGACTATCTTTTCTCTACGAATCCTATGGTATGAACAGTAAATTTCAAACTCTATGCTACAATATTCACCTCCATTTTCAGATCTGAGACACTTCAACCTGTTTCCTGTCTCATTCTCAACCAAAGCTTTCCACTTCTTAAAAGTAGCAAACACATCATATTTCTATCTAATGCAATAAACCCAATTTTTTCTAGTTGCATCATCAATAAAAGTAACATAACAACGAGAGCCACCAAGATATTGCACCTGAGTCGTTCCCCATACATTTGTATGCACAAGCTCTAACTTTTGACTCTTCTTCTATTTCCCAACCCTGAGAAATCTAACTCTCTTTTGTTTTCCATAAACACAATTCTCACAGAATTCCAAACTTACATGCTTCAGATCTAGCAGCAACTTCCGTGAGTGGAGAATCTGTATCCCCTTCTCACTCATGTGGCCAAGCCTATGGTGTCACAATGTTGTATATGTTCCTGTGTAAGCTAAAGAGATAGAATAGTTAGTATTATGAGGACATAAATACAACGTACCTATCATGTCTCCTTTTGCTATCATCATCGATCCTTTAGTGACCTTCCACCACATTTCTCCAAATGTAGATAAACAACCACCATCTCCCAATTGCCCTGTTGAGATCAGATTTCTTTTCATAGAAGGAATATCCCGTGCATCTTTCAACAACCATTCACTTCCATTCTTTAAATTTATCCGTACCTTACCCATTCAAACAATTTTACATGGCTCATCATCACCCAATAAAACATGTCCAAAATCACCTTGAACATAATCATAAAGAAATTTCTTATGGGGTGTAGCATGACATGAAGCCCCTGAATCTACTACCGAGTGATCACTAGTATTATCTAATGCAAGAATCAAATCATCTCGTAACACATCACCTGCTACATTTGCTTCTTGAGTAGTCTCTTATTTTCAATCTCCTTTCTTCTTTAGAGATCTACAGTCTTTCTTCAGATGTCCTTTCTTTCCACAGTTCCAACACTCTATCTTTCCCAACTTGGACTTGGATCTGCCCTTCTTGGACTTGTTGCAATTACCTGGGCTCTTTCCTCTCTCCCTTTGTCTTCCCCTGCTCTCCATGGTCAACGCATTACCTGATGTCTCACTTGTACTTTTCCTTCGCATTTCCTCGCTAACAATAACACCAACAACATCATCAAATTTCAAAGTGTTTGAACCAGAGACAAAGTTACTTACAACCATGACCAAGTCGTTCCAACTTTCTGGAAATGTGCACAAGATTAGAAGAGCCTTAACCTCATCATCAAATTTCACATTTACATAACTTAGTTGGTTTGTAATCGTATTAAATTCATTTAAATGATTGGCAACAAATCCACCTTCTGACATCTTCATATTAAATAAACACTTCATTAGAAATACCTTGTTGGAGGTCGAGGGTTTTTCATACAATTTACCCAATGCGCTCATTAGACCCTCCGTTGTCTTTTCTTTTGATATATTGAAAGCCACCGATGAATCCAGCCATAGCTGTATTGTTCCCAGTGCCTTGTTGTCAAGAACATCCCATTCTTCGTCCTTCATAGCCGTCGTATTTTTTGTTTTTCCTCCCAATGGTAGGAATAGATCCTTCTGATACAGATAGTCCTCCATTTTCATCTTCCATAACTGGTATTTGTGGCCATTAAATTTCTCGACCTTAAACTTTCCTTATTTCTCCATTGCCCCCACTCGAACCAGAAACCCTTCTTTCCTATGAGTTTATTTTCCAAATAGACCATTGGATCTGATACCAACTGATAGTAAAACATGATCGTAGAGAAATAACAATAAACAAGATGTAAATATAAATCACATAAACACAATACAAGAGAGACACTAATATAATGTGGTTCACCCAAGATGGTCTATGTCCACACATAAATTGCTAGTCCTTATTATTATACCATCTAGAAAAATGAAGGGATACAAACCGTAGCACATCTGTTGCAATTTCCTCTTCACCCTCTCACAGTCTCTCTTACACAATCATATGTATCTTTACAATGCTACAATACCCAACCATATTACAATGACTTCCTTTTAAAGAGGGATTACGATGAGAAAATACAATGGAACACCCAATACCATGGGCCCGTAAATCACCCATTATTGACCAAGTCGTGACTATGAAATTACAACATTTTACAAGGCATGTTTTCGGAAATTTTTGCTATGGGGGCGCTACCCCCGAACCCTTTCCAGTGGGGCTCCTAAAATGCATTTTTCGCCCCCCCTCGACCCCCGTGGCAACTATATTGGGGGGGGGGGGGGGGAGCCCCCCCAAACCCCCCCCGTCATGGGATACGTAGGATCCAAACACTGCTGAAACGCGACCTCTAAATGAGGAAGATCGAGCTCCACAACCAACAATGCTTTCATGATGAATTCGAGTGTTGTAGGATGGATTATATTTTGGAAAGTTTTTGCAAGGCTAGGGGGATGGAGACCAATATTGAAAAATATTCCCTGTATCTATTGGAGAATTAGATGGGAACCAGAGATTCTTGGAGAGTTCACTTTCCATTTGTATGCAAGCCTATGGAGGAGGGTATCCCATATCTAGGCTTTAACCTGAAGCCAAACAAACATGGTAAAAAGGATTGGATTTAGCTTGTGGAAAGAGTGGCTAGAAAAATCAATTTATGGTGTAACAGATGGATGTCCAGGGGAGGACAGATGGTACTTCTCAAGTCGGTTCTAGAGGCTATCTCGGTTTATTAGCACCTTTTGGCTAAGATTCTTGTGGGGATCATGAATGCTATCAGAAAGATCTGTTTTAATTTTCTATGGAGGAACAATAAGGATGGTAGGAATTTTCATCTATTCAATTGGAATGTGTTAGCAGCACCCAAATTTATGGGGTTTGGGGTCTCAAGAACATATTTTTTTTTAATAAATACCTTGCTGCTAAATCTCTGTGGAATTTATTGAACAAGGAAAGTCTTTGGAAGCGGATTATGGTGGCCAAGTATATAGCTCTGGAATCTGTGGTGGATTGGGTCCATCACAGAGAGAAAACTATTGCTAAGAGCTCCAACTAGTGGAGAGCTCTCACTGACGCATTCCTTATGATTGGTACCCATCTGGCGTGGAAAGTTGGAAATGGTAGATCTCTTAGGTTGGGTCGTGACTCCATTTTGGGGCTTGTTGGTGAGGTCCATTTTCCTGCTGGACTTATTGAGCATCTTTAGAATAGGGATATTGTTACCTTAAATAGAGCTTCCAAGGCGAAAAGCTCTAATATCTGGAATCAATTCTGGACCTTGGCTGAGGAGCTTGGTCTATCGGGTCTTTGGAAGACCAATTGGGACTCTTTGGTCGGTTCCTTAGAGAAGGGGCATATTCATATCAGTAGGGAAACCTCAAAGGTGGTTTGTATTCTGTGAAACTTGGTTATGAATCGTTATTTTATGTTGGTACCCGAAATAGGTGGTGGTGGAAGGAACTCTGGAAACTCAGAGGGCCTCCTAAAGGTGTTCTTCATTTTTGGCTTATGTTGAATAATAGAGTTTTAACATGGGACTAACTTCAATGCTTCAGCTTTCAAGGGACTGGGTTTTGTCCACTATGCAAGGCTTTTGAGGAATCGTTACTTCATATTTTTGTCGC
This sequence comes from Larix kaempferi, assembly GCA_027924585.1. Taxonomy (NCBI): domain Eukaryota; kingdom Viridiplantae; phylum Streptophyta; class Pinopsida; order Pinales; family Pinaceae; genus Larix; species Larix kaempferi. The sequence continues at coordinate 3,097,932 of BSBM01000846.1, read as the reverse complement.
TTGTGACTTTGATAGGGAGGTTTGATTTGAGGTGGGCAGGCAAGATGGCTTCTTAGTTCGTTGGGAGGGCCCATCGATGGAATCTTGCTTTAGGGGTTTTTTTCAGTAGCAAGAGGCGGTTATGTTTTAAGCTCTTCCCATTATTGTTTCTTGGGGAATTTGGTTAGCTAGGAATGTTGCTATTTTCAAGGACATGACATCATATCCTATTTAGGTGGATGTTTAGTCAGTGGATTTGTTCTTATATTACAAACCAGAACCAGCAAAAAAACCCATAAGAATTATGGAGCCTCCAATCATTAATGAGAGACGGCCTTGGGCTTACTTTGACGGGGCTAGTCAAGATCGGAATAGGATAAGTGGTATTGGCTTCATAAGCTTTTTGGACAGGGATCATTATATCAAGGGGCACGGTGTCCTGGGTCCTAGAATGAATAATCAAGCAGATTTCAAAGCTCTTTTCTATCTTCTAAAAGTGGCCTTCAGAAAGGAGATGCTTAGCTTACATGTCTTGGGGGATTCAGAATTGGTAATTAATTGTCTCAAGGGAAGATGTTGTTCATGTTGGTATAATGTATTTGGTGGAGCAGTTGCAGTTAATATAGGGATCCTTTCATTGCATTTCGTTCTAGCACATTATGCATGAATTTAATGAGGAAGCTCATACACTTTCTAAACAGGGGCTCCTTTTGCACCCGGGTGCTCTCCACTTGGAGGAATTCCAAGGGGGTACACCTAGGAACATTAAGATATTATCATTTACTAAATTTTGAATCTTTTTAAATAATTTGGATTAGTATAACCTTTACTTGTAGCATGCAAGGCTATTTTTTTGTAAATAAAAACATTATATTACTGCTTAGAATTCAAATACATTTCGAGCTAACAACAAAGTTGAGCTTGGAGTTCAAAGCCTTATAAGCCAAAACACTATCCGAAACAAGACCTTACAGTGAAAAAAAGGGTAGGATCACCAACCGACTCTAAACCTTCAGCAACTCTAACAACTAGACTGTAATCTCTATCCATATATAAGCCGATTACAAAAAAAATGAAACAGACCAAACTAAAGACCGATCTGATTCTTGGACAGTTCCCCTGGGCTAGTAGCGGCCTTATCTTGGGTATTGAGGTTCTCATCCTTCTTCTGCACCTTTTCCTCATGTTGCTTTGTGACAAAGGCATGCTGAGGGTCTCTATGATGGAGCTTCGAGGGAATAGAGACCGGGTGGCCTTGAGCATCCAGACCAAGGTAACTGAAGGAGAGACCCAATTTCTTTGCAATAGCATCAATCTTGCAGTGCATTAATCTAGTGTCAGTGTTGTGCGCCTTCCATGCCTTCATCGGCTCTTCGTCACCTCGGAGTTTCACCTTACCTCCCATTGCAACATGGGCAATCATGTTCTTGGTAACCCAGTATACCAAAATTATTGGGTCATACGTCGAAGCACGACCATCAGTAGTTCCAGGATCGACGACCCAATCTTCCACTTCGTTCTTAATTTCATTAAACGGGAGGGTATGTGTAATGTCCCTTGTTAGGAGTTTTATCAAAATGGCAAATTTTCACTTTTTTCCCTAGTTAGACCTTTGACTAGTTTTGATCTCTAGGTCCCAAATTTGCCCCAAATGATCCCAAATATTCTGAGAAGGTATATGAATGATATTAGAACATAAATATGTGTTTCAGGGATGACTTTGGACCTTTAAAATACTTCTGCAAATCCTCTTTCAATTCTGATCAATGTAGGTAACTTTACTAGTGATTTTCCTTTGACTAGTATTGGTCTCTAGGTCTCAAATTGACTCCAAATGCCTTCAAATCTTCAAGGAAGGTGTATGAATGATATTAGAACTTGAATATGATGTTTATGGATGACATATGTCCACCAAAATACCTCTGCAAACTCTCTTAAGATTCTGAACCAATTATGCAATTTTACTAGTAATTTGGGGTTCAAATCCCCCCTGGGGTAAGTACTGAAAATGGATTCCCAAATGCCTCCAAACCCACTCAAATTTATGAAAAGAGGTATGTAATGCGTTAATTATTTTATTAAAGTCTCATATGCACCATTAATGGATTATTACAACTGTTCTCACCTTCTCCCAATCAACTGCAAAAATCCCCAATTCGACCCTTGGGGAAATGGCACTATTTCACCTCCCAATACAACTAAAATGACTAAAAATGCTTCAAATGCTCAATTACAGTACATGAAACTTTTAGAATACATACATGGCAGTATATTGATCACAAATATATCAAAGAATCATCCATTCATTCGAAATCATCATCAATACATTGGCTCACAACAAGGTAGTGGGGAAATGGCATTGTTCTTCCATTAAAAATGAGATTTATACATTTCTACTTGGAATTTCGACCTGAAAATTTTTGGAGAGGAAGAACAGAGTATTTAATTCATATTACAAAAGAAATGGGGCATTAAAATCTTCCACAAAGAGTACAATAGCTCACCAAAAATGCCCTCCCTCAAGGATCAAGAATATGCCATCAAATGGTGGGTCCGCTGTGAACGATCCTCCTCCAATTCGATCTCAGGGAAGAAGTTGGAAGAAGCTCAGGCTTAGGGTTGGGACGGCCGCCCTCCATGGATCCGCCCCCTGATCCGGGTCGTGCGCCCCTAGATTCCCTCTTCTGTTCGTTGGTTGTGGCTCAACCCTCGTCCTCAAAGCAGACAGGGCCATCGGACTCGAGGTTTGTCAAAAAGACCGCCATCCCAGAGGTCAAGCTGGGTTCCACGGCATCCAAATGCAAAGCCCTCGCTCTCTCAGAAAAAGGCTTGGTTGGACATTTCACAGGGTTGTGGCCCTCTCCGAGATCTATCGAGATCTGGCTTAACAAAAATTGGCGTCCTCTCATTCAAGGAGAAGTTCAGCAAATCTTTTGCGGCAAGGGGTTCTTAATCTTTTATTTTGAAAAAAAAGAGGATAGGGATCTAATAGTCAGAAATGACCCATATTTTATGGGGCCAAGAGGAATGTACATTAATAAGTGGGATCTATCATTTGACCTGGAAAAAGACATACCCTCAGCAGTTCCAGTATGGGTCAAGTTGCCGCATTTCCCCCTGCACTGCTGGAATGACGAAGACTTGAAGGATATTGGCAACTCATTGGGGAAATATATTGATAAATCTGAACCAAAACCCCCTATGTTCTCCTGTTCCCGAATATGTGTAGAAGTGGATCTTGAGAAATGACTCCCAGAAGCAATAAGTCTGTCAATAGATGGCTGGAATCACCTGCAAGCTGTGGACTATGAGCAGATACCTTTTAAGTGCAAAGTATGTCATGAATATGGGCATTTTGCTAAACTATGCCCTAAGAGGAAATCGCAGGAAGTGGAAGAAACTCATGAGGGAGATTGGAATGAGGTAAGAAAAAAGGGAGGGAAGTCGTCTAACACCCATCCTCCCCAAGCAACTCCAAAAAGAAAGGAAACGGATAGCAAGCAGCAGAATACTAGAGAAGTCAATAAATTTCAGCTTCTATCTTCTGAAGCAGCTGAGGAAGAGCAGGCCCAAGTCCCAGATCCTGTCCAAGAGGTAGCGACAGAAAAAGCCAGAGAAGTAGGTAGGCAGGAGGTCGTAGATAAACAACTAGAGGAAGGAGAAATCCAGATAATATCCTTAACACAACAAGAGGAGCCTGAAAGTGAGGTACCCAAAGCCCTAGGTGGCTCAGTTACAAGAGCAAAATCCAAGTTATTTCAAGAAGAAACCTCAGAAAGTAAGGAGGAAGAAATGGAACCTCAGATAAAAAAGGGTAGAAAACTTAACAAGGTCGTAAGGGAGCAAGAAACGGCTCGAGACAAAGCGGCGGGTAAGAAAACCAGTCTTGACCAGCACGTAAGAATTCTATCCAGCACAAAGCAAACTCAAGGTATAGCAGAAGAAAAGAAGGAAAGAATAGTGTCCAACCTCACCAAAAAATAATGAAGATAGTCTCCTGGAACTGCAGAGGTTTAGGAGGTAAGCAAAAGACAGAAGCAATCAAAAGAATAAAAAAGTTAGAAACCCCCTCAATTCTCATGCTCCAGGAGACTAAAATGCAGGAAGCAGACTGTCTCAAAGCTCTAAGTCAAATCTGGCCCAAAGGAGAAGGTATTGCAGTCAATTCTATAGGAGCCTCGGGAGGGCTCACCACTTGGTGGGACAAAGGTAAGTTCAAATGTAACTCTTCATTCAATAATAGAAATTGGCTCTTTACGGAATTAGAAGATATGTCAAATAATGAAAAATACTGGATAGGGAATGTTTATGGACCCACGCTTCATGGGCTCAAAGAAATTTTTTGGAAAGATCTTATAGATCTTCAGCTTGGTAGGTGCCCTTCTCCCTGCATTGTCGCTGGAGACTTCAATGTCACTATAAGTGCAAATGAACGTAGGGGAGGCTCGAAGGTCAGAGATCAGTTTGGAGAGAGACTGGAGGATCTCCAGGCGTCCTGGAACTTAGTGGATATAAAACCCCGGCAAGGAACTTACACATGGAATAACAAAAGAATTGGGCTCGGACACATTGCTGCAAGGCTTGACCGATTTCTTCTCAACTCTTCATTACTATGCAAACCTCTTTTGCCTGACTCCAAAATCTTGGCTTTTGCTGCTTCTGATCATCGCCCTATTGCTCTATTTTTCTCACTCCCTGGAAATCTTGGTCCTCTTCCCTTCAGATTCAATCCAGCGTGGTTGGAGCATGAAGAATGTTATGAAGAAGTCAAAGCAATCTGGAAGCAGTTTCTTCCAGGCTCCCCAGGATATATTTGGGAATCCAAACTTAAAAATACTAAGATAAGGTTAAAAAGATGGGCAAAGCAAAACATGAAGAAACCTGGAGAAGAAATCATCACTCTGCAAGAGGAATTAAAAACCCTGCAAAATCAAATGGAAATCGAACAGATATCTGAAATCACATTAAGGAAAGAAAACGAATTGGAAGTCCAAATTCGGCAGGCGGCTAGAAGAGACGAGGAGGAATGGAGACTTCGATCAAGATGCTTGTGGCTCAAATCCGGAGACAGGAATACTAAGTTCTATCATGCTCAATGTAAGGAAAGATACAGGAAAAACAATATCCTCAGCCTAATCAAAGAAGATGGAACGAAGATAGAGGACCCTGCTATAATTAAGAATGAAGTCAAAATCCATTTTGAGTCTCTTTACAAAGAGGATGAAGAACCATCAGTTGAAGATATGACTATTATGTGTCAAGACATTCCTACCCCATTACAGCAGAAGACAACAACATGCTCACTGAACAGGTAACCGAAGAAGAAGTCAGGAGAGCTGTTTGGTCTCTACATCCGGACAAATATCCTGGTCCATATGGCTTCTCCATTCACTTCTACAGAAAGTGTTGGCATCTGCTGAAAAAAGATCTTCTCAGAATGATAAACTGGACCAGGAATCGAGAGAAGATAGGAGGAGGCACTAATACCTCCTTCATAGCTCTAATTCTGAAGGAGAAAAAGGCCACTTCGATAGGAAGATTCAGACCCATCTCGCTCTGCAACTCCTCCTATAAAATTCTCACTAAAGTCATAGCAAACAGAATCAAGAAGCTGCTTCCTAACATAATCTCTTCTAATCAGGGTGGTTTCGTCCCAGGCAGGCAAATATATGATAACATTTTACTAGTGCAAGAAGCTATACACTCAAGCAAGCAGAACAAGGATGCAGGGATGGCTATCAAACTAGACATGGCCAATGCTTTTGACAGAGTAAGACATGTTTTTATTTATGCTGTTTTGCGAAAATTTGGCTTTGATGGAAAGTTTATTAGTTGGGTGAAAGCTTTCATTGGAGCTACGTGGATCTCCCCTCTCCTCAATGGCAGACCCTCTTCTTTTTTCCGCCTCTCTCGGGGACTGAGGCAAGGCTGCCCTCTCTCTCCCTTCCTTTTTGTCATAATGGCTGATTCCCTAAGCAGAAAGCTCAATTCCCTTTTAGCTTCAGACTATCTCCCTGGTATTGCCTATGCCCGAAATGTCCAAGCTATAAATCATGCTCAGTTTGCTGATGATACCATTCTCCTGGGCAGTGCTTCCCCTCAAATAGTCGTTCGTTTTAAATCAACTCTCGACCTATTCCTTTTGACCTCCGGGGGAAAAATTAATGAAAATAAGTGCAATATTTACACTTGGAATTGCCGGCCTGCCACTGTTAGACTCATCTCTTCTATTTTAAACTTTAAACCTTGCCTTGACTGGTCTTCCTTTAAATATCTTGGCACTCCCATCTCTCTCAAAAATCCTACCTCCTCCGTATGGATGCCCATTCTCAAGAAATTCAAATCTAGAATAAATTCGTGGGGAACTCGTTGGTTGAATTTAGCGGGGAAAGCCACCTTGATAAAATCTGTTCTGACCTCGCTACCCGTATACACAACAGCCATTATGTCGGCCCCCGCCTTTATTCAAAATGCTTTTAGCACAGAGATAAGAAAGTTCCTGTGGCAAGGGGGAAAGACTCAAAATAAAAAAAATTCATTTGGTTAACTGGAAGACGGTCAAAGAAAAGAAAAAAAGAGGTGGGCTTGGAATTCGTGAGCCTACTCTAGTAAGCAAAGCTTTGGGAGCTAAGTTAGCCTGGAGGATTGTTTCTAGAAGGAAAGAGTGGTGGAAGGAAGTAATAAGGAGAAAATATACAAGAAGATTAAGACTAAGATGCCTCGACAAGCCTATCATAAAAAAAGGAACAGCAATATGGGGACTCATCTCTTCATCAGCGGCTTTAATTACTGAAGATCTCTATTGGATCCCTGGAAATGGGAAAAGAATAAATCTTTGGACCGACAGCATAAATGGAGACAAGCCTCTAGGTAAAATGAGATGTCTAGACCCTATTCGAGATTGGTTGCAAAATATGGGCATCACAAAGCTAAAAGACTTCGTTGTTTGGAAGGACAATGGAGAATGGAAGGGATGGAAGCAGATGAGCCCCCCTGCTAATCTCAAAAATGCCTTTCAAATCTTTCTCAAATCCCTGCATGGGAAATCCCTGGTAAACATAGAAGAAAAAGACCATCGGGGATGGGGGAAAGCAGGTTCATATTCAGTCAAGGCCGGCTATGATAAACTCACCCACTCCAACTCCCCGGTTCACAAAAGGTGGGGGAAAGTTTGGAATCCAGATGGCATTCCCAAAATCACTTTTTTCTTCTGGCTTCTGGCACACAACAAATTGTTAACAACGGAAAACCTCCGAGCCAGAAGGATAGCAGGTCCCTCAAGGTGCACATTGTGTAAACAAGCTGAGGAAACTTCCTTCCACATCTTTTTGGAATGCTCCTTTGCTAAGAAGGTTTGGGCTTAAGTTTTGGGCAATCAATGGAGACCATCCATTCTTCCAAAAACTCTTGAAGAACTTACCGATCACTGGGGGCGCACCTTTCCTGGCAGATCCAAGAAGACAATGTTGAGAATTTGGAATCTTGTCCCAATGAACATATGCTGGCAGATTTGGTTAAATCGAAACAAAAGTATCTTTGAGGGCAGGGATCCTATCAGCTACAGAGCTGCCAACAAAGCCATAACATTGATATCTGAATCTCTATCCTCAAAAAGTGTCATCATCCCAGCTTAGGAACCTCTCTCTCTATCCGAATTCCAATGGAGCAGTGTCTTCGTGAAAGCCAACTCCCTTCAATCCAACAAGGTCTATTCCTACTATGATTGGGAAATTCGGAAAGACCCTGAATCTTTTTCCAGGTGGTGGAAGGAGAAAAAAAATTTCAGCATTTTCTTCGACGGGGCTTCCAAAGGGAACCTTGGGGTGGCAGGTGCGGGTGGGATTCTCTTTGATCCCGGAGGAAATAAAATTGCAGCCTTCTCTTGGGGTCTAGGTAGTAAGACAAATAACGAGGCTGAATGGCTGGCTCTTGTCTTCTCATTAAATTTGGCTTCCTCCTACAGCATTGACAATCTTAGAATTTACGGGGACTCCAGACACGTTATCCAAATTATGAGAAGGGGTACAGCTCCTCAAGGTTCAAAAGCTCATAAATATATGCAAAGAATTAAAGCCAATGCTCATCTCTCGAAGGCCTCTTTTTTCCACATTCGCCGAGAGAACAACAAGCTAGCGGATTTAGCGGCCAACAAAGGAATTTTGCTTGACATCGGGCACGTTGAGGATCTCAATGGTGTCATGGGGTTTCAATACATTCCCTAAGCAAAATGTCAAAGGATAACATCATTGCAAAGATCAAGGAAGGGTCCTTTGGTTACACGAGGGTTCCCCTCTCCACTCCTTCAAACGTCAGTAATGTGCCTCCTCCCTCCGTTGCTTCTGCCACATGCCACCCGGGTCACCCTCGTTGTTGGCACATGGCTCTCTGCAGTGATGTCAGCTCCCACGAGCCATTATTTACTCCCTCACCCGCTCCATTTCCCTCTTTCTCCGCAATGCATCCCCCTCCACTTTCTAGTGCCTTAAGCCGGCTCTCCCTCTGCGAGCTCAACTCTCCTCCCTCCCGTCCTCGTCTGTTGTCATCGTTTAATATCGGCACAATGCAAAGCATTATGGTGGCCATAGCCGCTCTGAATCGCACTATGGTGGACATCAAGCTTTCGGTTCGTAGTACTTACAATGCAGTCTGTACCAGCGTTAAACAAAACGAGGAAATGGCTATGGATCTTAACCACACGGTCTCCCAGCTCTCTTGCCAGGACTCGAGGATAGACGACTTGGAGAGGAATCTGTTTGAGCTGATGGGAAAAGTAGATATGCTTCAGGAAGACATGGCCGTTCTCACCGGGAAAACTCAGGGAAGCTGCGTGCAGGAAAATCCAACGGTCAACCAGGAGATAAACCAAGCAATGGTGGATGCAGCCTCTGCCCAGTTCAAGAATTATGAATAATTTCCAGTTTTAGTCCAGGTTTCAAATTATGTATATATTTTGCCTATGTATTTCTGCACTATACTCAACAAACAGTTTATCAGGGTTTATTCCAGTTCTTTTTTGAACAGCTTTAGAAAGACAAGGTCCAGAAATTACCCAGCTATGTTGATAGAAATTATAGCTGCAATCTTTCAGACATTTGCTCCTCTGTCAAAACAATTTTGAATGCATGTAATGAATAGCTGTGCACAGCTTTTATAAATATATCTTCTTCCTCTGTTATTGTTAAAAAAAAGAATATGCCATCAAAACTGGAAATGGTTGAAGGAGTGAGCTGCAATAGAAGAAACCATGAGCTTCCCTGTAGCTTACACCTGCAAATAAAGACTCCATTAACGCTCCAAATGAAAGGTCTGAATGGCCTTTCCAATTACCAACTTGGATGGGAATCTTTCACCCTCGAAATTGGCTAAGGCAAGAAACTAGTCATCCACTAGCTCTCCCTCTTCACAAATGCAATTGCAAATTCTACAAATGATCAAAAGCTATTCTCATACTTCATTTCTACATTTTATAACCAAAATTAGCCTTCTAAGGGTCGAAATCCTCTCAATAGATTCAATAGATTTCCATTTAGGAAATATTCCACATTTGCCACTTGTCTCCTAGTTCCAACCTTCCATCTTCTCCCAAATTCGATTTTGAGTCTCTTTGGCTTCTCCAACTCCCAAATTCGCCTTCCTTGAGCCTATTTTTGGGGCTGACATGTCATAGTGGTCAGATGTCAGAGGTCAGGTCTGCAATTTGTCATAGTTGTCATAGATGCTCCATCATTGGTGTCATAGGGGCTAGGGAATCTAGCCCACGTGTCCACAACTTCCACTTTGACTCTTTATCTTCCATGGAGGTTACCAATCCTTCCCAATTCGACCTAAGATGCTCAATGACATGTGTTATGACTTACCAACTCACCCAAGAGTGTTCACATTCCCATTAATTCGAATTTGCAAAAGAGAGATACCATGTATTATGAAAAATCAAGCTAGTGTGGATCCCACATCCTCCATATGTCTCCAAAACCATTTGTCACCTAGGATTTATCTTGAATTTCTTTATTCACTCTATTTATTAAATACTTGAACCCTTCTAATGTCTAAACATCATTTATTATCCCCCTTATTCCAAATCCCAAAGCTTCCACCCCAAACCTAGGAAACTAGTAATTTTCCTCCTTGGCAATTATTTGACCTTTAGCATCAATTTGAAAAATACTAATGAATATGGCCATTGTGATTAGGCCATTGTGACCCAATGCCAATTTTGGGACATGACAGTATGGACCTCATTCCACAGGTGCTTCTCAATTTCATCAATTTATTCCTTGAGAATCTCAGGAATTCACTCACGGAAGAAAAGAGCAGCGGACTAAGCCCTGGCTTGAGCGCGAGTAAACCGACCAGGACCTCGACCCTTCTCCACCAACTTGCCCTTTCCTTTCAGGCTACCAGAATCAGAGCCTTTCCCAGAGCGGCTGCCAATATCATGTTTGGGAGCCATATGAAATCTCCGTCAGAAGGAAAGCCAACAATCAGGGGGACAAACACTGGAAAACCACACCCAGGATGGCGCTTCGCGGAGACAAACAACAAAACACCTAGAGGTAGCAGAGAAACAGTCAAGGTGATGGTGTAAGAAATGCAGAGCTCCCCCCAGATAAAAAGGCCAAGAGGTCATAATAACCATAGCAGGGTAGTTACTGTCCAAGTGTGGGAAGGTCCTGTCCGCCTCCGCAAACGTACCTCCTCGAATGCATTGCAATAAGAGGGTCATGATGATCGCAAAGTGGAACTAGTGTGAGTCCATCCACCATAATAGGAAATGCATAAGCCCGTATTTCCCTTCAATTTTTATAATGATCAACCTCAGGGAATTATCCTCTGTCCTCATTAAGAAGGAAGCTATTCTGATGTAAGCAACGTGACCTCCTATTCTCGTCTGTCCTCTTCTTGGAGCACGTGTCCCAGACCCACCACCTGTTGAGATCTTCCAAAGTCCGAGACTGCTAGCTGGAGGCAATTGGGGGCCCAATCCTCATGCATGAGATCAACCATATCACCTGAAAAATTACCTCCCACCCTGTCAGCATCGAGATTTGCTAGGAAATCAGCCACCTTGTTAGCATCACGCCTTACGTGGCTAAAGGTTATTGAACTATGAGTTATGGCGAGGCCTCTCAATGTTTCAAGCCAACTAGACAACCTCCTGCTGGCTGTGACTTGATCCACAGTTTTTCCATGATCCAATCACTTGGCCATATGTAAAATAATTTTAGAGTCCCCCTCTATAATGGCTGGGAACCAACGAGCCTCAATGATCAGATGCAATCCTTGGATCAAACCATCGAGCTCAGCCGAATTATTGGTATCATACCCAATATAGCCATAGTAAACCTTGAGGATGTCCCCTTCAGTGTTTCTACAAACACCTCCATAACCAGCGCTGCCCAGGTTTCCGCGGGAAGCTCCAACAAAATTGACTTTGTAGACATTCCTCCCTGGTGGAGACTAGGAATTCGGACTGATAGGTCTGCAAATATTTTCTCATCTTCGCAAACCATTCATATCATTGCGACCCCATCCCTAGCCAGCAACAATTATGGACTCTTGTTCTGAGAGGTCTTTTTCTGCATCAGTCCATTGTCTACTTCTGATGGTTTCATGGATGTTTCGTGCCAATTTTTCCCATACTTCTTCTCGACGGTGACTCTTGTCCCTGAAGATCCTTTCATTTCTCTCTTTCCAAATGCTCCAGCAGACCATCCCAGGGAACATCTTCCAAATCAGAGCAAGGATTGGATTGTTAAAATCCTGATCATTCCAAACCCGTAAAGTTTGATCAGGTTAGCCTCGCATGCGGTCACTTTTCCGAAAAAGCATGGCCCCTTTATCCCAGAAATAGGAAGAGAAAACACATTCATCCAGAAGGTGAGCAACGTTTCCTCACTGTTTTTTCATAAAGGGAAAAAAGAGGGGCCATGAATGACTCTTTTCTTAAGGTTTTCTCCAGTTAGGATTCTTTTCCATATAACCAGCCAACAAAAAATCCCCGTTTTAGGCCAAGGGTTCATTTTCCACAGTTTCCTCTACATGATTTCATCCCCTTCCTCTCTGTTGATTCTGAGATCATAAGCCTCTTTAATGTTGAAGACTTCTTTCTTCCTATAACCCCATCTTAGCTTATCTGGGCCTGTTCTCCGATGGATGTACCTTTGTTGGAGCATGTCACCAAAGGATCTACTATCTTCCTCATTTACCAACCCATTCCACCAAGGTTGATCTAACCATATCTTGTGATTCCTCGTAGTTGAGTCGGCCCAATAGTGGAAAACTTTGATTCTTCCTTCAGTCAAACCCCGAGCTTTAAGGTTCTGCCATCTTTCCTCAAGAGACAATTTGGGAAATTGGTTCCACGAGTCATCCCAAAAATTAGCCAACTCGCCATTACCAATTTCCCAGAAGCTGTGATCCTGAACCATCTTCCGACCTGCCTAGGCCTTCATCCAGATGTGAGATCCCAATTTCTCATCGTTGTCCCTGATCAACTGATCCTCTTGGTGATCCTTGGCGTATTTAACCTGCCAGAGCATAGCCCAAGGTTCCTAGCTGTGATTACACCACCGTCACCAAAGTTTGGAGCCTTGAATTTCACTCACCACCTCCGGATCACGCAGGCCAAGACCACCATGCTCCTTTGGGATACATAAGGTGTCCCATTTAATCAAGGCAAACTTCGATTTTGCTTCTCTACCTCCCCAGAGGAAGTTGCATCGGATACTCCTTATCTCCTTGAGGATGGACTTGGGAGCCGAAAGCAAAGAAAAGAGATAAATCGGCATAGCCTGCAGGAAGGACTTTACTAAAGTGAGCCGGCTGGGAAGGTTGAGGGGTCTAGTCGTCCAATTGTTGAGTCTGCCACGCAAGTGATCTAAGAGGTCCTGCCAGGAAGTTCTTCGAATGGAACCTTCAAATAGAGGTGCCCCTAGATATTTAGTTGGAAGAGAGACTTTGGAGAATTTTAGAATCCTACGAATGTTGCACTGAGTGACAGCAGGAGTATTGAAAAAGAAGACCTAAGATTTGTCAGGATTGACTTCGAGCCCTTAGGCCTTTGCAAAAAGTTTTAAGCTTTTCTTGAAGGTGCGAGCTTCTTGGACTGAAGGGTGCCCCATGAGCATTGTATCATCAACAAATTGCTAGTGGGTTTGTTTACTCATACCATCATGGAGACTCAGACCTCTGATCTCACCAGCCGCAACTTGACTATGGAGAAATCTGCCAAGCCCTTCCGCCATCAGGATGAAGAGAAAAGGAGATAGAGGATCCCCTTGTCTAATGCCTCGGGATGACTGAAGAAGCCTGGTAGGTGAACCATTAAGCAGGATAGAGAAGAAAGGGGTGGTTACCAGGTTCATAATCTAGTCTACCCAATCCAGCCCAAAACCATAGGCCTCCAACATACTTCGCATATATTGCCAGCTTAGTTTATCATAGGCTTTAGCAATGTCCAGTTTGATCATCATACCTGGTTTCTTGGTGATCTTCAGGGAGTGAATAGTCTCTTGGGCTAAGATGATTCCGTCAAGGATCTGTCTGCTTCGACAAAGCTTGATTGTTCAGGGCTAATCAGAGCAGGGAGCATCGGCTTTAGCCTATTAGCTATGACCTTGGTGATGATCTTATAGATGACATTGCATAACGCAATCGGGCGAAATTTGCTTGGCACCTCCGTCCCCTCTTCCTTTGGGATTAGAGAAAGGAAGGTAGCATTGAAGGCTTTTAGGACTCCGCGACATCTTCGGGATTCCTCCACAATAGCATGAACCTCCAGTTTAATCATGTCCCAAAAGAAGTGAAAAAAGTTTGTAGTAAATCCATCCGGACCCGGAGCTTTTCCAAGGGACATCTGGTGCATAGCATCTTGAACCTATTGCATACTGATAGGTTTGTCCAGGATCTCATTATGCTCTTGAGTGATAAGTCTGGGGATATGACGAGTTATCTGAGAAATTACAGTACTCCCGTCCCTGCGATCTTCTTTGAGGATGTCCTCAAAGTGGAGGATGATCTCATCTTCAATATATTTTCTGGAATCTACATGGTTTCCATTTGTTTTGTGAAGTTTGAAAACCTTCGATTTATGTCTGTTATGGATAATAGAATTATGGAAGAATTTAGTGTTCTTATCCCTTTCTTGCAGCCACTGATTTCTGGAATTTTGCCTCCATTAGATATCTTCTCGTTTCTCCCTGGCTTCCAGTTGATTTAATAGGTTGTATTATTTCTCTTTTAGATCATCAGTCCACCCTTCTTCCATGCCCTTCTTATGTAAAAGCTCGATCTCTTCCATCAGTCTCTTCTTATCTTGAACTATGTGCCCAAAATATTATTTATTCCAAGTTCTGATCTTGGCTTTGAGAGCCTTCATCTTTTGTTGGAACTGATACATTCATGTTCCTGAAGGGGGGACCAGCTCCTGCCACCACTGTTCAACCAACTCTTTGAATTCCTTGTGTTCAAGCCAGAATTGCTCAAACCTGAAGGGCTTATGTAAGCAGGAATCAGACCACTCCAAATGAAGACAAATGGGCCAATGGTCAGAACCGGCAGAGGGGAGTACGCTGGCATGTGCCTCCCCCCTATTTCTGACAAGATCTTTTGTAGCCAGGAATCTATCAATCCTGGAAGCGACAAGGTGGGTACCCCCACGCTTGTTGTTCCAAGTATACAAGCCATTACCCGTTTCAATGTTAATGAGGAGGCTTTGGGATATAAGATCTTTGAAGGCTTCATGATATTTGTCCAATGCTCTCCTGCCTCCTTTTTTCTCTTCAAGGGAAGAGATCAGGTTGAAGTATCCCCCAATAATCCAAGAACCAGTAGAGGCCTGGTCTCTCAACTAGGATAAGTATTGAAGAAAAGCATGTTTCTGGGGGTAGGCACTCGGGCCATAGATATTCACCATCTGACTAGAGGTTCCAGAGACTCGGTCAGTAAAGCTAGCGCTAAGAGAGAAACGGTTATCCCACCGATTCGACATACACAAGGAATCTGGATTCCATAAGACTGCTGTGCCTCCATCCATCCCTATAGCGTCAGTGGTCATGAGTTCACAGCCTCTCCAGATTTTCTGCCTAATTTTCCCCATCATTTCTAAACTACACTTAGTCACCTGAAGGAAGAGAATGTCAGGTTTTTCCTGCTTAATCTTTCTAGCCAAAGTCTTTATTTTCTGGGGATGGTTACACCCCCTTATGTTCCAGGAAATGAGCTTCATTGAGTAACCTTATTAACTTCTGAGAAGGCTGCCACTATCGTAGGATACTGGCCAGATTCTATTAATTTAACTCCTATCTCTGCTATTCTTTGTTTATTTATCTTCCTCCCTTTTTTCAAGTCTTCTTCTGGGGATTTCCATTTGCTTCCTTTCTGAGGATCGGTTGCTATCCCCAACTGTTTGGAAGCTTTTATTTCGATTATCGCCTCTTGAAGAAGTTCCACCTGCCTTCGAGGGACATATCCTTTTCCTTTCTTTTCACACTCTTTCTCGATTTCATCCAGGTTGAGCTCTCCCAACTCCATTTCCTCCTCACCATCTTCCTCCATAGCCTCTATTGGAATTCCAAGCTCTTGGTTCTGATCTACTTCCTCTACAATACCTTCCATCTGTTGGGATTTAGCACCACCCTTATGCCCTCCTCCTTCCTCCGCTTCCTGTTGTTCTTCCAAGATCTGGAAGGGGTTATTTGATGTTTCCCCTTTGCTTCCAGTTTCCTTAACAGTCTTCTGTTGGTTGGTCGTTATGTTTCTCCTCTTGTGCCAAACCTAGGTAAGCCCTTCCTTATCTGCTTCCCCTTCTTGGGCTTTCTTGGAGAGAGTAGGTGACGATCCGGTTGTGGGGCAGTTCCGACTCAATTGCCCATAATCATGGCACTATCGACACCTAAACGGGAGCTGCTCGTAGTCCAGCGGCTGGGCCCATTCTTCATCCTCCCAATTCAGATTGATTGCTTCCGGTAATTCTTTTGACAGGTCCATGTAGACACAAATACGGGCGTAAGCAGTATACCTTTGTTGTTTTGTCTGCTCTACAACTTTCACAAATTCCCCAATTGTGTTACCAATATCTTGCAGGATTTCCATATCCCAGTATTCACAAGGAAGGGAAAATAATTGGATCCATACCGGGTCCACCATCACATCTTTCGTTTCAGGGTTAAACCTTTCTTTCTAGGGTCTAAGGTATAAACCTGCCGAGAAGAAAAAATAAGGTCCCCCTTCCAAGATCCTGTCTCGATCTTCAATGTTGAAGAAGATAATAGTGAAAACCTTTGGCTCCCAGTTGCAAGTCATAATTCCCTTTAGGGTTCCACATAGTTTCGGTCCACCTAACCAGGTCCTATTCACGAGGCCAAACCCCCACGAATTTTCCTATCAGGGCTTTCTCCCTCCACTGCTCAATTTTGTCGCGGATTTTCTCTGATCTGACCTGTATTGCCGAAATGTTTTGAGATTTGGGGAGGCAGCCACTAGGCCCTATCCTCCATTTGGTTCCTTTCTCACTGTCTCCCACCACTGCACTATCCGAACCTGCCCTGTCGCCGTCGGGAGAGGAGGTCCCGAGGTTGCAAGAACCCATCATAGACCTTGAGGGGGAGGGGCCCCCACCCAGATCCACCAAACCAACAAGAGCGCCTGCCTCTGACAACCAACTGTTTCCATGACTAAACAGCGTCGAAACCAAAACCCTACACCAGACTGCTTCGGTAGCTAGGGTTTCATTCCCACGGTTCAATCTCACCAAAGCCAATATGATGTTACTATCAATGAAACCTCTTGAACAAAAAACTAAAGAAAAATCTCATTTCAGCATGCAAGGCTATTTAAGCGTAAAGGTTGTTTTTTTTTTATTGTTAGTCACTCATATCTTTTGATAGACATATTGCTTAGCAGCACTGAAAAGTGTATTTTAGCTCTAAATTGAATGAAAATACGCTTTTTTCATGGAAAAAAATAAAGAGAACATTGGCAAATAACAATCATTATTAATAAAGAACAAAAAAAACATTTAGATCTTGTTCATGCAAAATCATAATAAAACGATTGAGCACATTAATTAGCCGATCTATATGAAATTGTGTCAATCAACTCCAAATGTTAAAATACAAATAGACAAGAAATGGGAGTGCTAGTACATGGTGCTCAAGTTGGAAATCAATTTTCCATCACAATCAAGCACATGCTTGCATTTTGCTTGTTGTGCCATTCCAATGGTACTATTGTTCACCGATTGATAGAGCAACAAAGTCACCCATCACAACAAGTAATACAAAATGTACAAACCCAACACTCTCTCACGGTAGGGTCTATTTGATTTTGACAACTTTCATTTTTTCAAAGAACTGGATGGATTACTTGCCGCAACCATTCATAACATATGTTCCCTTCCAATTAACAATCTTGAAGCTAGTTTATCAAGAGCTTGGCCCATTGTTTACTTCAAATGACAAGAGTGTGGTTAACCACTCTCTAGTAGTTTTTGCTCTTTATATTTGTGACCAAATGGCTAAAGTAAAACCGAGTATTGGTTAAGGAATTGGTTACATCTAGTTGTGCAACTGTGCATATGATTACATTCCATAAATAGATAATGAGTTGGCCAACAATTGAGCACATAAATACTCTAATTGTATTTCAAATTTGGAGCTCAAGCTACATGGTAACTCGGGTTACTATGTAACTAAAGAGTCAATACTGGTATAAAAATATAATACTTTTCAAAGATGATTTCTCTTCGAGTCCACTTTCTCACACATAGAAAAGCCTCATGGATTTCTACTTAGTGTTTGGAACATTATCTAAATTGACTAACTTTAAAAAAGAAATGGCAGACCTATCTCTGTGATTCAAAGATTGTACTTTGTAGATATTTGATGTAAAAATCAATTAATGTGTCATTGATAAATATTCTTGGCTCTAAAATCTCAACATCTCTCCCACTAATGGTAATAGCAGGATCTCCATTTTGGGAAAACAAATTCCTCAAGAGTTTCCTCAGACCTTCCAAAACAATTATTTTAAAATTCCTTGAAATATTCTTCAGAATGCACTTCAAACATAGCATTGACAATTACATATACACTCCCAGCCAAAGATTTCCACGGTTTATTATATTCATCAAAGATATGATAAGATGTTGCTTTTTTTCTTGGGAAAAAAGATTGTGTGTGTGTGTATTAATGTGGTTCACTGCCTCAAAACTGGTCGGAACATGCTACGTCCACGAGAATAATTCCAAGGGGCCTGCTCGAAGGGGCCTCACCCTATCGCCACCAGTTTTGGGAGCCTGACCATGGAGGACCCAAAGAATTGAACCCTCAACCTCGACCAAGTGACTATTTTTCCATGGAAGCTCCAACCAACTGAACTACCCCACAGGGATAAAATGCACACACACACACACACACACAAGGCCTGAAGGCCTTTCTTTACATAATAGATCTTGACCTTTTGTTTTCCATGTAGAAACGGTTACAAAAACTATCCATAAGAAACAAAAAATAAGGTTTACATCGAGTGATAAAATTAGGATCTTCACCGTAAAAAACTAAGAATCATTGAATGCAATATGATGTTGCTATTGATGCCATCAAGAATCATTGAATGCAATACGATGTTTTTGTCGATGCCATCTAGAATCATTGAATGCAAAAAACACATTTGGGCACTGGTTACACCTAAAAAGGTATGCAATTCAATTCCAAAGCTATATTTTAAACCAAACAATGCCACAACAACATTGACTTGAGAAAGCCAAAATGTCTTTATCTATTCTATTTTAGATAAGCTCCACTAAAAAGTATGAACCTCTTTGAAGATAGTCATTACGCAGGATTAGTTGAGTGAAGAAGGAGTTGCGTTAAATAGTTTGAAACTCGATGTTTCGATCCCTACTCTGGGATCATCATCAGGCTTCAAATGTCTTATGATTATGATCCTAGAGTAGGGATCGAAACGTCGAGTTTCAAACTATTTAACGCAGCTCCTTCTTCACTCAAGTATGAACCTCGTCATCACAAGACAAGTTTTGTTTGAGTATCTCAACCTTGACCCAATCTATTGAAAATGTTATGTTACTATAACCAATGATGTGGTGGTGGATTCATTATTGTAATCTCAACTTAAATTATAGGTTGGATCAAGGTGGTAATGGTTTGATTCCTTCGCCCTTGTAAAGAGATGTAGATATTTGCATGAGAATCACTTATAACTTATGATTGCATTATTGAAGCCTTATACTCTAATAATAAGAAAAATTATGTTCCCTACACCAAAACCAAGAGGGTTAGATTTGGCAAATGACTAGGCTTAGTTCTACAAACCTTATGGGTTGTGCCCTAAGAATATGTAGGAAAAATATTCCATTAAAATGCCTTGTTAGAGCCTTGCAGAATGTGCTTGAAGAATTTGTACAAGGAATTTAGTAATTTCAAGGCTCCTTCTAGATTTAGTTAAAGAATAGGGCTTTTAGAGATAATGGGTTAATAAATATGCTTAGAAATGAAATATATAAAAGAATATTTGAATGAAAGTCTTTATTGACCAATGTGGACTTTCTATGACAAGTGGAGATTCTAAATGCCTTTAAAACATAGTTGTTGGGAACGTGGAATTTTTCTATTACTCCAATATTGGGAATAATCTCGAAACATGTGAAAATGAATACCTTCAAACGTGATTTATATCACTTTAATAATGATTTCTTCTCAAGGGTTTGATTGAGAATATGCAACAAGTGGCAACAACTAAAAGGTTGATTTTAAGATGAAGTTCCCCACTGCCATCATATTTATTTTTTGTTACTGTGGGTGGAATGAAATACGACAGAAATAATTCCACCCACAGTAAATAAAATAATGGATTTTTGTTTTCCTTCAAACAGGTCCTTTCAAACGATTTGTTCTGGGGCTGTGAACTATATCCAGGTTGAAGAAACAATGACAAAGAGTATTGGTCAAGAGTTAGTCGAGCTCAATTGCAATCTATATAACAGTTGCTTTTAAAAGAATATACAGTGTAAAAAACTAACACACAATTTGCAAAGGGGAGGCAGAGATTCAAAAGCAATTTGCGAGCAATGTCTTTAGTTTGTTACACTGGTAATTCAGTTGTAAATACAACTATGTATTTTTTTGTTTTCCTGCAAGTAGCTCCTCGCAAATAATTTGTTGTGGTCATACGGGTTGTATTCAGGTTGGAGAACAAACGCCAAAGTGTATTGGTGAAGAGCTCGTCGAGCTTAGTTGGAATTTGTACGACAGTTGCCTTGGAAAGAATATGCAGGGCAGAAAGCAAAAAACGACACAAAATTTACAATAGGGAGGCGGATATACACAAGCATTTTGCAAGGGATACCTGTAGTTGTGGAAGCGTTAACAAGGAAAACATTGCAATGTTCAAAGACCTTTATGGTATAAGATGCTTCCATGAGATGCTTTGGTTCAAGTTAATGATATCGTTGACATACACCATTGGCAGAAAGCAACTCTGGTGTGGTCCAAAAGATGTAAATGTCAAATTTGTAATGGATTATTGGAAAAATGGTCTCATACATGGATTGTAGCAATCGACATAATAACAGGATCAAATTCTAAAAGCAATAAACATTATATGTAGGTCTGTTCTTTGTTTAAATGAAGTTTGAATCTCCATTTCTTTTTGATAGACATGATCATTGGGAAAATAGGCAATAAAAAAATGCTTTTAGACCAAAGTCAGATGACATGTTTATTGATTTAATTTGTATATATGCATTTGTACATGTATGCTGAAATAGGCCAACAACCATTAAATCCATGTATCACTTTCATAATTATTTAGTTCGAATGGATATAAGTGGTTATGTGCGAAGGCAGATACCATGGCAACGTATCTTATAACTTGTTCAATGCCATGCCATTTATGCAGGAGGCCATGAAAGATTTAAGCGAGATGAAGTGGCTAAACAATTTTACACCACAATTTTTTTAGTAGGTGCTTGGATGTTGAAGTTGCGGTGTTCATTGCAACTCCTTAATGCAATTGAATAATCAACAAAATTCTAGAATTTTTCAAACTGCCATAGTTTCACAGTATGTATGATCTTCAAACTATGCATGTTCATAGATTAAGTGCTAATCTACCAGATGGATCCTCATTTTACAGTGGTTTTTAGGATTGACAAAAATATTGGAATCAAAATAATATGGTACAATAGAAATGGAATTTACCTCAATATTAGATCAGATATCTATAGCAGGGGAGAAAAAAAAGAAAGACATCACAATTGTTGCATCTACTTGAAAATGTGAAAATATGAAAATCTATGTTGTTTTCTTTTAACCATTCTAACATTGCATCAGATTGAATCAAACCATTTGCAAATACATTTATCCTTCTTCTATATAGTTTGAAAGATTTTAGGATGAAATTAATTTAAGGTTTTCTCTGACACAATTAAACTGCATATACGACAGCACCTGCCTTTATGTTGTAGCTTGTGCGCTTTGCATGCTATAAAACATAGATATAGCCTTAGAAGCAACACTTGCAGGTGTGCTCAAAGGAGAACTACTATTACAAACAGGGCAATGAAGCTGTTCAAGTAATGGAGAAAAGCTAGTTGCATAAGCTACATCACCCTGATTATAAACAAATGTCATGGAAGCAACATCAATTTAGGTAGAGAAGGCAACAACAATGGAAGATCTAGATATAGTGCACAACTATAGATAGCAGGAGTCTAGAATTTGGTTAAGAAAGAAAGACCTTCTAGCTAAAGTTAGGGGCTGGAGCACTCCTAATTGAAGCATGCAATTGCTACTAGTCAACACTGTGGGACAATTAACAGAAATGGTTTATAAATATATACATTGTTGTGGTGCTAAAGAAGCATGAACATAGGAAGCAAAATAAGTTTCTTCATCAACTTTGCATTGTGTTGTCTATGCATGTAGGTTGGCATTGCATAAGGCTTTAGGCAGTTTAGCAGGGAGATAAATATGAATATAGAATGCTCTAATATAAATGCATATTTTGTTTCCTTGTTGATGCATTTTTTCTTAGCTATTGTACTTGTAGATTTATTATTTCAGATGTAGGCATCTTCATATGCAATAGTTGCAATGGAGCAAACAATTTGAAAGTGAGTAAATAGCAGAGTTGATTGACACAATTGCATTACGAAAATGTTGTTTGTTTCCAAATATATAATTACAATAAAGTCATTGGGATTTCAAAAAGCAGAAACATGTACAGGGGATAAAATTCAACTGCAGTTTCTTCAATAGAGAAAACAAGAACAGTAGAATCTGCAGAAATCTATTAAAAAAAATATTTGGCAATTGCTTCTGCTTCTGAACCGAGCAGAAAACCTTTCCACGTTCTGTGACTTTGTTCATTTATACAAGTTTCAAAAAACAAAAATGAGCGTTGTCTGGATAAGAAGGATAAAAAACATGCGCAAAATCCATGTTTATATTAATATGGTTGATATTCTGGCAATATCCATAAGCATGTGTACCTGCACATTGGAAATAGACAATGGTAAGGGTAATATCATGATCTGGAAGAACATGTGTTTTGAACATGTAGAAAAAAAACAGAATTTCAAACATAGTCACTTTTCATGAGTTGCACATATAGTTCAATCTGGAAGAAATTTTTGTATTCTAATCAGAATTGGCTATTTTGTTTTTCTACTAGGAATGCCATTTCTACAAGAGGTGTAGATAGTTTTCTAGCCAAGGTCGAAGAAGAAATGTTTAGTATGTTTTTCTTATATGGGTAGGAGTCTCTTGTCAAGGTTCTTTTTGCATTCTAGATGTAACGATATTGATGTACATGATATTTGATATGTGTAGCAGCATATTATGTTGGCAAATGAAATCAAGTAGGCTTCCTCATCGGCAGTGTTCTTGTTATTGGGTTTGAAATTTCAAACTCCAAAATCCCAACTCAGTTCCAAGATTCACTTTAATAAGTAGTAAAATTTTCTCTGATGTAAGAAATTTTTTGCAGCTCCTATGATTCTTCAAGTAAGGAGTTTTGCATGTCCTGTTTTTCAGCTTCATCTGACCTAAGCTCTGTGATTTCTCACATGGCTACATGCCTACGGCATTGGCTTCATGTCTTTACACCTACTACGCATTAGATGGTGTGACTAGTCACAACTATTCTTTTCCATTGTGTGATGAAAATGTCAAACTTGAATCTTCATCTATCTTCATCTATACTGATAGGCATATGGTTATTTCAATATAAAATTAAAATTTAACGCAAACAAGTTAAGAAATGCATCCATCAAGGTATTCTGAGTTGCGTGCACTTTTGATGTAGTGGTTGATGATGATATGGAGTGCCCTCCCTTTGCCAACTACTCTGTATCAGTATTTTGAAGTGTTTAAACTTTATGTCCATATTCTTGCCTACTCTATCTAAGCAATTAACAGGAAAGTATAAACTGCAGCAAGCAATATGTATGTGAAATAAGAAACAATCTGAATGTTGAACGATAAATTTTTGTATCCATACTACCCTCTTCATGGTAAGTATATGTTGATTGGAGATGAACAATCAAACAATAGAAAACACAAGGAATGATATTATAAAACAATTACTTGAACATGGAACATGACTCTACCTATCCATGAGGACGAGTATTAGGGCAGCATTAGTACTAGATTCTTTTACATAGATCATGAACAAGCCATTGCCCAGGTTTTGGGAGTGTGTATGATTCAAGTCTTACAGGCCTAGTTCTGGTACTGTATAACAACACTAGGTAGATTTGGTTAGCACATACATGCAATGTGGAGGAGATGATGGAATATGCACAACAATTGCTTATTGAACACAAATATATGTATTCACAACAGATATGATATGCCTGCACAGATAGCAGGGCATGACATCCCATATTTACATGCAATTGCAATCTCCATTTGTTGAATATGCTATGGACGATGAGGTTAGACAAAATTTAATGAGATCTGAATAGAAGTAATTTGTTCTATCATAGATAGATATGTAAGAATATGAATATTGTTTTTTGGTATAGAAATTTTTAGGTTCAATATCCAAGGCCCGCACATAGGTTTGTGTTTACTAGGCACTTACATTGTTATTGTAGGTTAGGTAATCTTCATGGGCAGCGTTAACGATAATCAGTCTATCCGCTTGCAATATTGCTCATAGCAGATGCAATGATCCAGGGCAGTCCAAGTATTCAAATGACTCATGGCAGTGTCCAGATGACCTTCTAAGAAAGGATTCAACCAAGACACTAAAAAAATGTGGGGAAAGAAGAAGCAAGACACATTTCATTGCTATATTATGTGTAATATCTAACTATAATAGTATTTTTCTATTTTGTGATTATGTGCAGGTTAATATATTATTTATTTTCTTCTTCTAAGTTTGATAAGTCTAGGTTCATTTGTTCAACATAAAACTATTTCTTTTTCTTTTATTCTCCCAATTTTAAATGAGAAAGCAAAGTCCTGGCAACCAATCAATCACCTATTCATCTATCACTCTAAAATCAAATCAACCTATCAACTTACGATCATGCAATGGTGACATGGGGAGGTTATAGACAAATGATTTGTAACTGCTTTGGGTTGGGTTTTTTTTTTAAGCAAAAGTATGAAAATAAATCAAAGGGATGTGTTCCCATATCCATAAAAGTATGAAAATAAATCAAAGTGATGTGTTCCCATATCCATAGCTAATATCCGTAGTAGACTTGTTGATGTCATTATCTAGAAGAAATGACACTTGTCGGTTGGGAGGAGATATTTAAAGTGATGCCTAGGTATCTAATTAAGTTTTCTGTACAAAGATATATTGAATAGAGAACATATCACAATGCAAGGGATGCAGTCAATTTAAATGAATTAAAAATTTTGATTATGAGGCAAATAGAAGGAACTAAAGAATGGCTTTGGAAAACTATTATTTCACATGCTCTAGATGAAGACAAAGGCACAACATAATCGTATGCATGAATCATGTTTGTGAAAGTAGAACACGACAAGAATTTAGATGAGGAAACTTCAGAGAATAGTCTACAAGCATTTGTTTTAGGCCCAGGAAAGCTTCCGGCCATAAAAATGGATCGAGAAAAAAAATGAATAAGGATATGACAATTTATTGTAGATGCCATGCGAAAATTGATTCAAAGGTGAAAATCGTTGAAGCAATAACATGCCACAGTTTGGAAATATCAAGTTCAAAAAAAGATCATTCCAAATAAGAGAAGAGTTTTTTTTAAATGGTAAGATTTGTTTTTCACATGTGGTTCACAAACCTCAGAGGTGCTGCTACATTCATGACTCAGAAATTTGGAGAGCAGTCATAGTGCACAAATTACACGCAATAGTAATAATGCTTACATTTCAAAAAATATTGAAACACACAAAATTTGTCATTGTTTGTCTGACTGGCCTTCATAGGCATTTACATCCATCTCTGAACTTCATAGACACACTCTTTCTCTCCCATCATCTTCGAGCTACCACTTCATACAACACAGATACTGCTTCCGACCATAAATAAAATAATTGCAGCGACTAACAATATTGAGTACTTAACTATGCCAAAGTACATAGCTCGCTGAGTTTGGCAAAGAAGTAATCAAGTAACTGGACCCATCTATCACGTAGCTCGTTAAATCCAAATGATCTAGGAGAATACTCTAGATACTGAACGTATCCAGAAGATAGTCATAAGATAGTCATACAAGTGACCTTCACAAACACACATCAAATATTACATAAAGTAACCTGTAACTGAAGCTTTCGGGAGCACGACGAGTCACATCAGCTTGACCTTGTTAAGAACAGCCTGTAACTAATGCTCCCGGAGCACGACAGTTCACATCAGTATAAACTTTAATTGACCTGTTCTTTGTGGTTCTTCATTTTTTTTTTAAACAATAATAAATATAATTACACACCACATAATAAAACAACACATTATTAATCAATGAAATGAAAAGCTGCAAATCCAAGCTGTAATCCTGTAGTTTGCTTGATCTCCCATGCAAATCTCCACAAATGATGTCTCCTTCCACTGAATAGTAGCGTGCAAGCATTTTGATCCACAACGATAGGTTTCAATTAACAAATCCTGGAATGTATTGGCGACTCTAGCACACAACTCAGATTTCAATGAAATAACGCCTTCTGCAAATTGATAGTTGCTACTCTCGCGTTCTTTATAGACAGATCTGAAGAATGATGGCTCCTTTTCTCTAGAGGTGATTCCTTCTGCAGGTGTCCCTTTAACCTGACAGCGGCTCAGGTTTTCAATCCCTTGACAGATCAAACATAAATTTTAGAGACTGAACATTCAATGTTTCAAATGATCGCCTGGACGAACTGATCATATGTCCAATCAGCAGATCACTCCTCTAAATATGAGCAGATCTCTTCTCCTCTCTCTGTGGTTCGACCGATGGGCGGTTTCTTCAAACAGATGCACCGATCTCTCTCTGTATGTTGAAATAAACAGCAGCAATAGGCACTCACACAGCTTCTGCTCAATCCACGAGAAAGCGATCCACAATGTCAGGATCGACCGACAATTCACACATGTCTCTGCAGCTCAATGCGTCCACAATTCTTAGATCGCAGCCTCCTCCGTCAGCACCAATAGAAAAACACACAGAAAAACAAACTACGAATGCATAGAAAACTCCCGCAGAACACTCTAATCTAATCTATCACTACAGCAGCAAATTTCCTTCATTTTCCTTGGCCCTCCCGTGAGGGAGCTAGGCCAAGACTCGCTCTGATACCAACTCAGAAATTTGGAGAGCAGTCGTAGTGCACAAATTACACACAATAGTAGTTTTTATTACTTTAATCATACACACATACATCATATATAGTTGGAGTAAGATCCAACTAACTCCAAATATGGAGATATAGGTTGAGAGGATATCTCAACAATCTCCTACAAAATCTCAAATTAATCCCAGGCTTAGTATGCTGCACTAATGTGAGCATTATTTCTAACACCACATTAATAAATCACAAGGGGCCCATTCGAAGGGACTGCACCCTGTTCGTTCTAATTATGGAGCTAACCCGATGGGGACATCAAGTGAGGCCCTTGCAATGTATAGCCACCCGAGGATTTTACCACGAGACCTTTTGCTCACAACTTACAGCAATCAACCACTTGATCTAGCCCACGGGGCTTAAATGATAAGATTTTTTATGTCTAAGTTTTTCGAATTTGAAGCTATTATTTTGAAGAAACAACTGCAAAATTATTTTTTTGTTGTGGAAAATTTTGAAAAAAAACATATTGGAAATTTATTTTTAAAATTTGAATTATGTTCAAGAATAACAAAGTTTGTCCATACCTTGTTCCTAGAATTTTTTGAAATCAACAATTATGTTGTTCATTTCCATAGTGTAAAGCCCTTGATAGCTGACTTTCCGAAGACTAAAGATAGTGGCCGAAACGCTTTTGCAGTATTGTTGATAAGACATAGATGCAATGAATAGACACAATTATTTTAATTGCAAGCCTCGTAATGTGCAATTGATCATTCCTTCATCTGCATCCAACCTGCAAAGTAAAATATGCTCACGCGTTGTTGTTGTTTCATGGTTAAAAAATGAGAAAAAAGAGGCGTTTTGGATCATGGGCAGTTTACAATCGGCACAGTTGAATTGAAATGGAGGCGCAAATGCATTTTTTACTTTCAGTATTCCATATAGCTGTTGCAATTTGTAAAGGAAGGGCACAAAAAAACATTACATCGAATATGATTAGATACAATATCTGTAACAAGGGGAAAGCTTGAAACATGTATTTAAAATGAACTTTGAAAAAAAAACTCTTTTTAACCTATTAATGTTAACAATGTGAGTGCAATTTGAATTTTTTAATGCAATCATGGAAATTGCAATTTCAGTGTATTTTAGATTGAAAAAAGCACAAGAAACATGTTTCATTGAAATATTCATATTGTGTAATATGTAGGTATAAATGAATTGATTCCATAGATTGTGATTCAAGCTAACTAGGTCGATGTAAATTGTAATCAAATGCATAGACTAAAGAAACAGAGAATGAAGTTGAAATCAAAGCAAATGCTCATGTGCAGCAGGCAGTGTATTATTTTGATTATGCATGGAGAGCAAAGGCAAAAGCTAATGTATATTGCAAATGATCCTTGATTATGATCTTTGCAGGCTGGTTAAATTTACTCTTATATGGTTTTCCAGTGACAGTTTTATGTTTCTATTAGATGATAAGAGATGTAGTCATCGTTGTTGCTTTACATTAATTGGAAATAGGAAAAAAAATTTATCTATGGTTTGTGTTGCAACGCAAGCAGAGACCAATAACAATGGCGTTGCATGCAACACAATGCAAATGCAATTTAATAAAGTCAATCAATTTCAAGTATATGATTTCACATACCAGAAAAGCATTTTGAAAGTACCTAATTTTAAGTTTCAAGTACCTGAAAAGCATTTTGAAAGTATCTTTACAAATTCCATACCAGAAACGATTGTTGATTCCTGACCTGTGACTTTGCCTTGACAATTGGGAGCAGATTCTGGATGGTCGATTCACCATTAAGAGGATAGAAAAAGGTTGATTGATGTTTTCATCAAATTAATTCCTTTTAGTCTGAGTCTTACGATGTTTTTAATTAAATAAAGAGGCGGTTCGTCTACCGCTAGTTGATGATGTACATAGTGGAAGAAGTTTTTGTTATAGGTTTCATTGGCTTGAAACTGGGCATGGACAAGCAAAAGGAAAATCAAATGTGAAAATCATAAACAATAGATGCATACAGGTTTTCGTTTTTGGAAAAACTTATTTTGAATATAGGGAGCAAAAAAAAAATTTTGTTGAAATGGCTGGGGAAAAAAATTGAAGTAAATAAAGAAGGTTTTTTATTTTTATTTTTCCTTTTTTTGGGGAAAAATGACTTTGCAATGGCATAGTCTTGTGCATTTTGACCATCTCTTATGTAAAAATCCAACTGTTTTTTGTTATTTGACATCCAACCACCATGACTACAACATAGCCAACAACATATGTCTCCTTGGATAACACCAGCTCATAAATTGTCATATCTGGTGGGAGACAACGAACTTTGCATACTTGCTCAATTGTTTCAATGATGGTGGTTGGCAAGATGGATATTGAATAGATAGCATCTCCATGATCATACTAGCCCTTTTTTTTAGTTCAAAGCCAGCTAACCTGACACTTTTCCCAAGCAAGAGCAAATCGCCAAATTATCAAACTATCATTAATTGTTGCAGTGATTGTCATCAAGCCATATTTATCAATAAGATCTGCATGCAGAATCTTTGTCTTCACCGGAGAATTTTGGTTTTGATTATGAGCAAGTCCATAGACAACTAAAATATCACCTTCAAAGACATTCATGTGTGAAACAGTGCATAGTTGAATCACGGATGAGGGCTCAGCTCTCATTTGCTTTAACTTGTGTGCATGTTGAAATTGGTATTAAACCAGGGAAAAAACAAATTTGAATGAAATTTGAAGCATTTTATAAAAATCATTTAACAAGTATAGTTTAACGGGGAACAAAAATAGGAACTGATATACATGAAGCCTGGGCAATAAAGGAGAGCATCCAACAAGCTGAAAAAATTGAAAGAAATTCAATTAGTGGAGAAAGGTATCAACTCTTTGAA
Source organism: Larix kaempferi (assembly GCA_027924585.1). NCBI lineage: Eukaryota > Viridiplantae > Streptophyta > Pinopsida > Pinales > Pinaceae > Larix > Larix kaempferi. The sequence goes on along the minus strand of BSBM01000846.1, from coordinate 3,068,266 downwards.
CTGGATGTTGTGTCCTCTGTCAAAGGAGTTGAAGCCGTTGCAAGAGTATTGGTATGTGGTACCTTGAGGAGTGGAGCGATATTTCGGCGTCCTGAGAAGAAGAGGAGCACTGAGAGAGAGTCTCCTTAGAGGACCGGAACATAAGGTTGCGAAACAGGACCAGAAGGAAGAAAGTGACCCTATTGCGGTGAGGACGGTGACCAGGCAACCCCAGAAGCAAAAGAGACACAGATCGTAAGTTACAACATACCTGCAACCCCGCGCACTACCTAGAATAATACAGGAATAAACCCAAGCTATTCTCAGAGTTGCCCTACGTGCAGCGGTAAGAGTAGCGCTTCAGTAAACAATAATAGTAGGAACATTAGGATGGCAGACGAGGCAAAGATGCCTACCTTTCAGGGGAACATGACCGAGGATCTCGAATAGTATTGGTTCATATATGAAGCAGTCTGGACTGTGAAGCAGGTCCAGGACAGAGCCATAAAAATGGTACAGATAGCGACGAACCTTAGGGGTCGAGCGTTAAACTGGTTCATGAATTTTACAAGGGTTCCGACGGGAACACCAGTCAAGACGTTGGCACAAATCAGAACATCGATGATTGATGAATTTAAAAAACCAAAATCGGAGTCGCAGTACGTTACTGAGCTCAAGGAGATTGAGCAATTCCCGAAAGAGTCGGTGTGGGAATTTGATCAACGGTACAAGACGTTGATAGCAAAAGTGAATTTTGGGATAAATGATATGCAACACAAGGAGTGGTTCATCACAGGACTGGTACTACACATCAGCAGACCACTAATGCAACAGAAAGTTGCGACCCAAGTGGAAGCATTGGAGATTGTGATGAAGATGGAGGCTTCACCAATCGGTGAAAAAGGGTTGGGTATGGATCGGATACAAGCACAACTGGCAAACTTGACGATCCAACTGTAAGATATGAAGAAAGGGAAAGAAGCTCGCGAAGAGATCTAGTGTACTAGGTGTAGGACAGAGGGACACCACAAGGATCGGTGCCTAGACTTCCGAGACTATTTGCAATCTGGTGCACCAAATCCCCTCAGTCAGGGAGGGTTTCCTCGGTATCATGTCTGCCAAACAAGAGGCCATCGACCATAATAATGTGTTTATCTGCAAAAAATGGTGTCGAAACCAGAAAACTTGTATTGCAAGTTTTGTAAATCGGTTGGCCACGATGACAACAACTGCAGAGCTTATGGCCTACTCCAGGAGAGAACTGCGGTGGCATATTTCATGGTAGGAGAAGAACAGGCACTGGGTCAACCACAACAACAGTATAACCAGCCTTCGACCTAGTATAATCACCAACCACAGCAATATGATCATGCGCAGTATCCGGCACCGCAGCATCCAACACCACAGTATCCGGCACCGTAGTAGTCAGCACCGCAGTATCTGCCACCGCAGTACCCACCATATGGAACACCGCAATAGCCGCAGTATGGGCAGCCGTAGTACCCACAATATGGCACACCACGTGGAGGGGCTAGAGGAGGATTCTGTGGAGGTCGAGGTGCTGGCATAGGATGAGGAGAAGCTGCTGGACGAGGGCGAGGACCAATTATATGCTACAATTGTGGGCAGCAGGTGCATTATCAGAGGGATTTCTCGAATCCATAACAACGGCAATGCACGTATTGCAGCGCTATGGATCATGGCATTGAAGACTGTTCGTAGCTCATCGCAAAATGGCAGACCAAGAATCTGCCACTACCTCCACAGAACTAGAACCAAAATCCATCGGTTGTGCAGATGATATCGACGGAGGCTCAAAAACAACATGCGACTATTGGAGTGGTGACACGAGGAGGAGCGACGACAGGAGCCGATGAGACATGAACTACTGTCCGACCAATAGTGTGGAAACATGTCACTTTTGATGCAGAGGCTGAAATGGATATCTTCTTGGAAGCGAAGGAGGCGATGAGATAGAGGAGGCAGTTACCTCTTTACGAAGAATTTATCTACGACATGCCACCGACATTCGACAGGACGAAGTCACATGGAAAGGCTAATATCCCAAAATCCTTCTTAAAGAGTTGCCTAGAGTTAGCAAAGGATCAGGATGCGTTGGAGGAGATATCCAATCTGTTGACTCGATGGGAGGGTGTACGCCAGGAACAAGGAGTTAATCGCATACGCAAGAGGAAGATAGGGAAAGAGATGCGAATGTTGGCACAAATTGGAGCTTTCAACTCAATTATCTTGGACCTAGGGTCGGATGTCAACATTATGACTAAGCAAACATGGGAAACCTTGGGAAACCGTAGTTGGCCTGGTCACCAGTACAGTTACAATTAGACAACCAGAGTAAGGTTACTCCAATTGGTCGAGTGTACCAACTTCCCATTGAGATTGAGGTCCTCAAGTCTTATGTTGATTTCGATGTAATTGAGATCGTGGACAACACCAGTCCCTACCCAGCACTGCTAGGGATCGATTGGGAAATCGACATTCTAGCGGTTAATAACTTTAAGAAGCGGACAATGTCATTTGAGAATCGCGAGATGAGGGTTATCGCACCTTTGGATCCTACGGAAGGGCATCGATACGTTGAATCGGCCAAAGATGAGTTTACGGAGGGTTGGGATAGTATATACAACATATCTGAGGATTACATAAATCCTACCGCAAACGGTGAATTGGATTGGCGCAGCGTCAGTTCAGCGTCGTCGGATTCAGATGAGGTGCTTGAGAATTGGCAGAATCGGATGCATGAAGTGTCTGTTGGCTTGTATAATTCTTCTTGAGGTTTTCTATAAAGACCTAGGTTCTGCGCGGTTCGAGGAACCAACAAAACCCTTTTCACCGGGCCTTTCGGCAACAATATACAAACAGACTGAGGTATTAACCGAGGTGAAGGAATGGGGGGGTTGCAGAATTAAGATTCCACAACCAGGTGATGAGTGTTTAAACAGATTGGCGAGCAGCACGCTACGGGACACGCACTGTGAACTTCGAACTGCGCGAAGTTCAGCTTCTTCGTGACAAACACTTAGGCTATCACGCATCCAAGGACTGCGCAATGCGGGATGGTTCTTCGACGGTAGGACAGCGCAACTGACGATTGCGCTTCCTACTAACACTTAGCCACTTTACTGGCTCTTACTTAATGCAAAGGCTACTTGATGATAGGACAGCGCCACGGAGACTGTGCTTCCTCTTACAAACCTATGCAACTTGATAGATCTTACTTAGTGTTATAAGATGCATACGACAACAACATAATAGATTAAACCTTGCAACCTTATACACTATAACAATCAATCAGTATCACTACGCACTTTCAGTGTTGTGCTTAGTGTTATCCGACTTGTCCATGCATTCATCTAACTGCGAAATACTGGTGCATTTGGCATTCATTCATACATGTGATTTCTTAACATATTATTCCCATCTTATCCTTATGGTGAATACATATAAAAGCAAAGCAAATAAACTCATAAACAACGCTTAACCATGCATCATAAGTAAAACACAAATGCAAACACATAACAATCGCACAACACAGAATTTAACGTGGTTCACCCCCAAGATGGGATCTACGTCCACAGGAACTGTTGTTGCATTATCTTTGGGAAGGGTACAACAGTTCCATTTGCGCACTCAGCTGCAGACTCTCTTCTCTCTCTATAGGTATCTGCGCACGTAGTTGCAAAGCCTTTACAATCTTCTCTTAGCCGAGATCAATGTTCAACAACAAATACTAACAATTCATAAACAAAAGATTTACCCTTACAGATATTCAATGAAGATTATTAAGCTACCAGAGATTATTCAACCCTTTCCCTTACAAAATGTGCCTTCTTATAGACCGTGCTCGTAGGTCACGTCTTTACAATACATAGGCTCAAAAACCCTAAGGTTACCCAAAAACCGCCATGGTTACTTCGCTAACCAAGACTTGTTGGATCTGGTAGAGACTTCTCCGTCGTGGCCATCCTCTATGCATGGTCATAACGCTTTCAGCCTGCCATGTCGATCGCATGCCAACTGTCGCTTTCACCCTGTCGTTCCTTCTCTAATGGCCCTGTGCGGCCGGTTCACGTATTGCTTCCTTAGCTCGTGTGACCGGTCGCTTTCCTTCCGCACCACTCCTTATCTGCTTGCTGGGAATCATGGAGTACTTCACCCGAAATAGGTCGCTTTCACATCTCGACCTTTCCTTCCATTCTTTTCCCAAAATAGGTTCCCTGCAGGCACCTTGCGATGCTATCACTTCATGGAACCGGATCTCAACTGCGCGGTTCCTTCCCTGCCGGGTACTATGCTGCGCTCAACTTCGCAGCTTCCAAAACTATTTTACCAAAAATTCCTTTTTTCTGAGCTGCATTGTAGCTCCAAACTGGCTTGCATAAAAAATGCCTTACTTGGGCAAGGCCCAACAGGCCCCTAACGCTTACATGTGGCTCGTCCCCGAGCCACTTTCAACTTCTGGCTCGAAGAGCTGCTCCTCCTACGGGGTTATCTTAGCAGCGAGCTCTTGATACGTTGCACTCAGCTTAGCAACTATATCCTTGCAATCTTCTTCAATGGCCCTAATGGTTTCTAACACATTCTCTGTCGGATCATCCTGAGTTTTCTCTTCTACTGATGTCTACGCGTCGCGGAGTTCCTGCAGTTTTCCTTCTATCTTCTATGCCATTTCGTGGGATTCCACCTGCAGAGGCTGCGATTTGTCTCCGACTTCACCCTCCTGTTCTCTTAAAGCTACCAATTGTTTCTTTAATTCTCTGACTTCTGGAAACCTGTGAAGTCTGTCTCTTGGTGGCAAGGTATTTATCTCTGCGTTCAATGTGTCTAACGCTGCTTCCTTTTCCTTCAAAGTTGTCTGGACCTACAGCAGCTCGAGGTCCTCTTACAGCGTAGTGAATACTCTCATAGCTTTGTCCAGCAATTCTTGACACTTTGCTACTTCGTTGACTATTCTTTCTGTGGCTGCTTTTACTTCTATTGTTCTGAGCTCTGCCTGGTTTGGTGGCGCCTTTGGATGATTATGTGCTTCCAACGCAGCGATCTTAGCTTGGTAATCAGTCTCCATATCTTTCATCGTAGCCTTAAGATCGTAGACCACCGAGCAGATCTTAAGGATAGTATCTGCGGGCTCTGGCTTCTCTTCGCATTTCGGTATCTCTGCGCAGACTGAGGCGATAGTATGCTCTATTATTCTTTGTCGGTCCTACTCATCTTCAAGTGCCATGGTTTTCTTTAAATTGTTTGCCTACATTTGCTTATAATTTTCTTATAGTTGATGGTGTTGGGTCAGAGTGACCACACTTCTATCATGGACCTCTTCGACAACCTGCAAGTGCAGATTGTGTAGGCCCTCTAGTGGCAACATCGCAATGTCGATGTCCACATGCTCTATGTCCTTCGTGCCCGAAGCTAACTGGACCAGGTCAATGTTCAAGTCGATGTTCCTATCCAACCACAGATAAACTTGGTTTGTGCGCGAGATGAGTGTGCACACCACCACATTCAGTTCTGGGCTCCGGTCGAAGTGCGGGAGCCTTAACAGGTTCAACAATCCTAATTCTACTACTTCAGATAACCAATTCTGCATGACCAGCATAGAATTTCCCTTCACATCCTTCTTCCAGCACATATATTGATCTGGATGAAATTGCTGGTACCTCGGCTCAGCCGGCTCCTTTTTCATTTGGAGTAATTCGTGGTCCTCGAACTTACATTCTGTGATTTTTCCCAACAGATTTTATCTACCTTCACATGCTTGGATATTGGTGGAAGTGGTGTCTCATACTTCGCGTTCCTGGACAGCTTAATGGCCGGTGCATGTTGTGCACGCAGAGAGATATACTGCGGTGTCAAAGTAAGTGGGATTTCCTTATCACCGAGTGGCACTTCTTGCAGCGTGGAGCTCATCTTCTTTGGCTTTGTCTTCTCCACCACTGGCTCCTTACCCTTGGCTTGCATAGCTGTGGAATGTCGTGGGGAATGTCGTGAACCCTGTCCCTCTTCTGTAACAATCTTCTTAGCGGGGGTTCTCATCAACCCTTCAATCCCTCCGTACTAAAACACCCTCACAGTCTCCTTGACTGTGAATTCTTGCTCAATAGAAGAAATTTCAAACATTCACTAGATAATCTCTTAACCAACTGACGGGATCACTTAGGGCTCGCTATAAACAAATTCAAACTATGGCTCGCAGGAAAAAATTTAGAGTTACGGTAACGCCCGCGAGTCCAAATGCAGCGATATTTATAGGCACAGTTGAGCCTCATCCACACCCATCAACGGTTAGAAAAGAATTAAATAGCATATCCATTAGCCAAATCCGAATTCGGGTCCTTTCCTTCATTACTTCCGTCGGAACGGCTATTTTTGCTTTAAATGCTCAAGCTGTCGTCGGCAAATTTACTGTATAATGGCTAGTTTTCTTACCGACATTGTAACGGCTAGTTTCTTAAAGCATTGCGTCGAACTGCGCAGCGGATCGTCACTACTCCTGCACAATTACTTCTTGGTGCCGTGCTTCTTGGTTCTGAACTTTGTTTCTTCTCTTTTTCCTTGAGTCTTCGCAGCTACTTTTTGAGCTTCGAGCTACGCGTTGTTTTCTCTTTTTTTTTTTGATCTGCGCAGCTTCACTTGCTGCGCGGTACATGCATTCTTTCTATCGAGCTTCTCGTATCGACCCAAAATTGTGTACAGACTCTACCCTCTTCTAGTGCCTAATTTCAACTGTACTTGACACTTATAAATTCCCTTTTCTTGTGATCACTGCGGGTTTTGCGAAGTAGGACTATCCCTGTAGGGTTTTAGTCTACTTCCATTCACCAAACCTAGTAAGGTATCTCCGGCTAACATGGCTAATTGAACTGTTCCATCGTTAGAAACATGCATAACAGTATATGGGCCAAGCCAATGCATCTTAAATTTTCCAGGAAATTTCATAAACTTGCTATCATACAAGAGGACTAGATCACGTACCTGAAAAGACTTGTTCTTGATGTGGCGATCATGCCCTACTTTTTCTCTGTCTTTCTGCACTTGCTGGTGAAAGCCTGCGATGAAGCGATCTTCTTAATCCAACCAAGTGTAGAAGCCTTTCTTCTATTGTTTGTTCATCCTCCATGCCTGTAAATGCATCTATTCTCAAGCTGGGTACAATATACTCCATAGGAATCACAGCTTCCTGTCCGTAGGCCAGTCTGAAAGGTGTATGGCCTGTCAACTTCTTGCAAGTGGTCCTGTACACCCATAACACAGCTGGAATGCGTAGATCCCAATCATCTATGTTTACATTACACACCTTTTCCAGTGCATTCTCCAATACTTTGTTGAAAGCTTCAACAGTTCCATTTGCTTGAGGATGGTATGGTGTACTCCTCTGATGATAAATGTGGAATTCTTCAGTAAGGGATTCAATAGTTCTGTTCAAAAATTGTGTCCCTTGATCACTCATCAAAATCTTCGGGCATCCAAATCTAGTAAGGATGTTCTCAAAGATGAACTACGCGACAGTAACTGCGCTACAGTCCTTCACTGGTTTAGCCTTTTCCCATCTGGTGAGATAATCAGTTGCGGTGATAATGTATCTCGCACCTATTCTTTTTACTGGTGGGTTAATAGGTCCCACGGAATCAATAGCCCATTTCTCAAAAGCCTGAAGTTTCAACTACGTATTTAATGGCATTTCGTCTCTTCACGACGACCTTCCTGTCCTCTGACAGACATCGCAGCTCTGGCAATGTTCCTTTGAATCTTTATGGATTGTAGTCCACCATAGCCCTGCTCGCAATATCTTATGCGCAGTGGCCCTTCTTGTGTAGTGACCTCCTGATACACCTAAATTTGCATCAGCCAATATGAATGGCTTCTCATGCTCCAGCACGCATCTGCGCAACACTTCGTCTGGTCCCAACTTGTATAATTGACCGACGATTATAGTGAAGTATGCTGCTCTGACTACCAGCTTCTTCTTCTGCTACGTAGTGAGCTCTATGGGTGCCAATCCCGTAGTAAAAAATTTGGCAATGTCTTTATAGTAGTCATCTGCGATCTATATAGAAAATAACTTCGTGTCAGGAAAACTATCTTCAAGATTGGTGGGTTCTTCACCTGGCTCAATCCTTGAGAGATGGCCAGGTCCTAAGTTCAATCTTCCTGGCTTAACCACAATTTCAAAATCATACTCTTGGAAGAGCAATAACCATCTACAAATTCTCCCCCTAACACTGGCTTATTGACCAAATACTTCAAAGCGGAATGTTCAATGTACATGGAGAAGCGCGCACCCAGCAAATAGTGCCTGAATTTCTACAGTGCGTACACCATAGCTAGGCCTTCTCTTTCAGTGGTTGTATAGTTCTTTTCAGCTGAAGATAGCTTCCTACTCGAGAATGCAATGGGGTGATCAATACCCCCTTCACCTGGTTGAGAAAGCATAACGCCCAACGCTATAGATCAAGCATCAACATGTACATGGAACGACTTATCCCAATCCGAAAAAACTAGGATCGGTGCAGTTACCATCTTCTCCTTTAGTGTATCCAATCCCTACTCACATTTTGTGTTCCATATGAACTACGCTTCTTTTTTCAACAGCTTCTCCATCGGTGTGGTTATCTGCGCGTAGCCTTTGATAAACTTTCTGTGATATCCAGTATGCCCCAACGTTGTGCGTAGTTGTTTCATTGAATTTGGTGCTGGCAGGTTTACAATAACTACAATCTTCGTAGGATAAACCATCAGACCCTGTCTGCACACGATATGTCCCAACAAGATTCCATAGGGCACACAAAAGATACATTTCTTCAAATTTAGAGAAATCTGATGTTTTCTACATTTTGCTAACATGATTCTCAAATTCTCAAAATGGTTCTTCAGTGAACCAAACACAGTCCAATCATCAAAATAGGCCTCTAAGAACTTATGGATAAAGTACTTAAATGTAGCCACCACAACCCTGGAAAATATGGCTGGTGCATTCTTCACCCCAAAAGGCATCACTGTATACTGATATGATCCCCATTCAGTAGCAAATGTTGTCTTATGTCAGTCTGCTGGATCAATCATTATATGATGATAGCCCAAAAATCCATCAGTAAATAAATATGCTTCATTTCCTCCCACATTATATAGTACCTAATCTGTGAATGGCGTAGGAAATGGGTCATGCAGCGAAGCATCATTCAGCTTCCTTAGATCTACACAGATCCCGATCTCACCTTTAGTCTTTTTGTCTTGGCTAACCATCGGGCTTATCCACTCTAATTCTTCAACAGGCTCGATGATCCCTGCATCAAGCATCTTATCAATTTTTGTCTTGACTCTTTCTTTATATCTAGGATTTAGTCTATAAGGCCTTTGCTTTACAGGCTTCACGCCTGGCTTGAGTGGTATTTTCATAACTCCCAGGTCGCCCAAAATTCCTTTCATTTCCACGAACTTAGTTGGAAATAAATCTTGGTACTCATGCAAAATATCTGCGATCTGTGCAACCATCGCATCATCCCAGTAATCTCCAATGGATGCAAACTTCGGCTCTTCGCTTGTGCCAATGTTCACTTTTCTTGTCTTAACAGGTCCACTCATATCTGGAATTTCCAATGGAGGTCCCTCTACATCATGCGCTCCTTCTGACTCAGGTATGTTGATGTTGCGCGGATCCTCCTCATCACTCTCTTCTTGTTCTTCTTCATTTTCAGCAAGATTATAGCATTCAAAAGCATGTTCTATTTTCCTTCCCCATTCTGGTTGTAGGTTAACAGGTACCTTTACATCTTCAAGTACCCTCTCTTTGATTTTCTCCAATGCCTCATTTATACTTGGGCATTCTGCTCTGAATATTCTTTCTTTGATGAGATGCAGAGCTTCATTTATGCTTGGACTTTCATCTTCAAAGCTAAAGTTTCTCTGGAAGTTCGCAGCCAACATAGACCAATCTGTAGTTCCTCTGTCAAGCTCCGTGTCTGTATACCAATCCTCTGGAATCCGGTAATGTGTGCACAAACAGATGCACCCATTCTGTCTATGGTCTTTTTATCCATGCTTCTGAACAGATCTCCACATGATCCCTTGGACTTGTCTGTCCATTATACTTTACCATGGTCAGCGCAACATTCTCCATGAATCTGATTTGCATCATATGTCTGCACTGATTCCATGTGGTCAAAGTCTGTTTATGCGCATCCCACCATTTGGCAGGTGTCTCGCGCAGTGCCATGTCTAATGTTGGTATGCGGTGTTCAGTTGCAACTGATACAGTATATTCTTGAATAAATGAATAAACATTAGTCGAACCATCATAAGTGGGGATTGGACTTACCTCGGTTCCAATCCAACGTAGTGACTTCATGATCTGTGCGCATATTCTTGCAAATACTTCATACATACAGCTTTGTCAATTTTCCAGTCCTACGTTGGAATCTGAGATGCAAGAACTGTCACATCGCCAACTAAGTGTTCCATCCGCCGTAGGATTAATGTAATCATTGTGATTCGCAGTCATCTTGTAAATGCAATCAAGATCTTGTGCTCTAGATTCTTCTTGAATCGGGTCACTGTATCTTTCTTCTTGTGAAGGGTCCAATGGTGCAATGACCCTTATATCTTGCCCTTCAAATATCATCTTCTTGGTCTTCAAGTTTATGATGGCGAGGTTATCCATCGCCCAGTCTATACCCAATAGTACTGGATAAGGTTGACTGTCATCCACAATTTCAATAACCTCGAAGTCTGCATGACTTCACACTCCATCGATATCAAAAATAGCATTGGCTAATCTCCCAAAAGGTATGACTTTCTGTCGGTTTGCTAACCTCAACTCTATAGGTGACCATAGCAACTTTGGTCTCCCCATCTGCTGCCATTTCTGCTTAGTCAAGACATTTACCTCTGATCCTAAGTCAAGGATGATCTCATCCATCTCATAATCGCGTATCTGCGCACTGAGCCTCATTTCTCTTTGTGTTCTTTTATAGCTTTTAATGTGATGAACTGTGCTCTCGGCAGTATCCGTCTCACTGCATGGTTCATACTAGTTTAAGAATCTTTCCAATTCCATGACAGCATCAGCACTCTTCAATAGTTTCATACAACTCCGTAGGAACTGCGCAACAGAAGTGCCTGTCTCTGCTGCGGTGCACGTTTTGTCATAAGTTGCTGGCATATCTTGCATATGCAATATTTCACTTCTCAACGGGATTCTTGGTGACATAGGTGTTGGCTCTTTGAAGATATCCCTTGCTTCTTCAAAGACTTCTTTGTTTTTCTCCAGGTTATAAGCAAGTGTCTTCCCACTAGATTTTCTAATCTAGATCGTTTCAAGAGGGGTCTGCTTAGTTTCAAAGTCTCCAGAAGTCGAACCTTCTACTTTCCTATCTCTTCGTGTCGCAGTGCCACTTCGCGTCACAACATTAATACTTGGATCGACAATCCTTCTCTCTATTGAGATTAGCTGAATATTCGGGTTAGGTACATCTTGCTTTATTTTCTGCATTTCTGTTGCTAACACTGGGCATACTTCAATAACATGATCAAAATATTTACAGTAATTACAAGTAGTAGATGGATTGGTACAATATCTAGATAAGTGACCTGGCTGGCCACAGTTATAACAAATCATTTGGCCTCTTCCTCTTTCTTTCCCTGGGCCAGTATTTCTTCCTCTTCCATGGAATCCTCCACGGCCCTTATATGGGCCTTGATCGTACTACGCGTTATCCTTGTTTCGCGAAGTTTCTTCTTGGACTCTGTATACTCCACCATGCATATGATCTATATCTTTCTTTCTTTCCATCATGAGGTCATATGCATGACAGTTGGAATCATCATGTCCAACTGATTTACAGAAATTGCAATATAAATTTTTATGTGTTCTTACATATTTATAAATTAAGTAATAGTCCTCTAGCCGGTGTCCTCTAGTTCTACAGATCTCACACCATGGCTCTTGGTTCTGATTCAGTGGGTTTGGTTCTCCCATGTTAAGGTATTCTTGGAACAAAGGACAGTGATCCTTGGTGTGTCCTTCCCCCTTACATCCTATACACCAGACTTCTTGTCTCTGTCCTTTGCCTTTCTTCATGTCCTGCAACTGTAATGTCAGGGTAGCTAGTTGTGTCAGGATCTGAGACATTCCAGTGCTAGTCTCTCCTATATGTGAAGCTTCTAACTTCATCGCAATTTCCAGGGATTCTTCCTACGAAGCCACTTTCTGTTGCATCAACGGCATTCTGATATGGGGCAATATCGCAGCTATAAACCACTCTTGGTGTTGTTGCGGTGCTATGACAAAACTGACCTGGTCTAGCAATGTCTTAAACTTATGGTCAAATTCCCATATTGTCTCATTATGTTTTTGCTTAATTTCCTTCAATTATATTATACATTGGGATTCTGACTTCGGTTTCTTGAACTCACTCAATAATGCATCCTTAATCTCTACTAAGGTTCTATTATGTCCCTGAGAATACTTCATGAACCAATTCAAGGCTCTATCTCTAAATGTGGTGATGAGTTGCACTCGCTTCACAACATCATCTTGAACTTGCTCTACACTCCATACGACTTCACATAGAAACCAATGTTGTTCAGGGTCCTTAGACCCGTTCCTTTGAATATCGGCAACTTAATATCATCAGTCATCCTTCTTCTAGGTGGTACAGGGTTCTGCGCAGGGTTCTGAGTGGTGTCAGGGATGGTACTGCGCGGAATGTTCTGAATCAAAATATTCTGAGTCGAGATGGTCTGAGTACTCACTCCCGCGGTGTTACTGGTATTAACACTCTGAGGGGTAGGAATATTAACAACTAGAGGGTTCTGAACTGGTGGGTTTTATGCAATGGGAGGCGTGGTGTTCACAAACGGTGGATTCTGCAGAGTAATAGTCTGATAGGTAGTTGATAGAGGTGCGGTTTGGCTATCAGGATCGGCTTGCAAATCAATATCTACGTGGAGTCCATGTTCACTAGAAATCTTCTTAGTAGTATACTTATATCTTTTTACACTTCTCAAATTGTGTGTCTCTTCGTCAGAATCATTATATATGCAATTGACCATTACAGATTCAAAAACTTCTAGGAATCTTTACTGCATTCTTAAAACGCATTTCTCAACTAAAAGCATTTTAATGTATAAACTCAAATTGTTGAAACATTCCCAAAAATTCACTAAAAATTTAAAAAATTTCAAGTAGCATTAACTGCTTATGATTGTTGGGAGAAAGTATTAAAAATGTTAACTTAACCTACTTAGATGTTTTAAATAAACAAACTTAACGACATTCAACTTCTATAACTGTCGTTGCTTCTACTATCTTTAACTAGTGTATTAAAATGTCGTTATGTCTTTTATCGTCAATTCACTGTCCGGATGTTATGAGAATTTCAAACTATAATGAGTAGTTAATGTTCAAAAAACATGTCATCAATTCATGTTCTTATAATATGCAAATTGGTTCTAGAGACTGAATGTTTGTTTTGATGATATGAAGGGGTCCTTGGATAGCCCCGAGGCTTACTTAGGTTTCGCTAGCCAACACTCCTGAATTCTACTTGCAGAGAGCAGGTAAGAGAAAGAGATTCCAAATAGAAACCTTTCGGCATGTTTCAGTTATCATACAACATCGTAATGATCTTTTAAGTTAATAGTATAAATGTGTAGAAGATTATCTACTCTGCAATTCTACTCAAGTATTGATGTAATTATTTGTTTTCCTCCATTATGTCGTAATTATAATAGTTTGTTATGGAGAAGAGTTGTGTATTAGCAATCCTATAATTTTTATGTTACTACTATAGGAATTTGCATAATTTCTTCAATACATGTTCTCTAGCAATTTGTAGGGAGGTCAAAGTAATAATCTCCATTTCAAAACTTTGGATACAATACTTATGTTGAGTATTATTTCAATAGTTATATAAAAATATATATATTAAAATGTTGATACCAATATTCATGCCATTGCATAGATTATAGATAGATTACCTATGATAAACAATATAGTTTTTATAAAACTATACGTTATGTTTTAGGATACCACTGTACCTTCTATATGCATAGTTTTTATGTAGCGAGGGTATGCATTAATTCTATTTGCATAAACTAAAGTTTGGATCTATTTACATAAATTATACGTAGGGTAATATGTGCATAACTTAGCACCTTGGGTTACGATTGAATGTGGTAAGGCTATGTTATACTGTAGTGTTTTGTAAACTTACCATAAACTTTCAAAACTATGAAGGTACACAATGTAATAACCTTGTAATAGGAAATGGTTTGGCATGCACAGCGAATACGATGGTTAGAGTATTTAATAGCTCCTTAACTGCAATCCCAGTGGATTGTTTGTTGGCTGCTAACGTGGCCAAGTCTCACGTGAAGTGTCCTGGATTTTGGTGACAACTTTGAATGCGTAGTGCAAAATCTCTGAGCTGTGCAATGTTGATATAAAAGGATCCTATTTGGATCTCCATGTTGGCAATAACCCGTGTAATGGAAACTGTAGTATTAACTGTCATTAATTGTGATTGTGATCGTAAAAGATCTTTGACTCGGTGGCATGTTCTACGTCGTTGATCTTGTGATTGATCTCGGGTTTTGGGTTAAACCCTAACCCTGGCATTGATATGCCCAAATACTCAAGATTTAGTTCATTATGCGAGGAGAGGGGAGGCCGACAGGATCTCGACCCTTCAGGGTTTTGTTGGAAGGTGCTTCGAGGGTTTGGATACCCTGACCTTGCTTAAATGCTACGCTCTCAGTTTATTATCACACTGTACAGGTTTTTATCTTGGATGGAGTTTGATGGTGAGGTCTTTCATATGAGCCGTAGGTGTTTCTTATATTTGTAAGTGCAGAAAGGGTTTGTATTTTGTACAGTGTTGTGATCCTTGGGATTTTTAACTAGAACTTCTTTTACACTGTCTACGCTGGAGAGTTTGAGAAGTCAACCATGATCCAGATAATCAGGTGATGTATTCGTTGTTTAAACAAAAGAATTCAATGGTTGTTTTAAGGAATGTCTATTTTGCTTCCAATGCAAATTTCTATATTTAACTTTCGTCATATTGTTTGAAATGGCAGGTGAACCTTCTCGTTGTTGGTTGCAGCTGGTCGAAGAAAGAAATGGTGAAGGATTCTGAATGGTCTCAGGGTAAGCCTCGGAGACATCTCACGGGTGCCCATTACCACGAGGAACTTGTCACTAAGCATGTTTCGTTTGTTTAGCAGTGATGTTGGTTGTTTATGAAAAAGGTTTCATCGGGATTCAAAAGATGTTTTCAGACCTTGTTGTTTTACAACTAAGCCGTAAGGCGTTTTTATTCAGGGTTCTCAACCCTCAAGCTATCGCTCACATCGGTTTCTCGATGTTTAGTTCGGATTATTGTATGTTATTTGTTTTTGTGGAAATAAAGAAATAGAAGACTCTTTCGAAAACAATACATCATTTTACTGTTAAGAATGGTGTTAGAAAAAAAAATTTGGTTGATGATGAGTAGTAAGGACGGTTGAACCCTTTACCCGTAACTCGTAAAGTTTTACAATGAACTAGCATGAATTGAAAAAGTCATTGCCATGATTAATTCATTTGACAGTTGTTAAGGATGTTTCAGCTCTTCAGAAATATTTGTAATGTTTGATGGTTAACGAAAATGTTTGGAGAAGCTTGTTTATGTATTACGAAGGGTTGTAGGATTTCGGTTGTGCTTTCCCAACCAAGCCGTGAGGCTGGATTTGTAACCCTATTGCAAGATGTTTTACTGTGTTTGTTTGTTAAGGGTTTAAACCCCTGTACGTGTTCTGGTTCTATGTTTACATAAAACGAATGGATGGTAACTTGAAAGGTTAAGAAGATTTAAAGCTTAGGGTTTGGACCCTGAGTGACTTCGTGGTCTTAAGATAGATACTAGTAACCTGTGATGATATATAGATTTGTATTGGAACATACAATGATAGAATTAAATTGATAATGCATACTTTGTTTTGCAAGTGTTAGCATGTTATTTCTCTGCTATAATAATAATGCTTAGGTTTATTGATGAGGAAGTTACTAGGGAGTTTCATTGTTGACAGTAATGATATATCAAGCTTATTTTAGATATGTTTCTATGATGTAAAAGTTTGATTTTCATACTAAGTCTGCTATCGTTTGAAAAGGATTTATTTAGAATACTATTGCTATTTAAAAAATAAAGGATAGGATTCTGTTGTAAGCATAAACATTGAAGTATTTGGAATACTTGTAAAATATTTTTTAAATGAGAAGTTTTATGCTCAGAAATGCATGATATATGTTTTACGATTCAAAGGATTAAAACCCTAAACAGTCTAAGTTTGGACAGAGGTATAAAATCCATTACTTGTGTTATTAAGAATATTCTGGAATGAAAGAATTAGTTTATCTATTGGATACTGTCCTGCTCTTATATAAAATATGGAAACAGTTTTTGTTCATGTAAATACAATTACTGTACAGATGTATTCTATGCATTCATCCATGTCTATCTACTGCATAACACTGTGCATATCTGAATTTAATTATTCTTTCCTGTACTAGAGTACGGCACTATGACTAGTGTGTGGAAAAATGCAGGAAAGAAATTTTATTCAATCATTCTAATCATTTAACTACTTCAATCATAGGCATTTTATCCTAACAATTATAATTTACAGAAGTAAAGATATTCATTAATAGTATAGGATATCTGAGATTTAATTGCAGAACTGATAACATAAAACATTCAGATTTAAATTAATAACTTGACAGAAGTAAATAAGATAACACAATATGAACATGGAAACTGTAGAAGAAGAAACAAACAGCCAAAGGAGCCCGTTCCACCCAGCCAACTCCTGAAGACAGCCAAGCTACTTGCCTTAGGACCCCCGAGCCTGTTCACTGAACCACTGGGACAAAGATGTTGTGTGGATTAATGGAATAAATTCCCTTGCAACTCAGCAGTAGCACTTCCTGCCTTTAGCAATATTGAACTCAGCAATGTGGCTGCACTAGTTCAAAATGCAGTCTTATT
Organism: Larix kaempferi; assembly: GCA_027924585.1. Taxonomy (NCBI): domain Eukaryota; kingdom Viridiplantae; phylum Streptophyta; class Pinopsida; order Pinales; family Pinaceae; genus Larix; species Larix kaempferi. The sequence continues at coordinate 3,051,242 of BSBM01000846.1, read as the reverse complement.
TCACTCAAACACTTCTAACTTTCCCCTCATCAAATCTCTTATGCTCAGAAATTATCACAAGGTAAGAATGAACAGCCTCCTACTGAATTTGATGGGTAGATAAATAGCATGCCTAGGTATTTTGGTCAGTTTATTTCAGTAAATGAGCCACCTGCTCAGTTCCACTTTCTTGGGGAACATGACCATAAAAATAGGGAAGTTTCCCCCTGCAACAATTAGAAGTGAGTTGACGATGCTGCCAAGTGTCAGTTTTCTCTTCCACCACAATCCATTCCCCCTAGTGGGTCAGTGAACACTCATTCAACAGTCTCCTTTGGATGTTTGTCTCCAATTTTATTTATTTATAATAAAATATTCAAAGTAATTAATTACAGTCATCCATGACCCCACTTGGTCAATAGTCATAAAACTTTACAATAAAAATAAAACATAATGTTTTCTTAATAACATAAAATGTATAGAACTTGGGTATGTGACAGTTGAGGTACTTACCTTTGAAACCTTTGAAAAACTTTGCTTCTGATGCGTTGTAGGACTTCAGCATGTCCACGGAGAACTCTGTCACGGAGCCTTATAATATGCTGTCAACCAAAAGTCGACTGCTCGCGAGAGTGGGCTATCTATTTCTTTAAGCCTCTTAATGAGATCTGGAATCCACTTGATAGGTACTCCTTTTGGCAGAAAACAGTTCTTTCGCTCTACGAGTCTTGATATCCACTCGTGCAATTCGTTTCCAAAACTTGCCCATAAAATTTTGTGAACGTCCTTCCACGGGTACTTATTTAACCAATCTACGTCGGAGATATGAGGATGTCTATTCTCCTTTCTGGAAAAATATGTTTCTGTCTTATCACACCAATCCCATATTTCTTTCATGTATGGATTCCAATTTTCAGTGCCGGTACTCATCACCAGTTCAAGCGCAGCAACGGAACCATTTGTTGGCTTGTATAACTGTTCTTGAGGTTTTCTATAAAGACCCAAGTTCTACGCGGTTCGAGGAACCAACAAAACCCCTTTTCACCGGCCCTTTCGGCAACAATCTGGGAATAGACTGAGGTCTCACCCGAGGAGAAGGAATGGGGGGGTTGCAGAATCAAGTTTCCACAACCAGGCGATGAGTGTTTAAATAGATTGGCGAGCAGCGCGCTACGGGACACGCGCTGCAAACTTTGGACTGCGCGAAGTTCAGCTTCTTCGCGACAAACGCTTAGGCTATCGCGCATCCAAGGACTGCGCGATGCGGGATGGTTCTTCGACGGTAGGACAACGCAACTGACGACTGCGCTTCCTACTAACACTTAGCCACTTTACTGGCTCTTACTTAATGCAAAGGCTACTTGACGATAGGACAGCGCCACGGAAACTGCGCTTCCTCTTACAAATCTATGCAACTTGATAGATCTTACTTAGTTTTATAAGATGCATACGACAGCAACATAATAGATTAAACCTTGCAACCTTATACACTATAACAATCAATCAGTATCACTACGCACTTCCGGTGTTGCGCTTAGTGTTATCCGACTTGTCCATGCATTCATCTAACTGCGAAATACTAGTGCATTCGGCATTCATTCATACATGTGATTTCTTAACATATTATTCTCATCTTATCCTTATGGCGAATAAATATAAAAGCAAAGCACATAAACTCATAAGCAATGCTTAACCATGCATCTTAAGTAAAACACAAATGCAAACACATAACAATCGCACAACACAGAATTTAATGTGGTTCACCCCCAGGATGGGAGCTACGTCCACAAGAACTGTTGTTGTATTATCTTTGGGAAGGGTACAATAGTTCCATTCTACGCACTCAGCTGAAGACTCTCTTCTCTCTCTATAGGTCTCTGCGCGCACAGATGCAGATCCTTTACAATCTTCTCTCAGCCTAGATCAATGTTCAACAACAAAGACTAACAATTCATAAACAGAAGATTTACCCTTACAGATATTCAATGAAGATTATTCAACTACCTGAGATTATTCAACCCTTTCCCTTACAAAATGTGCCTTCTTATAGATCGTGCCCGTAGGTCATGTCTTTACAATACATAGGCTAAAAAACCATAAGATTACCCAAAAACCGCCATGGTTACTTCGCTAACCAGGACTTGTTGGCTATGATAGCGACTTCTCCATCGTGGTCACGTTGCTTTCAGCCTGCCCTGTCGACCGCATGCTGACTGTTGCTTTCACCCTGTCATTCCTTCTCTAACGGCCTTGTGCAGCCAGTTCACGTCGTGCTTCCTCAACTCGTGTGACCGGTCGCTTTCCTTACACACCACTCCTTATCCGCCTGCTGGGAATCATGGAGTACTTCAACCGAAACAGGTCGCTTTCACAGCTTGACCTTTCCTTCCATTCTTTGCCCAAAATAGGTGCCCTACTGGCACCTCGCAGTGCTATCACTTCATGGAACCGGATCTCAGCTGCGCAGTTCCTTCCCTGCTGGTACTGTGCTGCGCTCGCAGCTTCTAAAATTGTTTTACCAAAAATGCCTTTTTCTAAGCTATTTTGCAGCTCCAAAACTGACTTGCTTCAAAAATGTCTTACTTGGGCCAAGCCCAACAGTGTCATACAGGAGATGCCCAAGGATTACACAGTCACTGCGATGGGTATCCACAGAGGAGTGTGCGCTACCAACATACGAAGGATTGTCTAATCTGAGCACCTTTCTCACTGAGTTTGAGGAAAAAGTGGCAGAGCCACAGCGTTTATTGGCCTTGGAGGAAGCCTTGAAGGATACTCTTGCGCGCTGGTGGGCAGCGCACAAGTCTAATATCACAACCTGGCCACTATGTCACCACCTAATGACGGTTAGGTTCTTCAATGCGGAAGGATGTAGCGAAAGGAAGTTTGACGGCAGAAGCAACCCGAACGTACATTTGGCGGAATGCCAAAGCAAATGGGGGTTACGAGCAAAAGAGGAGTGGGCCCATGCATTCGTTCACACTTTGGATGAAGTACCGCGGAGTTGGTGTGTCGCAGCAGAACTGTGACGCGAAACAACTTCTTGGGAGCAGCTAACACTTGGCTTCAGGAAAACATTTTGTTTCTCAGATGAGAACCCCTTCATCCATAGTGTGCTATAGGTGATCCGCGAGAAGATATTTGAAGCAGTACCAACAGAGCAACCGTTAGAAATTTGGTGGACTGCAACACTAGAAATGGTGATGGAGTGCTATAGCATCACAGGAGAGTCGAGCGATGAGGACGATCTGAGGGCTACACATGTGCAGGAATCAGAAGGTAGTCGCAGTGTCGAGGCACCAGAAATTCCTTCCAACGGGTTTCAATAACCATTGAATATTAAGAAGGTGAACATTGGGTCGGAGGAGAACCCGAAGCTTGCAAGCATTGGGGATTATTGGGACGAATCCACCATTGCGAAGATGACAGATCTGCTCCATGAGTTTCAGGATCTATTCCCAACAAAATTCTCAGGGATGAAAGGAATTTCCAGGGACTTAGGTGAAATGAAGATTCCCCTGAAACCTGATGTGAAGCTTGTCAAGCAGTGACCCTACCGATTGAATCCAAGACACAAGGACAGAGTGCAGGCCGATATTGAAAGGATGTTGGAAACAGGCATCATAGAACCCATAGAAGAATCCAAGTGGATCATCCTGATGGTGGTCGAGGACAAGAAAATTGGCGAAGTCCGCATCTGTGTCGACTTGCGGAAATTGAATGATGCATGCTTACACGACCTGTTCCCTACACCATTCATGGATGAAGTGCTGGAAGGAGTAGGAGGCCAGGAGATCTACTCATTTACGGATGAGTTTTCAAGCTATCATCAGATCAAGATTGCAAAGGAAGGTCGGCATAAGACTACATTCGTCACAGAATTGGGCTGCTTCCAGTACACAGTCATGCCGTTTGGATTGAAAAATGCCCCGACAATTTTTTCAAGATTAGTGGTATCAGCGTTCAAAGACTACATTCATAAATTTCTTGTCGTCTACATGGATGATTGGACAATGTATGGGTTGGTCAAGGATCATGTCGCAAACCTGAGGCTATTGTTGGAACGATGTTGACAGTACCATATCTCCTTGAACTTGAAAAAGTGCATCTTCTATGCTCCGTTCAGGATTTGTTGTTGCAGCAACACCCCTCCCCCAAAAAAAAAAAATTATGTTGGGGCCCCTCCTGATTTTTTGTAGAAAATTTACCTGACAAGCCATCCCAGCCGTCAGCTCGGTTTTCAACATAAAACCTTATTTCCCTGCTGAACTTCTTGCCATCAATCCTTCCATTCTTCCTCCAAAGAGCCAGAAGATAACTTAGTTTTTCCCCTACGTTTTGGAATGATTCGGACTATCTCCCCGACTTCAAAGACAAACGTCCAACCTTTCCGAAAGAAGGACTGAGATTTCCTTTGTCAAAATCTGCGGAAGCCATTGAAAATTTGTTCCCGAAACGACGGAAGCCTTCGCTCAAGCCTTCCGCAACCGCGGAAAGGTTCCGGTTTTGCTCCCGAAAGTGCGGGACTCAGTCACCTTAGATCTCCCGAAAGGACTTAGATTTTCTTCCCGAAAAGAAACTCAGCGGAAACTGTTGGTGAAACCTTGCCGAAACAGCGGAATCGTTCATCTTTTGCTCCCGAAATAGCGGGACTTATTCGCCTCATTCTCCCGAAAAGGATTTGGAATTTTGTTTGAAATTCTGCGGAAACCTTCCGGTTGTGCTCCCGAAATGGCGGAGTCCATTCTCATAAACTGCACGTCTGAGCCTTCCGAAGTAAAAGGACTTGGAAATTTTTTCGATCGTTGCTTCTGCGGAACGGTTCAAGTTCCGAAATGACTTTGCTCCCGAAACGGTGGAGCCCTTCACTCAAGCCTTCCGCAACCGCGGAAAGGTTCCGCCTTTCCTCTCGAAATGGCGGGACTCATTCGCCTTAGTCTCCCGAAAAGCACTTAGAGCATTTTTCAGCCGTCCGCAGAGAGATTGGAGTTTTCTTCCTGAAACGGCAGGGACAGTTCGTAAAGCGCTCCGAAACAGCGGAAGGGATTAGGAAAGACGCCCGAAAAGGGGTCGGATTGGTTTGTTAAAATTGCGGAAGGTTTTGATGAAACCCTCCCGAAACGGTGGAAGCCATCCGCATAAGTCCCGCGGAGGAATTCACGTTTTGTTTCCGAAACTATGAAAAGACTTAGAATTTTTTTCAAGAAACTGTCGCGGAGGCCTTCAGCCTTTGCTCCCGAAACGCGGAAGCCTTCGGGCTACCCTCCCGAAATGGCGGAAGCCAATCGCTTAAACTGCTCGGCAAAGGACTCCGAAACGACCCCGGGTGAATGTGCGGAAAAGTATGAGTTTTGCTCCCGAAACGGCGGGAGCTATTCGTATAAAGCGCCCGAAGAGACTCAGCAAAAGCCTTCCGAAACTAGCGGGAGCCTTCGCCAAACCTTCCCGAAAATCAACGAGACTTTGAATTTTTTGGTTCGCGGAAGCTTTCGCAAAAGCCTTCCGAAAAAACACCGGGAGCATTCGCTATATCGTTCCGAAAGGGCGGAAGCCTTGGCGTTACCCGTCCGCTACGCGGCGGTCTTTCGCGGAAGGCTTCGAGTTTCCTTTCCGCAATGAGCCCCGAAACTGCGGGAGCTTTCGTTGAACCCTCCCGCAACGGCGGATGCGATTCGAAAATTGGCCCCGCGAATGGCGGTCACACGGAAACCGAGGTACCTTGACATGACCGCGGCGGGTGGCATATTTAAGCCACAGTCTAATTGCGCCAACTACCAACTTTAATGCCCGCACGTGCCCGTTTTTTATAAAATACGGTAGGGGCTCGACCCAATGCACCGTTGTTTTTTCGAATTGGCCAACGACGTGCGACGCCGTGCAAATCGCTCCAGCTCACCTCGCTCATCCGTGCTCGCGGCCACCTCGTTCAAGCAATCCCCACGGTGCCAGGTAGGATTCTAACCTGGAATTTCGCCATTGGGTTATCTTTTGTGGGAAATCAACGAGTTTTAGTGGGATTTTGACGGGCAAAACACCCGTAAAGGGCTATGTTTTACCCGTCAGATACAGTTGAATGTAGTTTCCGTCATACAAAATCGTCATAGATATTGGTTAGAACATTAACATTTTACTATTGAGTATTGATGGTAAGTGCGGGCGGTTAATCGTGTCCCATTTTAAACCCCGGGCCGCGCCCCTCGTTTTGGGAGAATTTGTCGAAGCCCCATGGGCTTTCCATGTCCCCGGCCGTAAACTCAGGACTTAAAACCTTGGACCCTTCCATAAGCCTCGGCCCCAACGCGCCTTCTACTCAAGGCAAAACCTGGTCCCAGCCGCCATTGGCCCGTTCAAAACCCGTGAACGTTCAAGCTGCGCAAGCCGAAACCTGAAGCCATGGCCGCCCTAGCACTTCCCGTCAATATACCCCGGCGCCGTCACCTTCGCTCGGACTCGAGTCTCCCATAGAGCACCTCGGCGGGTGGCCGCGCGTGACGATGGCATTTAAAGCCCTCACCGAGTCGGAAATGCGAAAGGGGCTCCCTTGTCATCACAAAATCTTCTCACCCCGCGCCTCCCCGCCATTAACCTCTCCGACCGTAGCTATAACAAAAGACACCCCCTTCCGCGGGGTGGAACCAGAAAACCGATGGCTTCCGCAATTCCCCAAGGCTCACCCGAAAGCCCATTGCTTCCCCAAATCGCCTATCGGTCCGAGAACAAAACGTATCCGCAACATAGCCTATCCCCTCAAGAGCATCCCAATCCCATCCTTTTAAGATTAATGCTTCAATTTATGTTTCGTATTAAAATAGTAAACAGCTTCATTGTGCTTATCAGATTTGATGTATTATCAAAACAATGATGCTTTCTGTTAAAACCTCACAGCATGTTGCTCAAAATCATGATGTATTGTATATGGGTGCCATCAGGGATAAGCCAAGATGCCGAAAACCGGTAAGAAGAAGGCGAAGATGACTGAAAAGAAGCCTGCCCCTCTCAAGATTGAAACCTCTCTTCAGGACACTAAGTGCACCACTGGTGTCCCTCCAGAAATCAGATGGGATGACATATATAGAATGATCAGGGACCAAGAAATCCCAGATATGTTGTTGGAGGAAGCGCCAATCTATCAAAATATCAGAGCCTCAGGCATAACCAGAGCCGCTACCCGCCCTGAGCTGTTCCCCTGTGCTGAAGTAATCGGATGGATTCTCCAACATGCCGATGCTGAAGGAAGAGTGATAAATGATAGCGGGAAAGTGGCTATCGCCTCATTTCAACCCGCGTATATTGCGGCGGCCTACAGATTTCCCCGTGTCCAGCAAGCTCTGACTGATGAATGGTTAAGCCAGATGAACAACATCGAGATGGCCAAGAAGCTGCTGATAGCAGGGAAGCATTTGAGAAAAAAAGGGAATGATGAGTATGACGTACAGAATCTAAGATCCCCTTATAGATTGATTGCCCTGATGCTGTGCAGAATCTTTGGCATGCCCGATGGCACAGTATACAAGATTCAGTGGGCCCCTATCATTCATTATGTGGCATTTCAAGGAACAGTGTTTGACTGGGCCACTATCTTGTTAGATAGTCTGGCCTCAATGATAAGTGCTGCTAAGCCCGGGCTAGCCTTGAAGAAGGCTGAATTCTTCATGTCTTCGTACCTGATAGATTGTATCTTGGCCAAGATAGAGTTCCCCAAATTGGGGTGTACATGGGATAGGGCCACCGCCCCGGTCTACGTCGCATTCAAGATGTTGTGGGCTCAGAATTACAAGCCCAGCTACAAACTCATCTGTGAGGGGTTCATCATGCCCCTATACGAGAAAATGTTCAAGGAAGAACCAAATTGTCTGTCAGAAAATGCTTTGGAAGTCCTTGAGGAGTATGGGGACTTTTACTTTTCAAAACAAGGTACCTACCTAAGAATGTTTGGAGGGACCAAGCCCCCATACATATTGCCGCAGTATGCCACAGACTATGTGGTGCTAAAGGAAGCAGTAAGACAACTCTTCTTGGATGGGGTTGGGGCATTCCTCCACAAGCAACACAAAGCTTCCTTTCCCCCTCTACCCTTCTGCATCGGCGCTTACAAGTTTTCAGGGGTTGCCTCGGCCAATGAGTTCATTCAAGAGTTGAAGGCCTTCCACTTCGGTGAGGTCATCTTCCACAGGAACGACAGAAAGGGTAAAGTGGCCGAGCATTGCAAGGGGAACTATGCTTACTTCGAATACTCCCACTACCCTGATGCCGAGGAGGAAGCATTCAGAGGTATCTGCAACATGGCTGAGCTGCGGATCTGTCGCCAAGGTGCTGGAGCAAGCTCTAGCTCAAGCAAGGCCCAGAAGACCTTCCAGCAAAAGGAGAAAGAAGCTGAGGATGCCCGAGCTCAAGAAGAGCTCAGATTAAGAGAAGAGGCAAGGTTACAGCAGGAAGCCGAAGAGGCAAGAAAGCAGCAAGAAACTGAAAATGAAAGACTGCAGAAAGAAGCTGAAGAAGCCCAAAAGCAGAAAGAAGCTGAGCAAGCTGAGGCAGAAAAGAAGGCGGAAGAAGAATTGAAGACAAGGGAAGATGCCCAAGCAGGTGAGTCCGGTGTCCAAGACATGGAGATAGACACCTCTCAAGCAGGTGGCTCTGGTACCCAAAAGGAAAGAACAGACCCCGCTCAGGAAGTCTGGACCCCACCTATGGAAGAAGACATAGACATCATAAACCGACCGATTGTCCCGTACACTCCATCTGGGAAGCGTACGGTGTCCAAATGGAATGAGTTTGTCTATGATAAGAAAAGAAAAGCAATGGTCCTCCAATCAGAAGAGAGGATTAAAAGCCCATTCCATGATGACATCGTGACTCACCGAGAGGTCGCTGTCATGCAGAACACAGATGCAGATCCCATCGCCATGGCATCCGCAGTTATAGCAACAGCACAGGCATCATTTGCCAATGTAGGGGTTATAGTTAAAGAAAATATATTGACAAAGAAAAGAGCGCGCACGCTGCAACAAAATGTGGCTAATGAGCAAGCCCAAAGAGATCTGGTAGTAAACCAGTATAATTGCTTGTACGCTGAGCATAAGGAGCTCTCAAACAAGTACAGCCAGCTGGAGGAGGAAAAGGACCAGCTAACACTTCAAATGATGATTGTGGAAGCAGAGAAGAATGGTGCAGAAGAAAAGGCATCTCTGCTAAAAGCAGACATGCAATCGTTAGCTGAACGTTTAGAGCAAGCGGAGAGCAGAACCATAGACCTATCTCCCTTCCACGAGCTGTCATGCAATATCCTGCAGCAAGTGTATGGCTCCCAAGAGCTAATCACTGATGAGGTATGCAAACTCAAGGCCATGGTGGTTAGGCTAAAAGAGGTTAATACGGAAGCCCACAGGCTCAAAGCTAAGAATACCCGTGTCAAGGCAAATGTCATAAGTCAGATGGCATGGAGAGAAGGGAAAGGAGGTTTCCCCCCGCATCTTCCTTTCAAGGCCGTGGAAGATTTTAATGAAGATATAGCCTTGTTGGAGTTTGGCAGGAACTGTGCCAATAAGCTGATGGCCAGTGTGCAGAGGACAACAGATAGAATCAACAACCTATACCTAAAGCTAAAAGGGGTCCATGACAGCTGCACATTGAGTTTCCCTCAGACCCTAGAAGACTTCCCGGAAAAGGAACAGCGGTTGTCTCAACTGAAAGAAGAGCTAGGCGTCCAGATGGAGTATGTGAAAAGGATTGATGTCCTAGCCATGGATGATCTCCAACATTACATCGGTTCATATACACTTCACAACCATCTGCTGAAGGAAGCGCATCAAGTTGCTGAAGCAGAAGTACAAAGCATTAAAACAGAGCTCGGGAAGAATGTGACTTCCCAGAAAATCCTGTTTCCTGCTGCAGCAAACATAATCATAAGGGACACAGGTGTGTGGCACAGCTACATAACAGAGGAGGACAGGAAAGCTGCAGCAGCAGCAGGAGCATCAGTAGATCCAGCAGCCTCTCTCCCAGCAGCCCCTTCCCCAGCAATGGCAGAAAATCCGGCCAGTTCAATTCCCCCTTCCCAGTTAGGAGCAGCATCAGCAGGGGATTCGAGGGCCTCTTCCCAGGCAGCATCAGTGACAATTAACTTGGGCGACCCTTTGCCAGGAGAAGCTCACGCACAGGAATGAAGAGGCCGAATTCAGTGAGCCACTCTCTTCAGCCAAACACGTGCCCAACAGGGAAATCTTTGGTGACGGCCATTTTTCTGTTATGTATATTTTAAATATGTAAGGCGTAAGCCATGGGACAGTTGTCCCTAATTTTTGTCAAAATATCTTTGTAAAGGAAGTGGCCATTTTTGGTGATCGATTATAGTAGAAATCCCTGTAAATGACAGGTGGAACGTGCTAGGTGTCAGCCCAAAGGGCAAAGTTGTAGCTATAAATAGCATGTAGGAAAGATGAAGAAAGGGCTTTTTGCAGGGAATGAAAATTTTGGCAAACGATATGAGCTATCTTGTATCGGGTCTGTAAATTGAATTTTCTAATAGAAGCCACGGGAGATGGACGTTTTGCCTGGAATGTTGGATTGCTCTATATTGGACTATTCTAATGACTGCAATTCTGCAATGTGAGATCATTCTTGACATCTGGATTATTTCTTTGCATTAATGATCCTGCTCTCCTCTATGCATGCGTTCTCCCTATTTTGTGAACAATGAAATGTATTGCTGTAGATTTCTTTGTCTAGATCGAATGGCTAACTGTTCTTTCTTCAGGGTAATTCATGTGGCTCATTGTTCATGACTTTAAATTGCTCCTTGCAGGGATCTTTGAGTTTATTTTTCAGTTTTTTTGTTACATCTAGATCTGTCTCTTTATTCTTGTCACATAGATTAAATAATTTTTGGATTTCTTCTGTTATGAACAATAGATGCGTTCTTTAAATTTCGTTTCAGATCTGTTTCTTTATTCTTCCGCTTTCTTCTGTTTTATGAGCAACGAATACATTCCATGATAAACTAGAAGCTATCTTTTAGAAATCTGTATCTTGCTGTAGCTTTGCTTCTGAAATTAACAGCTATCTGTTCTTTCCTTACGCTTCTTGTTACAGCTGATTGCTCCTCCCTTTAGCATGTTCACTGCAGGGATAGATAGATTTATTCCAGTTTTAGGCTTAGATCTGTTTTTTTTATTGCATTTAGATTAAGTATAATTTAGGCACTTGCATCTCATATAAAAGTCATAAAAAACACAAAAGAAAGGTGGATCGGGCCATAACCGGTAGAATCGGATTTAAAGTCCAAAACCACGGTTGCCGGAACCGCTAACCGGACGGATTCCCTACACCAAACGGGAGATAGTCTAATTGGGGCCATCTTTCGGGGAGAATCCCTTTCTGATTGATGCTACGATATCCGAGGCATCAACAGGATTTTACTGGGGCACATTGTCTGCAGGGAAGGAATGCTGGTAGACCCAGCAAATATTGCCATTATTGTCGACCTCCCACCACCGACGACAGTCAAACAATTGAGAGCCACACTGGACCACATAGGATACTACCAGAATTTTATCAGAGGATATGCAGCAATCACAGCACCCGTGGAGAAGTTATTGAAGAAAGATGCCAATTTCGAGTGGAACGATGAGTGCCAGAAGAGTCTGGACATATTAAAAGCGAAGATGGTTGCCGCACCTATCTTGGCATTTCCGGATTGGATGAAGGATTTCCACGTCCATGTCGATGCGTCATCGGTCACATTAGGAGTTATCTTGGCCCAACCAGGAGAAGGTGACATCGACCACCCGATAGCCTTCGCAAGTAGGAAGATGTCTACTGCGGAGAATAATTATACCACCACGGAGCAAGAAGGGTTGGCGATGGTGTACGCCCTACAGAAATTTCGACACTACCTACTCGGGGGCCACTTCAAGATGTTCACCGATCACTTGGCATTAAAATACCTGGTGAGCAAGCCTGTGTTGGGGGGGAAGATCTGTCGCTGGTTGCTGCTATTCCAGGAATTCGATTTTGAAATAATTGTAAAGCCAGGACGACTGAATGCAGCACCAGATCATTTATCACGAATTGAGTCAGGGAAGAGCCAAGGAGCACTGACGAAGGATTGGCAGATGCTCAGCTATTCATGGTTGGCATGGTCGATGACCATTATGAACAAGTCATTTTTTTTTGCAACCAGGGAGTCACCAGTAGGCTTCATGACCAACCAGAAGAAGCAACTAGTCATAAGGGCTGCAGATTTGCAGCTAATTGTCGGACAACTGTATAAGATGGGGCCAGACGAGATACTACGACGATATGTCCTTCCGCATGAACAAGAGCGAATTCTTGCGAAACTCATGATGGGATCGCTGGGGGTCACTGCGGAGGAGGCACCACTGCAAGGAAGATTTTGTGTGCAGGACTATGGTGGCCAACGATGCATGGGGATGCTACGGACTATGCTAAAAGTTGTGACGTATGTCAATGGATTGGGAAGCCATCGAGAAGGGACAAAATGCCACTAGTACCTCAATTGACGTTGCATGCTTTCAATAAATGGGTTGTTGAATTCGTGGGACCCATAAACCCACCAGGAAAACGAACAGGGTCGCGCTACATAATTACAACAATGGAATATTTGACGCATTGAGCTGAAGCAGCATCTGTGAAGGATTTCTCAGCTGTGACGGCAGTCATATTCCTCTTCAATAATGTAGTCACCAGGTTTGGGTGCCCCAAAATACTAATGAGTGACCAAGGGACCCATTTTGTTAATCAGACAATCACAGCAATGACAGAGGAATTTTAGATACAACACAGAAAGAGCACCCCTTACCATCCACAAGCAAATGGAACAGTGGAAGAGTTTAACAAAATCTTGGAGCATGCGCTCACAAAGGTATGCAACACGAATCGGGATGATTGGGATTTAAAGATCCCTGCGATGCTATGGGCGTATCGCACAACTTGCAAACGTCTGACTGGCCAGACACCATTCAAACTCGTCTACAGGCAGTAAGATGTAATGACGATGGAGTACAGTGTCCTAGTTTGCGGATTGCAGTTGTCAATGACATGAGCGACGATGGAGCCCTAGAGGAACAATTGGCCCAATTAGTCCAGCTCGATGAGGACAGATTCATCGCAGGCTTTCATCAGAAGGTGGAAAAGGACCGATAGAAGGCTTGGCATGATTTCCATATTAAACAAAATCACTTTCAGCGCGGGGATACAGTCTTTCTTTATGACAGTAAGTTCGCCAAGCATCTAGGTAAGTTACAGATGCATTTGTTAGGTCCCTATGTTATCGATTTTGTTATTGACGGAGGTGCGGTGCAACTGAAGAGCTTAGATGGAAAGTTGTTGCCTAAACTAGTAAACGGGAACCGGTTGAAACCCTATCGCCATGATCAGGCGCATAGTGGTTGAGAAACACAGAATGAAAAAAAAATCAATAATGACAAAGAGTGACAAGCGTGTGGAAAGCATGTGCGAAGCATGGCCATCCAGGTTGCTCGTCGATGCTTCGCATGCAGGAGTCCAATCCGAGTATGATTATTGCAGATCGACATCATCAGAAGACGGCAGCGGCGTATGACGACAGATTCAATTGGCTATGGATAAGATTTTCAAAATGATGAGCAAGTGTTGAGTAGCAAGCATAAATACTGACGGAAGGATTGCAGTATGCCAGTTGAAGTAGAAAGAATCCGAAGAAGAGCATTAGTAGGTTGTATGATGCGAGTCAATAAGTTAGATACGGAATGGTAGGAAGTTCAGTAGGAAATCCCAAGGAATATGTGGAAAAGGGTAGTGAGATAGTTGCAATGGTGCACTTCATTTCGAGCGGAAGCACCCCAGGTGTGCTAAGAGCCAGAACGATGACGGTGCACGAACAACCAGCGAAGGAGGAAATCAGGACACTTGGAAGGAACAGAGACGAGGTCTCACGCGAGATGTCTAAGAATGCGGTAGTAGTTAGAAGGATTAGGGTTTCCTTGACCACTAGAACACTAAGGACGGAGGCCTGCTAGCTCCAACAGTGGACTGTCAAATGTGCTAGAGCAGCTGGCCTGTTTCACAATTTGGAAACGACAACGAACTTGTCCCCGGGTTGCAGCAAGCCTGAAGTGCCAGAGCAAGCGCAGACAAGGTAGATGAGCAAGGTTTCAAGAGATTGGAGGATGAGTTCGAGGTAGATGATAAAGGTTTCAAGAGACTAGAGGATGAGTTCGAGGTAGATGACCAAGGTTGCAAGAGACTGGAGGATGATTTCGAGAAGTACATGACAGCGAGCTCCAGATGCCAAGAACAGCTTCAGAAGTTAACCACAGCGACAGACGAGATCAGTACCAACGGTGTCCAGCTGAGGTGGCTTGAGGGAGAGCCACAAGTTTGTGTTAGGGGCCTGTTGGCATGGGATAAGTCCGTAGGAAGTGCGGAAGCCGACAGGTGCGAAAGGGAAAATCCATGAAAGAAGAACCATTCACGGAGTTCGAGAAAGCGCAAGAATAGTTAAATTAGTTAGAATTGGTCATGTGGACCGTTTTGTAACCGCATAATAGCATATAAATAGAAGTAGATTTGTAAGCCTAAGGGCATCGATCGATGATAGAATCAAGTGATAAGAAGTTGATCCATCTTTTGATTTGTTTTGTATCCGCGACATGGTGTATTGACTACTTCTGCGAAGTTCATTCCATAGGTTTTAATGAGTGCATGAAGATGTTCGATTATGGTTCCATTTATGTCTCTGTCTCTGTGCGATGATGAATGTGAATGCTTGCAACATGTTTAATACTCTGTGGGTCAAATGATTACTGTTGATGCGAATAAGTAGGTTAAATATGTTGTTGCGAATGTTTATTATCTGTTGAATCTGCGAATGGTCTAATGTGCAAATGAAGAGTTAATAGTTTACTGCGGAAGACATAATATCTGGTTTCTACAAAGGTAATCTGTGTTGGATGCATGTCCTCAACTCCACTACGGAAACTTGGTTCCTGCATCCCCCTTGTGCATCTCAAGTGAGACTTCATTTGCTCTACGAGTGTTGCTGGAAGGGTTGACACCCTTTTGGGTCGGTGCGTAAGGGAGTTTGGGTTGGTGTTTGTTGACGACAGTGTGCAGTGAACCCCTGTTGATAGTGGCTGTGTCAACAAAATGAAAGCATAAAATGCAATTTTCTATGCAAAATTTTAAACAATGAAAGCATTACATTGAAAAAGAAATTATAGAAAAAAGTTTGAAGTTATGAAGATATTGATGATCATCGTCTCAATATATTGTATACATGACATATTGATTTTATGGAAGTTCTTGCAACTTTGGAAAGAAAACAGATATTTGCAAAGGTATTGTTTTGTCGATGTTTCGAAAGCATCTTTATCAATTGGGAAAGTAAAGGGACGATTTTTTTAAAGTTGTCAACATTCATAATTTCAAATGGCACAAGAGAAGTGAAAATAAATAAGATGAAAGAAAATATCATAAACATATATAAATGAGAAAATATTTTGAAAGGAACAATATTATATAGAAGAAAACGGAACTGACAAAACAATGGTGAAATGATCAGACCAGTAGGCATTGAATACAATAAATGAAATGTTATCAATGTCTATATTTGTCCAAAAGTGATCAATCATGGAACCATAGTTTGTTGTGAAGTTGTTTGTTTTAATTTTATATTGTTCATGTGCATAAACATCTCTTTTTTTTAAGGGGTTTCTTTTAACATGTCAATGTTGAAGTCACTAGTTATTAGAACCATTGTTTTGTTGTTGTTTTGTTGTTGTTTTTTGATAGAATAGAGTTGAAAACATGCAGCAATTTGTCAAAAATGCTATTCAATTTGATATAAACATTTACATGTTTTAGAATAGTGTGGGGAAGCTTGAGGACAACCACAATTTCCTCAATTGATGCTTCGGTATAAGTGGTTGTGTTGAGAACAGGAATATCTTTATTTATTGTCATCAGTAGGCCATGCACCGAATGTGCTGTAGTGCAATTGTAATGGTTTTCAAACACAAAAATTTTGGGAGGAATGTGCATGTGAGTTTCTTGCAGGCATAGAATGTTTGACTGCATAAGTTCCATGTCTTTTGCAACATCATCAATGTGCAAAATCAAACTGCGTGTGTTAAGTGAAGAAATGAATATGTGTGAAGAACACTTTATTTATTTGAACCCATATTCAAATTGCAAGGCAACATTATTTTCTAATCTATTTAATTCAGTGACCACTTTTGACGAAATCGAAAAGTTTTTTCTTGTAGCTTATTTATAAGATATAGACATTCGATGTTCTTTACACGAGACAATGCAATGTATATTAGGACATGTTTTGTGACTCCTTTGGGTTCAAATGCCAATTTTTCTAATGTCAGGCCTTGTGCTTTGTGAATTGTTCAAGCACATGCCAATTGAACTGGAAACTGTGCCCTGGTGAAATTTCTAATTTTTCCCAAGAGAGATTTGGGTTGTTATTTTTTTTATAGGTGTACAGTTCCAGTTGATGGAATCAGTGTAAAGATGTTTCATAGAGGCCCTTGCAATTGAATCAATTTTTGGGTCTAGAAATTCAATCCACACAATATCTAGCTCTACTTTGGAATAGTGTTTGAAGATTCCTCCAGCACCATTGACAAGGCCATCTTCAATTGAATAGTTTCTGCCAATTATTTCGACCAGCATGCCTTTTTTCAATGTGATTGTGAGTGGCAATTGATTTTTCCAATGGTCGTCAGCTGTAATGTCCCCATCCAAATAAATCACTAGAAGGGAAAATTCCACCAATCTACTAGTTCCCTAGGTTGGGGTGGAAACATTTAGATTTGGAATAAGGGAGCTATAAAACCCCAAATGGACATTAGATTGACAAAAATATATTAAAAGGGGCTAAATAAATATTTATAATAGGAAAATAAGGTGGCACTTGGTCACTAGGGCACATTGGTGGTGTGGGACCCACACAAAGCAAGATTCTCCATGCCACATGGAATCCTACTCTCACCCATTTGAATCCAAGGTGGAGTCTAACATTCTTTAGGGAGTTGGAAGGGAATTATACTTGGCATGACTCAATGAGGGTCGAATTTGAGAGGAATATTAACTCCCATGGAAGAGGAAGAGGCATCTTAGAGGTATTGTGACACTTGGGCTAGATTCCCTAGCTTCTATGGCAACAATGATGAAGATGCTATGACACTTATGACAAGGATCGGACCTAGTTGATGACATCTGACCTATGTGACATGTCAGGGATAAAAATAGCCTCCAAGATGGTGCACAAGGGAGTTATGGCAGCCAAATATTCCCCCCATTCGAATTGATGGAAGAGGGAGGCTAGGAATTGTTGGACAAGTGCCACTCATTGGAATCTATCCCCAACTCGAGTTGGCATGAAGCTCTTGGAGGGAATTTGAACCATGGAGTACTTGGAAGGATAATAAAAGAAAAGAACAAAGAAGGAGAGGAGCTTTTGATCACTTCTCATTTTACAAATTGGAGAGCATAGCTTGTCCATGTAAGTTGAATGTTTATTCTTCTTGCCTTAGTACCAATTTCGAGGGTGCAAGATTCTCATCCTAATTGGAAATTGGAGAGGCCGTTCAGACCTTTCATTTGAAGCTGAAATGAATTAATTTGTTACAGATTGAAGCTACAGGCTGCTCATGACCATTTTTTCTTCAACTTGTTCCCACATCTCTCTCACTTTTCTCTTCATATTCTTGCTCTTGGAGGAATGGCACACATGGTGAGATGGTGATATATTTGGGGAAGTAAAATGGGACCCATTTTTTTGTAATATGATGCCTACACTCTTTATTTTATTCTCAGATAAACCTCAGATCGACACTCCAATTGAAACTATGTAAAAATGCCAAACTATGTATGAATGGTGCCATTTTCCCCTATATCTTGTTGTATGAGCTTGAAGTTGTTTGGTATCGAAATGTTTCAGTCAATATATGTGATTTTATTGTTGCATGGAGAGCCATTAATGTACTGAATAAGTTTCATAAACATTATACAATTCCTTGGAATATTTCTCTCAAATTTCATAGCAAGTTATAGCGTTTTTCTATCATTTCCCCCTAGGTTAAGACATGTCCACAAATCTCTGATTTATGGGAGTTGCAGCAGCTTTTAGGAACTGATTAATGATGCATTTGGGTGCCCATTGAAGTAATATAACTAATACATGTCTATGTTCTGAAATTTGGGAGGTTTGTACTGCATTTGGGAAGCCATTAGTGACCTCTACCCTTGGGGGTTTGAACCTCGAAATTACTAGTAAAATTCCCCGATTTCTCTTGAATTTAAATGAATGTTGCAGAAGTATTTTGAGAGTTTCCAAGAACACATAAGCTTCATTTTTATGTCCTAATACCCTTCAAACACATTCAGACCCAATTCAAAATACTTAGGAGCCATTTGGAAGCATTTGAGTCACCACTAGTCCAAGGTTCGAATTGACCAAAAATTGCAATTTTTCCAATTTATTAAAAAGGGACACTACATCAGTGAAGTTTTCAAGTTGCTTGATATTCATATCAATAGATACCAAATAAAATGCTTCTGTATCGACAAGAGACAACATTTTAGAATTATATTGGTCCACATCTTTGTTGCAATAATAAAAAAATGGGAATGAAGGATCAAGTGGTGGTTGTCTATGGAAATGTTCATTTAAGTATTGAATATCATCAAATGTTTGTTTCCCTATCCATATTCTATTCAAGATCGAGATAAATGTTTCATCTGTTTGCCTCACAATGGTTTTAGTTCACAGTATCTTACAGAGTTAGCCCAAAAGGTATAAGGAAAATTTTCTTGATTGAACCTTGGTAGGTCAAAAATCCAAGAATTGTGAACATGCTCTGCTGACAGAGATCGCCACAGAAGATGACATCAATAACTCCAAATGGTTTTGTTGGCGTGTGCATGATTTAACGTAGCCGCTTGTCAATGTTATAGAGCATTATATAGCCTATTAGAGAGACCTCATCAATCAATAAAACTCGTAGTTGTTCATAGTCTTTGCTTAATTGATCAAGCGTATTTGAATTTAATGGAACTAATGTTGTCAAAAACAATGTAAGTTTAAAGGAAGAGTGAATCGTAATGCCATTAACATGATATGCTACTTTTCCAGTGAATGCAACAATACAACCTTTTCTTTATAGTGGGTCACTGCCAAGCTCCTTGTCATAGAAAAGCACAAGTGCATCAAAAAGGATTTTTGCAGTATGGGTTTTCCCTGTGCCAGCGCTTCCTGTGAGAAAAATATGATGTGGAGTTGAAGGGTTGTTCTTTTTTCTTGTTATAATTTCTTTGACAATAGATTGTTGCTCGGCATTTAGATTATTTATGGCTGAAAGATATTCATTTGTGCTAGGAAAAAAATGCTTTTCTAACAAGTTGGAATCTATCAAGACCGTTGGCAATCGACCATTTCTTTTCTTTAGCAAATCATTGTGTATTTAATATTCCTCAAAGGGAATGGTATGGAGTTTGTTGCTAGTGTCTACTGTGATCTCAGTTGTCAATTGAAGTTGCAACTCGACTTTTTCTTTTGTGATGTCAATATCACCCTATTTTTTTGTTGGAGAGGCCATGAACTGTTGTTCAACAATGGCTATCTGGTTTTTGTAAATCTCATATGCTTTAGACCATGTTTGAAGAGAATGTTGTAACAAGTTGGAAATATTTTTGAATGGGACAAAAAGCATGAGGTGCTCCCTTGAAAAACAATTGGGATTTTTTTCTTTGTTGCAACCTATATACCGAATGATACATGGTTGATTTCATTTAATTGTATTTCCATGGATGCGACAATAGGAAGATGTATATTCATCCAAGGAAATATTTTCAAGCACATGCAGACGGTCAAGGTATTTATCAACAATAGAGGGTGAAATGATGTCTTCAGAATCATCAGGCTCTTTTGCTAGGAGAGTTGGTTTCTTTAGAACAGTTTTTCTTTTGTCATCAGGGGCAGTGTTGATAAAAATTGTTATCCTTGAAGACAAATGTAGAGGCAGGGAAAGAAAAATATGGATTGCTTGTTTAATGGACATTTGTTGCATGTTCAATAGTGTATTGCCAAGATTTCATATTGTTTGAAGTTGTCCACATTTGTTTGAAAGACACTCTTGCTTAATTTTTTTTAGATCCATTGTCATAGGCCTATCCAATTTTGTTATGTATGAGCTTACGTATGTGGCCATGGCATATGCATCCAAAATGAATTGAGCATCACTATTTGCTTCCCATAGTTATGGGATTTTTTTCCCAAATGGATTTATCCAAATATCTGAAGGGTCTCTTTTCAATTGCAATGTGGGTTGATCAACACAACAACGCAATAAAATTATATAGCTATATTTGCTCAAATTCAATTCTTGGAGGAATGCATCAAAAGACATTTTCTTTGGATACTCTTTAGTTTCAAGTAGAAACAAAAGCAACTTTTTTTTCAACCAAGACCGTTGAACTATCTTGGAGAGGTTCCAAAACCATTGTTGTGTCAATGGGGAACATTGGAAATCAAAACCTGCATTTAGAATGTTTTTTTTTGTTACATGTTCTTATGTGTTAATGAGTTTGAATCTTAACAAAATCTTTGGTAAGCAACAATGCGTTCGTCGAAATATAGCGATCAACAAAATATGTTATTTCGTCATTGGTGTTCTTACCATAGACTGGAGCACCTTCAATCCAGAGGAGTCCGTGTTCATTTTTATTTCCTCTTTGTTGGAATTTAGTTGTAAAGAAATAGTCATTCGCCTTTCCAAAGAGAAGATTATTTTTCAGAATCAAGCACTTGAATGCATTCATTTTGTGTCTGTAATAACTACTGCATAGCACAAGGTGTTTTCTTATTAAAGTGTCGATATCATTTTTCAAGTAGCAGCTGAGAAGGCATATCAAGGTCTTTGTTCCCTAGTTCTTGCAAAGAACGACATAAAGGTTTCCAAAGATGTTCAGCAATTGTAAAGCTAACAAAAAAATTTGGTGGCCCTACCTATTGAATCATTGAGAAAAGATCTTTTCTCATGCCCTCGAAATAGTCAGGAGACATTCAAATAGCTTTCAATGTACGAAAAGCAATTGGTGTTTTCATAATTTTTTGTAGATTGGCTTGGGATTTAACGTCTTTTGCTTTCAATTTCTTCCCCTTCAATTCACCTATGCGAACATATATCCAAGCAGTACTAGATATTTGACCTATTAGTACTTTCACTATTTTGAAGAATAGATTTGTTGAATGTGCTTCAATGACCATGCTTTCATGTTGTAGCTCCTATTATGTTATTTGTTGGTATTGATATCATTCATATATGTCATTGAATCGACTACAACCAAAGAAAAGTGTGGCGAAATTGAGCTCCTCGGAGAATTTGTCTTGGAAAATTCCCAATGGTCTGTAGTTTTCAGAAGGTGCAATTTCTATAATCTTGTCTGTCAAATCATCGAGGAGATGTGTTCTTCGTAGCCACGGACCAATGTATCTGTAACCAGTTCCATTTATGTTTCATGAATGCTTTCCCTAGTTTCTACAATGTATGTGCTTCATCTTCATTGCCGAACCAAGGATTAGAATTTCATTAGACGCTTGCTTTGCAAATTTATGGAATTTTGCTTCCCAATCTGCAATGACATTAACATTTTCCATTTTGTAAATTTCCTGAGCACATAGAGTTTTCAATGCATGCATGACAATATTTGGTCGAACTTTTCTAGAAACAAAAGCATTTTTGTATTCCAATTTTCGTTTTATGATGACTGCAATTGTCATTTCTTCATTGAGATATCTAGGCAATGCGTTTTGAACTTTTTCCAAAGATGTAGGGACATTGATGACTGTCCTCGTCAAGCCTATTTTATCTCTTTTATAACCTAGTTGTTAGATTTGAGCAAAAGCAATTCTCGGAGACACAAGAAACTCTTCTAGAGACGACAACAGACTCACAGAAGGCAAGGCAATGTTACGATGAATGCTAAACGGCATTGCAAAGACTGGGGTCTCTCTATTTGAAATGTTCTTTTACAGTATCCGCAAATATAGTTTTCCATTGCGATACAAGAAGGCATATTATTCCATGGAAAACAAATTAGCACGTAAGAAAGTGCTTTTGTTTATGCGGCGAATATATTTCCTAAATTGAAGTCGTTTGCAAACACAACATGCATGGATGGGTGTATCTTGAATAGTTTTGTAATATTGAATGGTTGCTTTTCTAGATTTTACATTTTTGTTTCATTTTTTTATATCTTAAAGGACTCAATACAAATGGCCTTTTTCACTTATTGAAGGTTCTTGATTGCTCTGTTGACAAATTCTCCATGCATTTTGACATGTTGATCTAGAGAAGTTTCATCCATAGCTGATGTGTGTAAAGATGTATAAATTTTTTTCCTATTTTGTTTAGATGTTTTTATTTTATTTTGCAAACCTCTTTTTCTCTTAGAATTAGTTTCTACAAGGTCATTTCATGGATTGGTAGGGTTTTGTATCTCGACGGGTTTTCCAACAATAAATCAGGCGTGACTGTTGTTTTTTTTGTTACATTGTAAAAGCAGTTATTAGATATATAATTTGGCATAACAAGAGATGTTGTTTGAACACTTGTTTCCACCAATGGATGA
Organism: Larix kaempferi; assembly: GCA_027924585.1. Taxonomy (NCBI): domain Eukaryota; kingdom Viridiplantae; phylum Streptophyta; class Pinopsida; order Pinales; family Pinaceae; genus Larix; species Larix kaempferi. The sequence goes on along the minus strand of BSBM01000846.1, from coordinate 3,028,622 downwards.
AAATGTGAATGGCGTGTATCCATCTCTTCACACAAAATATAGATAGTTCTATTCGAAGTGTTTGTGGAATAAAATCGTTCTTGGAAGTTCCCCAAGCGCAAGTTCTGTTAGGATAATTAATAATCCAACCTTTGTCCACCTTAGTAATTTTTTTTAATTTTTCCTAGAATTGGATGATGTTGTTGACCCCATAGTGGTGTGCAGTTGTCATTTGGGCCTCATTAGACACTTGATGCACCCTCATGTGTGAATTTAGGCCATGTAGAGTCAGTTCCCTAGATTTTAGGAGCTAACTCAGTGATTTGGTTCAGTCCACCTGAGTTCATGACTATAATGGGGGGTTTGAGCTCTGATTGCCACTGACTGTCAACTAATGTGCCCTCTCTAGCCTATTTTGTGTGGAAAAATCATTGATGCACCTTGCATGCTCAGTTAACTACAGTAGCTTCAGTGAACTCACATTTAGTTGAGTTTGCAACGATTGGAGCATTGTAGAAGGCATAATTCCTATGCTAGACTGTGATGGATTCAAACTCCTCCTGGGTAATCGAATTTATCCAATTGTACTATATTCTTTTACTATGCATATTAATAGAATATGACATGCATTCTTGTGCACATCTGAGTTTCTTTGCATGTATGAATTTACTATTCAATTCTTGTTAATTTTCACTATAATTCTTCTTCTTTGCTAATTCTGTCACTGTAAGGTATTCCCAGGCTTAATGATCTGCTATGTTCCAAAATTTCACTTGGTATCAGAGCTCACGAGAGCTAGTTTATCTTCGTTTTTAGAGTTTTATGTAGGATTTTGAGAATTTTTTAGTGTAGCAGTAGCAGTTTGCATTCGCTCCAGTAGCGACAAATGGAGAATTGGAATGCTCCTTTGACACCAAGAATCCTGACACCCTTCAATTATCTAGATTAGAGGGAAGATATGTAGATTTTCTTGTGAAACAAGAGTCTGTACAAGGTCATAATGGGCAAGGAAGTCGAACCTCGGGGATTTATTAAGAAAGAAAAGTACCTGAACAAGTTAGATGGGGATTTTAGTTTTATGTGTATTCACATCTCCAAATACTTTCTCTTCCATCTTGATAGATTGAAAACCCCAAGGGAGGTATGGCTAAAGCTTAAACTCTCTTTGGTAAGCAAGATGAACTGAGAGGCCACATTTTGGAGAATGAATTAATTGCTCTTAAACCCAACAATTTTGAAACCATACAGGAGTTCTTCTCAAAGTTCAAGTCCTTAGTTATGAAGTGCAAACAATGTGGAATTGACAAAGAGGATGAGCAGATGGTGCTATCCATCCTGAGTAAGCTTGGCCCTGGATTTTCAATATTGTGTCTACCTTCACTCTGGGAGATAGTCAATGCCCAATTGGAAAATACCTTCTTTAGATGCATTCACATAATCCCTCATCCAAGAACAAGACAAACTGATCCAAATGGGAGCCCTGAAGGCATCCAAGAATCAGGCTCTTATGGTTGGGGAGTCCAAGAATTTGAATGCTAAAGGGAAGCAGAAGGGAAAGGACAAGAAGAAATTTGAATTCAAACCAAAGGAGAATCATAATCCATAAGAAAGAGCCTCCAACTCCAAGAAGGATAAGCAAAAGAGGTTTGAGAAGACCAAGTGTACCTACTGCAAGAAAGGAAACCATCCAGAGAGTTATTACATGAAGAAGACGATATATCAAATGGAAAAAATTCTTGAACAACACAATATTACCCTCCTAGAAGGCGCAAGGAAGACTGATTCTGGAAGCAAGACAGATGATCATGAGAGATGCCATGCACTGAAGGTTGGATTCTCACAATCATAAGCCTTCCTCATAGATTCTAGAGCTGCTAACCACATTGTTGCCTCCAGAGAGTCTTTTTCCTCTCTATATCTCACTAATGATCCTAGTATTCACATGGGAGATGATTCACATATATCTGTTGAAGGGAAGGGCACAATAAAAGTGGAGCATGGAAAGTTCAACAATGTTTTGTATGTGCCTTCTTTGGCAGCAAACTTTTTATCTGTTTATCAGATGACACACACAAGTTCACCAAAGGAAGTTGTTTTTGGACCTGACACAATTGAGATTGTAGAGATCTCTTCTGGGAAGATAATAGATAAAGGTGTTTCAAACCATGCCTCAAAGGAATATGAGTTCTCACATTTTTTTCCATATTCACATCAAAGATCCCTCTTGACCCATTACAATGAGACCAGTAGAATCTGGAATGAGAGATTTGGCCATCTCGATTTCAGGTACTTGCAACAGTTGCACAAGCAAGATAAGGTTGAAGGATTGCCTGATATAAAATTCTCTCAAGGAATCTACAAAGTTTTCTTGGTAGGGAAGCATCCATAGCTAAAGTTTGATGTTGGGAAGGCAAAGATAGCTTCCTCCACAGTTGATTTGATACACAGTGATGTCTTAGGACTGATGCCCACAGCTTCTATTAATGGATCCAGATACTTTCTTACCTTCATAGATGACTACTCTAGGTTCTGTTAGATCTATTTTCTTAAGCATAAGTCTGAGGTATTCAAGACTTTCAAAGTTTTCAAGGCCTTGGTTGAGAACACTACTGGGAAGAAGATCAAAGCACTCAGATATGACAATGGAGGGGAGTACATCAAGAGAGAGATGCAGCAATTTTGTGCTTCTAAGGGCATCCAAATGCAGCATTCTATCCCATACACACCACAACAAAATGGTGTGGCTGAGAGGAAGAATAGGTCATTGAAAGAAATGGCTACCTGTCTGCTTGAATCAAGGGATCTTCCACCATATCTCTAGGTAGAAGCAGTGAATTGTGCTTCATACATTTAGAAAAGGGTACCCCACAAATCAGTGGATGGGGTCACTCCATTCAAAGCACTGAAGGGACACAAGCCATATGTCTCTCACCTAAGGGTTTTTGGATCCAAGGAATGGGCTAGAATCCCATCTGAGAAAAGAAATGATCTTCAACCCCAAAGTAGAAAATGCATTTTGTTGGGCTATGCTGAAGATGCAAAAGCATACAAACTTATGGATATTACAACGAGAAGATGCTTCATTGAAAGAAGTGTCTAGTTCAATGAAGATCCATTGCAAGATCTATAGTCAGTTGAAGAAAAAGGTAGATTTGATCTTCCTACTCCATTTGCACCTGATTAAGATCGTAATGATGTCTCTTATATCGATCCAGATTCAGATTCCGAAGATGAGGACCAAGTTGAATCAGATCTTGATGTTGAGTATGAAGATCAAGCAAATCCAGATCCATATCCAACACCTGCTCCCAATCCAAGGCCAAAATGGGCTAAAAAATTCCTTGAAGTTGCTGGGAACATAGCTGGAGATCCATCTGACCATAGAAGAACCAGATCTCAGTATCAAGATGCAAACCTTGCACTATGTCATACAGATTCACTTCTCCCAGAGAGGTGTTACATGATGGTGGGGTATGATCCATAATCCTTCAAAGAGGATTTCCATGATCCAAGATGGTAGGCTTCCATGGATGAAGAATATGTGTCATTGCAGAACAATGAGACATGGGATCTTGTCTCTCTTCCCCCAAGGAGAAATCTAGTCCAGTGCAAGTGGATCTGCAAAATAAAACTTGCTTCTGATGGATCTACAATCAAGTATAAAGCTCGGTTGGTTTCCAAAGGGTATTCACAAGTTCATGGCTTGGACTACAATGAGATATTCGCCCTAGTAACAAGAATGTATTATGTTAAACTTGTTTTGGCAATTGCAGCTTCGAAACAGTGGGAGGTACATCACATGGATGTTAAAAGTGCATTCCTACATGGTGACTTAGAAGAAGAGATCTACATGAAGCAGTCTGAGGGGTACACAGATGATCCATCTTTGGGTATGCAGACTAAGGAAATCATTGTATGGGCTCAAGCAATCCCCCAGGGCATGGTATGCCAAAATGGATTCTTTCTTACTGTCATGGAATTTCGAGAGATGAAAATCTGATTGCAATGTCTACATGTAGCAGAATGGGGGTTTTCTATTGTTGATTGTATTGTATGTGGATGACTTGATCATCACTAGTGGTTCATCTACTGGATTGAAGAACATCAAGTCTGCTTTGAGCAAAGCCTTCTCCATGACATATCTAGGGCTGCTGAAAAATTTTCTTGGCCTCAAAGTAACTCAAAAAGATTAAGGGACCGTGATCTCACAGTCTAGATATGCATTTGACTTGCTCAAAAATTTCCACATGGTTGATTGCAAAGCAACAAATTTTCTTTTCATATATGGCATCGGATTGGAAGAAGGTGGTTCTACTCCTTCGATATACAGCACGTTCTACATGCATACGATTGGTAGCTTATTGTACTTGACACATTCGAGACCAGATCTGTCTTATGTTGTTAGTGTTGTGGCAAGGTACATGCGAGATCCACATGAGCTGCATTGGAATGCAACAAAAAGTGTTGGTTATGGAGCCTGATCTTCCTTACTCAGAGGTCATGTTTTAGTCATTTCTAGATCCCAACCCATGACAGGGGGTTTGGGGGGGCTTCCCCCCCCAAAATAGTCACCATGGGGGGTCTAGGGGAAGACTTGGTCAATAATGGGTGATTTACGGGCCCATGGTAATAGGTGTCCCATAGTATTTTCCCATGGTAATCCCTATTTAAAAGGAAGGCATTTTAATATGGTTGGGTATTGTAGCATTGAAAATATCTCTATGATTGTGTGAGAGAGTGAAGAGGAAGTTGCAGCCGATGTGTTGTAGGTTGTATTCCTTCATTTGTTGGATGGTATAATAATAAGTACTATAAATTTTTGTGTGGACGTAGCCCATCTTGGGTGAAAGGCGTTATATTGGTGTCTCTCTTGTAATGTGTTTTATGTGATTTGTATTTGCATCTTGTTTATTATTATTGCTCTGCGATCTTGTTTTTATAACAATTGGTATCAGAGCCAAAGGTCTATTTGGCATATAAAATCGCAGGAAAGAAGGGTTCCTAAGCCGAGTGGGAGCAATGGCGGAAGAAGGAAAGTTTAAGGTTGATAAATTTAACGATCAAAACTACCAGTTATGGAAGATGAAAATGGAGGACTATCTGTATCAAAAGGATCTATTCCTACCATTGGGAGGAAAAGCAAAACAACCGACGACTATGAAGGATGAAGAATGGGAGGTTCTTGATAGAAAGGAACTGGGAACAATATAGTTGTGCCTAGCTTCGTCGGTGGCTTTCAATATTTCAAAAGAAAATACAATGGAGGGTCTAATGAGCGCATTGGGTAAGCTGTATGAAAAACCCTCAACCTCCAACAAGGTATTTATAATGAAGCATTTATTTAATATGAAGATGTTAGAAGGTGGATCTGTTGCTGATCATTTAAATGAATTTAATACGATTACAAATCAACTAAGAGCTGTAAAATTGAACTTTGATGATGAGGTTAGGGCTCTTCTAATCTTGTGTTCATTGCCAGAAAGCTGGAATGAATTGGTCATGGCTGTAAGTAACTCGATCTCTATTTCAAACACTTTGAAATTTGATGATGTTGTTGGTGTTACTCTTATCGAGGAAATGCGAAGGAAAAATACAAGTGAGACATCAGGTAATGCATTGACCAGGGACAGTAGGGGAAGACAAAGGGAGAGAGGAAAGAGTCCAGGTAATCGCAGCAATTCCAGGAAGGGCAGATCCAAGTCCAGATTGGGAAAGATAGAGTGTTGGAACTGTGGAAAGAAAGGACATCTGAAGAAAGATTGCAGATCTCTAAAGAAGAAAGGAGATGGACAACATGAGACTACTTAGGAAGCAAATGTAGCAGGTGATGTGTTACAAGATGCTTTGGTTCTTGCGTTAGATAATACTAGTGATTACTAGGTAGTAGATTCAGGGGCTTCATGTCATGCTACACCCATAGGAAATTCTTTCATGATTACGTTCCAAGCGATTTTGGACATGTTTTATTGGGTGATGATGAACCATGTAAAATTGTTGGAATGGGTAAGGTACGAATAAAGTTAAATAATGGTGAATGGATGGTGAAATATGTAACACATATTCCCGCTATGAAAAGAAATATGATATCAACATGGCAGTTGGGAGATGGTGGTTGTTTATCTACGTTTGGAGAAATGTGGTGGAAGATCACTAAAGGATCAATGGAGATAGCAAAATGAGACAGGATAGGTACGTTGTATTTATGTCCTCATAATATTGTATGTTCTATCTCTTTAGCTTCCACAGGAACAAATACAACATTGTGGCATCATAGGCTTGGCCACATGAATGAGAAGGGGATGCAGATTCTCCACTCAAGCAAGTTGTTGCTAGATCTGAAGCAGGTAAGTTTGGAATTCTTTTACAAATATAAATAGTAAATAATAATAAAATAACAATAATTCAATAATAATATTAATAAACAGTTAATATTAGGTTTAAGAGGACGTGTCTCCTCAAAAGGGATGCCCAACCATATATATTACGGCTACCATTTGTATAATTTCATCATCAAATCATTTTATTCAATATGTATTATTTATTATGAATATGGATCGCTTCTTTAAAATCTGGATATGGATTCTTCCATAACACAGGGACTTGGTGTTACATTGGTATCATATATCGGTTTCGACTCAGGAGTTCATATTCATCAATGTCCACACTTCACACACCATCTCATCGATCCTTCTCCAGTGCCATCTGCACCCTTCTTCCTTCCACCACCCCCGCGCTATCTCTTTCTGCGCCCCCACTTCGCCTACACTCACTCTCCATCTCCCTACTCCATTCATCGCTCCCCCCACTGCACAGAATAATTAAATCATCGTTCTCCCTCTCATCCCAAGCCGCTATTCTCTCACCTTCGTGCAGTCACACCTCAACTGTCCCAACTGCACACGCTCACCCTCACTCGCTTCCATCCTTCGCCTTTTAATCCAAGTCGCACCCTCCTTCTGTTTCCCTCCACACACTTCCATCCACACTCCCCACCTCCTCCACTCCCTTCCTCCCTATGCTATCTACTACCACACACTCCACCCGCCCTTCCACTTCGATCCCCCTCTCCTCCTGTGTTCATTCTGCATAACCCCGCGCTCATCCCGCACAACTCCAACTCACGCCTCTCCTCTCTCTCCTTTGCACGCACCTCCCACTGTCTTCCTACACCTTCCAACCACCCGTCCCTCCTCCACATCGTTGCACCACCACTCTACACGCACATCTCCCTACGCGTTTCCCTCGCCACCACTCCATCTCCTTTATGTAATACCCCAATTTTGACCCTTCGGATGTATTGGCTTGTAATGTAAACATTGTGCATATGGGATTTATGATTCCTAGCGTGGAGCTCAAGCCCAAGGCCCCACTAGTGAATGCTCAGCCTTGAAGGGATGATATTTTATGTTGTGTTATCCATGTGCTATTAAGCCATGGAAATTGTAAAAATGATGTAAACAAATCTCATGCAATAAAAATACCAAGGGGTTGGCTATGGGTGCAACTAAATGAGGGGGATATGTGTATCCAATAGGGAGAGTTGAGGTGGCTGTGGGATTGAACCCTAGGCTGCCATATGTCACCTGGGGAACCCCCTTTGATTGTCCTAGTTGTCATTTAATTATGTTGTAAGGAAGTGGTTGAAAAAATCATTCCATGATATTGATGGGGGATGGGAAGCCTTGAAATTTGTAAGGTAGGGTATGGGATATGGTTTTTTGGTCCCATAAGTCATCCTACCTCATGGAAATTCAAACTCCCTCATCCCCATTAGAGGGTGTACCATCTAGGAATGAATTTGGAGGGAGGACGCAGACCCAGCAGGAATGTAGAACTAGAAAATCATGACTTGGGAGAGGCCGCGTTTTGGGGGGATGCCAAGATGGCTTAGAAAATTCATGTGGGAAGAGAAATCCGATGGGGGGATCATTCAAGATTCAGCTGGGAGAGAAATCGCATTCCCAACAGGGAAGAAAACTAAAAATCGCAGACCCATCTGTGAGGAATAAGGAAAAATCGCGATCATGAGGGAACCTCGTTTTGGAGTGCCAAGACCGTTTAGGAAATTCGCATGGGAAGTGAAATCCGATAGGCGGATCCATAGACCGAACCGTGGGGCAAATATGAGATGGTTAGATGCCCCAAAATCCATAGGAGAACCTTGATTTGGAAGTCCAAAAGGGAAACAACGGGACAAAGCCTTCCGGTCGCAACCCTGAGGAGATCCCAGAGCGGATCGCAATGGGAAAGAGACCGGGGAGGTTAGACCGCATGGTAGAGGCAGTGAGGGATCATTTATCCATGGTTTAGTAGTCGGGACTAGCCATACCTTCCCAGTTTAGCGCTGAGGAAAGCGGCGCCCAAAGGACTATGCAAGAGAGAAGGGGACCTTAGTTAGGATGAGAATGGAGGTGGTGGGGATGCCTGGATTGTCTGAAGTCAATTGGATATATATGTAGCTCTGTTGTTGAGCTCATTGACTTATAAAACCCCTAACCTCTCTCCCCACTTGAGTGACGGAGCCAGTTGTCTGCTAGATGACCTTGATTGACTATGCCTAAGGCTGTGAGTGGACCTGAGTAGTTCCTCCTTAGTGGATACATAGCCCTAAATCGGGGGTGGTCTCTGAGTGCTGAAATAATCCAGGATGGGAAAATACCTATGGTTGGGTTGGAACGTTGCAGTCCATAGCCAATTGCTTGGGGATTTCAATTAAAAGTTAAGTGTGTTCTATGGTTCAATTATGCCCATTTACATGTATGCAAGTTTGTTGTTTATTCCAGAATGCATAGATTAATTCAGTTGTGTTTATTGAGTATGCCTATGCATCCATGCATTTTTAGTTAGATGAATTTGTTCATTGATTAATAAGGCCAAGTTTTGTTGAGTCCATGGGGTTCAGAATGTTTATTCATGGCTTGGGGAAGGAATAGACGCCCTCTATTGTGTCCATGTTTCCTATGTGGATCAGATGATGGGAAGATCCCCTTACAGAGTGGTAAAGAGGCCTTGATGAGGTTCGGGGAAAAACTTTGATTGGAAGAATGGAAAAGTTAGAGTCCTCGTGTGTGGGATAGGATCATACAGGTGCATGGGGCTCGCTGAGAGATTTCCAACAATACCAAGTTGTCCAAAAATGGACTTAGGATGAGGAAGTTATTAGCCTAAGAAGTTGGCAGTAACAGGAGTATATGGCCGACTTCCGACATTTCGAACCCGCAGTGCGAATTGCGGATTTAAGAGTTCGTAGGCATGATTTCTCGGCGAGGCACGTCGGCGTCTCGAATTCCGACTACCGCAAGCCGAATTACGGAGTGCAGAAGTTGGAGAGGTAAGTCTCCCGGAGTTGGAAATTGGGCATCCCAACTTTCGACTCCTACAAGTCGGATTGCAAAGTGCGGAAGTCGGAGAGGTAAGTCTCCCGAAGTTGGGAATTTGGTGTCTCGAATTCCGACTCCTGCAAGATGGATTGCGGAGTGCGGAAGTCAAAGAGGTAAGATTCCCGTAGTTGGGAATTTGACGTCCCAACTTCCGACTCACGCAAGCTGGATTGCGGAGTGCGAAAGTTGGAGAGGTAAGTTTCCCGGAGTTGGGAATTGGGAGTCCCAACTTCTGACTCCCGCAAGCTGGATTGCGAAGTGTGGAAGTCAGAGAGGTAAGTTTCCCAGAGTTGGGAATTTGGCGTCCCAACTTCCAACTCCCGTAAGCCGAATTGCGGAGTGCGGAAGTCGGAGGTGTAATTTTCCCAGAGCAAAGAAATTTGGGGTTCCTACTTCCGACTCCCGCATCGCGGATTGTGGAGTTTGGAAGTCGGAGGCATGATTCTACGAAGCTGAGGATTTTGGAGTTCCAACTCCCACTCCCACGTCGCGGATTGCGGAAGTCGAGAGCGTGATTCAGCGAGCAGAGAATTTTCCATTCTAACTTTTTGACTCCTGCATTACAGATTGCGGAGCTCGGAGGTGTAATTATTGAAGTGGCACATTGGGGTGTCGACTTCCTACTTCCGAATTGTGGATATCAGATTGTGGAATTGCGGACTGAAGACATTGCGGCTGTGAAAAAGGGCAGAGTTGCGGATAAGTTTGGAAAAAAAAAACAAGTGGTTCTAAGGAGCTCGCCCATCACCTATAAAGGGCACCGAGGGGACCAGGGACATGACACTTTCACTCATACGCCCCCCCTCCTCCTCACACATGGCCCTCGCTCATGACCGCACCCTCACTACACCACTCCACCACCTCCCTCGCCCTTCCAACGCCTTCCACCCTCGCCCTTCCAACACCTTCCACATGTGCCCTCTTTAAACATTCTCCCTCCACTTAAACCCAAAGTTTTTTTTAAAATTCAAATATTATATTATTATAATATTTGTGTTTTATTGAAACGCTATTATTTAAACCTTATATAAAAGGGGGACAAAGATAAAACTATATGATATAGTAATACTATAATTATTATTATACTTATATTTTTATTTTTTCTCCATAAAAATTATAAGCTAACTATTATTATTATTAATAATTAGCTTAAAATCCAAATTACCACTCACATCCACATAAACAAAAATTAAGTCTTATTCACCTCTGTAAAGCCAAAATCACATCATCCCATCCATTATGACATCATCTCCGTATAAAGCATATCCAAATCCACCAACTTTTGACAATGATGATGAAAGTTTTGAAGAGAAGAGATTTAGAGTCTACCTCTTCCTTGGAATTCGAACAATTAAAGATGACCTTGATAAGAGTCGAGCTAATATTGTTGATAAATATCTTAATAAAGCCATCGGTGTCAGTTTTGAAGAGAAGAGATTTAACGCTTACCTCGCCCATGGAATTGGAACAAGTGCAGATTACCTTAACAAGAATTGTGATGGAATGGAAGTTGACAGAAAATATGATATATTTGTGGAAGACGATGTAAAAGAGGAAGATACAATAGACTATTATGTCAACAAAGTTAAGAATAAAGATATCGATCAAGATAATAAGCGAGTCGAAGATATAGAATATCATAGTAAGGAAGAAACTGACAATGATATATTTGATAAAGACAAAAATGATCTTGACCTAGATTGTGATGAGAGTCAAGCCAATATTGTTTACAATAATGAATGTCTATGCAATGACAATGGATGGATCCTACAGTGTGCAAACGAAGTCAAGTCTATGAAATCAGATATTTAAGGTTTGGCTTTGACCTTGACTATCATATCACCTCATAAAAACTTCAATGCATCATAGTATGGTGATTTCAAATTCGATAAATATTGTGAGATCTCGTCTTAAAAGGTGAATTATGAGGATAATAGAAGGGAAATACCACATGGTGACATCCAAACTATGCTAGGACTAAGAGCAATGATGGAATGGATATTGTCCAAGAACGTCAATTGGAAAAACTATAAGATTAATCAGACACAAGATAAGATTGGTGTTTTTGTGATCATTATAAATACAAAGATCCCTTTCAAAGGAACTGACATAGAATATGTTGGGAAGGACAACACGAAAATGGTTACCATTGTCAAGTCTGCTAAGTCTATTCAGTTGACGACAAAAATAGTTAAAAACCACACAAGCGATAAAAGCGTAAGCGAAAATTCACCAAGTACATACTTAATGTGGATTCCAAAACAAAAGAAACAAATTGAAGCAATTATCGTAACCAAAATTGCATGTCTAAAGTCATTAGTTCGACACAGAGCCAGATTAAAAGACGACATTAGAAAACTCAGCTTCGAGGACAAATCTTTCCTTAAGGGGAAGGCCATGTTACAAATATAAATAGTAAATAATAAATAAAATAACAATAAATCAATAAAATAATAATATTAATAAACAATTAATATTAGGTTTGACAGGACGTGTCTCCTCAAAAGGGATGCCAAACCATATATATGTCGGCTACCAATTGTATAATTTCATTATCAAAACATTTTATTCAATATCTATCATTTATTATGAAGATGGATCTCTTCTTTAAAATCTGGATACAGATTCTTCCATAACACATGGTCTCGATGTTACAAATTCTGTGAGAACTGTGTTTATGAAAAACAAAAGAGAGTCAGATTTATTAAGGTTGGGAAACAGAAGAAGAGTGAAAAGTTATAGCTTGTACATACAGATGTATGGGGAGCGACTCAGGTACAATATCTTGGTGGCTCTCGTTATTATGTTACTTTTATTAATGATGCAACTAGAAAAACTTGGGTTTATTGCATTAGACAGAAATATGATGTGTTTGCTACTTTTAAGAAATGGAAATATTTGGTTGAGAATGAGACAAGAAAAATGTTGAAGTGTCTCATATCTGATAATGGAGGTGAATACTGCGGCAAGGAGTTTGATAGTTACTGTTCATACCATGGGATTCGTAGAGAGAAGACAATCCCAAGAACACCACAAGAAAATGGTGTGTCGAAAAGGATGAACAGAACAATCATGGAGTGTGCAAGGTGTATGAGATTGCATGTAGGGTTTCCCTTATAGTTTTGGGAAGATGTTGTAGATATTGTTGTTTACTTAATAAACAGAGGGCCTTCAAGTGCTTTGGATGGTGGTATTCTAGAGGAGGCATGGACAGGTAATATGGTAAACAACTCTTTTCTGAGAATTTTTGGTTGTGAAGCATTTGTCCATATTGATAAAGAAAATAGAACAAAGCTTGAGGCTAAATCCAAGAATTGTACCTTTATTGGATACGGGGTTGATGATTTTTGTTATCGCTTATGGGATTATGAAAATAACAAAATCATTAGGAGTAGAGATGTGGTATTCAATGAAAAGGTCATGTATAAATATCAGTTGCAGGGAAAGAAACTGGACAATGAAAACACAGAGTACACAATGCTTGATGAAATAAAAAAAAATGAAGTTCCAAAGGTGCCGAAAAATCAAGAACAGTAGCAGGTACCTCAAACTCCTACAAGTGTTAGAATATCTAACATGTTAAGTAGACCCCATGAACGATTCTCTCCTTCATTGTATTATTTATTGATGACTGATTTTGGTGAACCAAAATGTTATGAAGAAGCAATGAAGGTGGAAACTAGAAAGAAGTGGGAGCAACGCATGACTGAGGAGATGGACTCATTGGTAAGAAACCAGAATTGGGATTTGCTTCAGTTTCCTGCTGGTAAAAGAGCATTGCAGAATAAATGGGTTTACAGGTTCAAGACAACATGGAGGAAAGAAGCGGTACAAGTCCAGACTTGTTGTAAAGGGGTTTGCACAGAAGAAAGGTATAGATTTTGATGAAATATTTTCTCCTGGTATTAAAATGACTTCAATTAGAACTATTTTAAGTCTAGTGGCAGTAGAAGATTTGCATCTCGGACAGTTAGATGTAAAAACAAGCTTTGTCCATGGGGATTTGGAGGAAGAGATTGATAAGCAGAAACCACAGGGGTATGAGATCAAAGGGAAGGAGAATTTGGTATGCAGGTTGAAGAAGAGATTGTATGGCTTGAAGCAAGCTCCAAGGTAGTGGTATCTGAAATTTGACAGGTTTATGACAGAACAAGGTTATAGTAGATGTCATTTTGACCACTGTGTTTATTTCAAGAAGCTAGATAATGGAAGATATATTATCTTGTTATTGTATGTGGATGACATGCTTGTTGCAGGGTCTAACATGCAGGATACAAATGTGTTCAAAAGGAAGTTATCTAATTCATTTGCGATGAAGGATTTGGGTGCTGCAAAGCAAATCCTTGGTATGAGAATAACAAAAGAAGGGAAAAATTGCAAATTGATATTGTCTCAGGGTGAGTACATAAAAAAGGTGTTGGGGAGTTTTAGAATGCAAAATGCAAAACCATTTAGTACACCTTTGGCCAACCATTTCAAACTAAGTAAGGAGTTGTGACCCAAGACACGGGAAGATATATAATACATGTCCAGAGTTCCCTATCCATCAATAGTTGGAAGCGTGATGCATGCCATGGTGTGCATAAGACTAGATATTGCACACATCGTAGGAGTTGTGAGAAGGTATATGAACAATCTAGGTAAAGAACATTGGACGGCAGTATAGTGGATTCTCAGGTATTTGAGGGGTACTACCACTCATGCATTATGTTTTGGAGGTTCAGACACGGTTCTATGGGGATATGTTGATGCAGATATGGCAAGTGATAAAGATAGCGGGAGGACCACCATATGGTATGTCTTTACTGTAGGTGGAACAACAGTAAGTTGGATTTCGAAACTACAAAAGGTTGTTGCACTTTCAACAATGGAAGTAGAGTATGTTGTTGCTATAGAGGCTAGTAAAGAGATGATTTGGTTACAGAGGTTCATGGAGGAATTGGGTAATAAGCAGGAAGAGTAGCAGGTTGTACACTGACATCCAGAGTGCCATTCATCTCACAAAGAACTCAGCCTTCCATTCTAATACTAAACATATACATCTCAAGTACCATTTCGTACGGTCTATTCTGGAAGATGAACTGTTGAAGCTGGAAAAGATACACACTAGCCAGAATCCTGCAGACATGTTAACAAAGGTGGTAACCAGAGAGAAACTGAGTTCCTGCTCGGTTTCAAGTGGCCTTCAAGCATGAAGGTGAAGATGAGAAATTTTCCATATCCAAGGTTCATAGCATAGTCCATCAAGTGCAGAAGTGATGGAGTTGTTGTGATCAATCTCTAAGTGGGAGATTGTTGGTTGCGGAGCCTGATCTTCCTTATTCAGAGGTTGTGTTTCAGCCGTGTCTGGATCCCATCCCATGATGAGGGGGTTTGGGGGGGATTCCCCCCCCAAAAATAGTCTCCATGGGGGGTCCAGGGGGGGCGGAAACTAGTTTGGGAGTCCCCCCTGGCAAGGGTTTGGGTGCAGTCGTAGCGAAAATTTCGAAAAAAAATCCTTGTAAAATGTTGTAATTTCATGGTCATGACTTGGTCGATAATGGGTGATTTACGATCCCATGGTATTGGGTGTCCCATAGTATTTTCCCATGATAATCCCTCTTTAAAATGAAGGCATTGTAATACGACATGGTATTGTAGCATTCAAAATATCTCGATGATTGTGTGAGAGAGACTATGAGAGAGTGAAGAGGAAGTTACAACAGATGTGTTGTAGGTTGTATTCCTTCATTTGTTGGATGGTATAATAATAAGGACTGGAAATTTTTGTGTGGATGTAGCCCATCTTGGGTGAACCACATTATATTGTTGTCTCACTTGTAATGTTCTTTATGTGATTTGTATTTGCATATTGTTTATTGTTATTGCTCGGTGATCCTGATTTTCTAACAAAAAGAATCTTGCACTATGTGCAGGGTACACAAGTGTTTGGGATTCATTATTCTGTTGGTGCTCAGTTAGATCTAGATGGTTTTACTGACTGAGACTGGGTTGGAGACAAGACTGACATGAAATATACTTCAGGCTGCATGTTCATGTTGGGATTAGGACCAATATGTTGGTCAAGCAAGAAGCAAGTAGTGCTTGCACTCTCTTCAGCAGAAGAAGAGTACAGAGGGGCTGTGAATGCAGCTATTCAGGCAGTTTGGTTACATCCTGACAAAGTTTAGCATTCTCACTTTCCCTTCAGTATATCTTTTCTGTTATAATCAAAGTTCCATAAGGAACTCCAATGATCAAGTTCAGAAACAAAGAACCAAACACATTGAGGTTCATATGCACTACATCAGGGAACTAGTGCACAATAGTACCATCACACTACATTATTGTACTACAGAGGAGCAGATTGCAGACATTTTTACAATTACTTTCACTCACAAGAGATTTTCCTATCTCAGATCTCTACTTGGTGTGAAGGATGTTTGAGTTCCCTGATGTTCATTTTTTAGGGGGGGATTCCCATGAGGATTTTACCATTTCCTTAGTTTCATGAACAATTATTTATTATTATTATTGTATGGGTGACCTTTGGTCTCAGTTACCAGGGCCCAGGTTTTCTAAGTTTGGATTAAGGGGGGGTGTTAGGATAATTAATAATCCAACCTTTGTCCACCTTAGTATTTTTTTACTTTTTCCTAGTATTGGATGATGTTGTCGACCACCTAGTGGTGTGTAGTTGTCATCTGGGTGTTGATGTAATTGTAACTTCGGAATGTATTTCACCTATGTATATTGTACTCCTATAGAGATGTTATTATTCCTCTATACGGAAGTGTCGTCATTTGTATTGACAAGTGTCGCAACTTGCAAGTGATGGGTTATTAGATCACCAAGTGTGGGGTCGGCCCTGATTAGTATAACCATGGGTTATTAGACTAAGTTAGACAAGTTGGCCCTGCTAGGTTATTAGGTAGGTCAGGTCATGTATAAATAGAGTGTGGGAGGCACTCTATTTGATCATCTCATTACTCACTTCCGCATCACTCGGAAAGTGGTGCACTAGTTGAGGAGAAGGAGTAGCTGCTAGGAGAAGACTATATATTGTACTTTGGTTGTATCAATGCTCTTTCTATCTCTGAGGAAGTTGTGGGGTTTTTCACCTTTATGGTTTTCCCAAGTGAAACTCTGTGTGTCTATTGTCTCATGTGATTGCTTGGTGTGATTGATATGCATTGTTATACTTGATATGTTGTACATGTTATTCTCTCAGTAAAGATCCTAGAGTATGTTGAATAAATGCTCAAAAATTAACATGGTATCAGAGCTAGCCTGAAAGAAGGCGTGGTATGGCATTTATGACACTTGATTCACTTGCGAAGCTAGGGCTTGATATAGAAAAAACCAGTCATCGTATAACTTTCGCTATAAATCCATTTTGGCAAAGTTTTAGGATCTAAAACTTTTACAAGTTGAAGATAAGATCCCAATGTACCTTGTGTTCGAATCACAACTTCTAATTCGTTGCACTGTGTGTTTTATGATCTATACAATCTAGGGTTTCTGCCTCTTCCAGATTTGAGTCATAAACAGGTGACCTAGGAAAAAAGGTCACAACTTGGGCTAGGAAGCTCCAAATGAAATTTCGTAAAAAGTGACAGGTAGGGAATGGACTGTACGTACTTTCACAAAGCGAAGGTTCAGACACCGAAAGTGAACCAGTGACACATGGCACTCCGTACAAGTTCGCTCTCCTGTTCTATCCCATAAACATGTCACGTTACGACACTTGGCATAACAATCTGTCAGAGAATCCAATTGAGTTTAGACCTGTGGGGTTGGAAAGATGACAGGTCAGGCTACCACAAGTCGCAATTTCAGACCCTGTGAATTCATAATTTTGGAGTTACACCAGAAACAATCAGGTGCATATTTCTGTCAAAATAGAATTGGATTCTAAGCACCTTCATTCATGGCTCTGGGAATTTAGGGTTTCAAAGAATGTTGGAATTTTTGTATCGGAGACCACAGATGGATGATCCTCATAAAAATAAAAATTTAGAGACCAAGATCAAATTTTTTGGTTGGGCAGAAGGCCGGGCTTGATCAAACCCTAGTTCGGGACTTTGATCGAAAAAGTGGAAAATTAGGGCTTGTGCAAAAAATGGGAATTTTTGAAATCTGTGACCATAGCTAGAAGCTCCTTGGAAAAATCAAAGTTTAGAGCTTTGGATCAAACTATTTGGTTGGGTGAAGCTCCAAGAAACTCAAACCCTAATTCAGGGTCTTCCCTAGTGAATCTGGAAGATTGAAAAGCAAATGTGAGGGGTGAAACTTTGCAGTTTTCAAATTCTGACTATACCAGGTTGATCAGCTCATCAAGGCTCATCTTTCTATCCTTTCAGAAGTTTGAAATTCAAAGTTTGAATTTTTAGGGTTTCCCCGACAAACCCTAATCCAGCTCCAGATCCAGTTTCTGCAAAATCAAGTGGATTGGGTTAATCCTAGAAGAGAATGGATTGGTCACCTGCATAAGTGAAGAAGTTCCAGTTTCAGAGGGAGATGAGGCTAAGGCCTTGCATAAGAAGATTACAAGAAATCTCGACAGGTATGACTTATCCAGGTATGTTTCGAGATATGTTCATGATTAAGTTTATGGTATGTTTGTCTTCATTTAGGTTAGTACAATTTTGATTAACTTTAGACTTGTCGTATCACCTTAATAAAAATATGAATGCATGATAGAAAATATTCATTGATTAGGGTTTTGACACTTATGATTGTACTAATGCATTGTGGTGTTGTATGAGGTTGATGTTGTCCGCTAACATGAAAGGTACATCAAGAAAGACAAATCATGTTCTAGTTCAAGAACATATGACCATGGTGACATGAAGACAAAGATTCATCCATTGTCATGGATCACATAGAAGATCTACTTACGAGCTATGTATAACTTGGTTCTATAATGGTTAATCTATGAGATATGTAGGTTACTAGCACAAGTCATTGAAGAGAATAAGAAGACATTATGCGGGTATGTTAGACATAACTAGCTAGCATGTTAATCCAGGTATGTTTTTCCTATATCAAGTTAGAATCCTACCTTGTGTTAGGATCTCTTATATAAGTATACATGGCATGATTGATAATGATTATTAAGTGAAGTTAGTAATCATGGGTTTAGGCATATTATGCTTCTTACTTTAATTGATGATATGACTAAACAGAAAAGTCCTATGGTCAAATAGGAACATACATGAGTAAAAGAATTGTGATAAATTATCTGTGTATGAAATGATCTTGACCATACATGTTTAAGATTACTTAGAACCGTAATGTTTTTTATAGTATTAAGATTATACTAATGAATGTATGTATGAGACCTCGAGGATAACACAATGATGATATTGGTAAGTATGCATAGTGATCGAGGATGGATATAAGTTCAAAGACAGGTAATCCAGGAAGCAAAGATCAAGAGGGAGCACACTCCAGTAGTTCCTGCAAGGAAGCAAATATTGAGAGGGAGTCCACCCTACAACCAAACAAAGATAAGCATTTGAATTATCATTTCCTGCATACTTGTTTGTTTAAATAATATTGCTCAATGATGTATATGCCTATGTTCCTAGACTTAGGGTGTGTATTATGCATATTAGAATAATTGTATTAATGAACAGTATACTACTAATATGCATGTGATGGGTAAGTGGCCTATGGCATTGTACAACATTCCATTGCTACTTATCTAGAATGAAACATCTTTGCTGACATGTTGGGAGTTGTGCACTCTTAACAATGTTCTGGTAGAGATTGGAAGGCATCTAGAAAGTTACAGGATATGGATATATGTTGTATTGAAGAATTGGCTAAAATAATTGCATGATTGTATGACATATTTCTTTATGTGTAAGAATTTGTTCTGAAAACTATGAGATGTTTCTAATCATGCAATTTAACTTGCTTTGTAGGAAAGATCGTATATAATCACTTGCAAAAGAAGGACTACAACATTTGTTCTAGCAGCGAAGTTTAAATAAATCTATCTATTGAAGATATTGAAGAATCAGAAGTTCCCAGGATACGGGATGCAGTAATGGAAGAATGCCATGATCGAGGAGTACCAGTCGATCATGAAGAATGATGTTTGGGATGTAGTCCCAAGACCTTAAGGGAATTCTGTTGTTACTTCAAAGCGGATCTATAAGATCAAGCATGCTGCAGATGATAGCATAGAGAAATATAAAGCAAGGTTTGTAGCTTGTGGCTTCTCCCAGAAAGAAGGGATTGATTATGAAGATATTTTTTGCTCCTGTGGCCAGATACACTTCCATTAGATCAGTACTTGCTCTGGTTGCAGTGATGAAATGGAAGATACACCATATGGTTTCAAGACAACTATCTTGAATGGTGTAGTCGAAGAGGAAGTGTATGTGGAGCAGCCACTCGGTTTTGAGACACATGATAGGGTGTCATATGTGTGTAGGTTGAAGAAAGTCTTGTATGGTTGAAGCAAGCTCCTAGGACTTGGTATGGTAGGATGCACAGTTTCCTATCCAGTTTGGGCTTTACTAAGAGTAAAGCAGATTCCAACCTTTACTACAAGGTTGAGGAAGGCAATCCTGTGATACTATTACTGTATGTGGATGACCTGTTTGTTACAGGAGAGGATAGACTGATTGCCGACACGAAGAGGAAGCTTGCTACCAAGTTCGAGATCAATGACTTAGGGATGATGCACTATTTCCTAGGTATGGAGGTGTGGTAGAGTGCAGATGGAATCTTCCTTGGACAAGGGAAGTATGCAGTAGAGATCCTGAAGAGGTTTGGGATGATGGACTGCAAGGCCATGGCCACACCTATGGCATCGAACCTGAAGCTTATGTGTGATGCTTCATCTGATCATGTTGATGTCACTGTGTATTGTCAGATGATTGGGTCCTTGATGTACCTGACGAACACTAGACCAGACATTTGCTTTGCAGTGAACACATTGAGCCAGTTCCTGACGGATCCCAGAGGTGTTCACCTGGTTGCTGTAAAGCATATTCTGAGGTACCTGAAGGGTACAATTGATTATGGGCTCAAGTATGATGCGAATCAAAAGTTTAACCTGCAGGGTTATGTTGATTCAAACTGGGCAGGCAGTGCTGCAGATAGGAAGAGCACTTATGGGTGCTGCTTCAGTATGGGATAAGGTGTGATCTCTTGGTTTAGCAGGAAGCAGTCCTGCGTAGCACTGAGTACAGCCGAGGCAGAGTATGTTGCAGCTTGTTCGGCTAGTTGTGAGGCAGTATGGCTCCGGAAGCTACTGTCTGAGTTATTTGATCTCCTGCTAAAGGCTACTGGTATCTTTTGTGACAACCAGAGTTGTGTGAAGTTGTCTGAGAACCTGGTGTTCCATGACAAATCGAAGCACATTGAGATCAAATATCACTATATCAAGGATATGGTGCAGAGAGGAGCAGTGAAGCTCCTGTATGTTGCGACGGATTGTGTTGACGAAACCACTAGCCAAAGTGAAGTTTGAATACTTCAGAGAGAGGCTTGGTGTTATTCAGATTGCCGACACTTCAAGGAAGAAGTGATGGACACATTTGCAAGAGCCATTCCAAGCATGGTGAGAGGAGGATCCTTCCCATGGATGTGGATGTAAGCATTGGATGATGATCATCAAGACGATGCTCCAGTTACTACTCTGTATTTGCATCAGTTGGATGCTTTGATCAGTTTGATCATGTATTTGTATATGCATCATTTTGGATGCTTGATGTATTTGTATATGCATCATGTTGGATGCTTGATATGATTAGGTGGATCACGTATTTATGTACCAGGTGGATACATTGTATGATCAGGTGGATCATGTAGTTTTATGTATGTATCAGGTGGATGCATTGTATGATCAGGTAGATCATGTACTTATGTATGTATCAGGTGGATGCATTGTATGATCAGGTAGATCATGTACTTATGTATGTATCAGGTGGATGCATTGTATCAGGTAGATCATGTACTTATGTATGTATCAGGTGGATGCATTGTATGATCAAATAGATCATGTACTTATGTATGGATCAAGTGGATGCATTGTATGATCAAGTAGATCATGTACTTATGTATGTATCATGTGGATACATTGTATGATCAGGTAGATCATGTATGATGATATGTATCAGGTAGATACTTTGTATGCATAAGATGGACATATTGTTTGATCAAGATGATCACAGATGACGACCTTCAGGATGTTGCTCCAGATGATATGCATCAGGATGATGCTATGATGGTGATCAGGATGATCACAGATGACGAGCTTCAGGATGTTGCTCCCGATGACATGCATAAGGTTGATGCTATGATGATGATCAGGTTGATCATGTGATGATGTACATCAGGATGATGTATGATGAGTATCGGTTTGATACTATGTGGCCGTGGATAGGTTGTGCAGGTAGCATAGAAAAGGTCCTTTAAAATCCGGACAGGTAGAGCGGTGTGCTCATAACATCCTGGGATTCTCTATCGAGATCCAGACAAGTAGAGCAGTGTGATCGTAACATCCTGGGATTCCTTGAGTAGGTTTTGCTACGGTTTCGCATAGAAAAGATCCTTTAAAATCCAGACAGGTAGAGTGGTGTGCTCGTAACATCCTGGGATGCTCTATCGAGATCCAGACAGGTAGAGCGGTGTGCTCGTAACATCCTGGGATGATCTGAGTAGGTTTTGCGAAAGTTCACATAGAAAAGATCCTTTAAAATCCGGACAGGTAGAGCGGTGTGCTCGTAACATCCTAGGATGCTCTATCGAGATCCAGACAGGTAGAGTGGTGTGATCGTAATATCCTGGGATGCTCTGAGTAGGTTTTGTGAAGGTCAACATGTAAAAGAACCTATAGTCTGTGCTAGGTTTTGTTGACACACGTAATCAGTCCTAGGTTCCACAATATGGCCACTGATGATGAAGACCTGCAGGTGGTGGGCCTACATCCAGTATGAAAAAGGACTGGCTATGTAGAACTTCCTATGACGAGTAGATTGGAGATTTATTGAGATAGCAGCAGCAGTGACGATGACGATGATTTGAGGACGATGATTCGATGACGATGATCTAGAGAAGAAGACTTGTGCTAGCAGATCTGTGTCGAGAAATACCTTCCTAGTTAAGAAGGAGTGTTGATGGAATTGTAACTTAGGAATGTATTTCACCTATGTATATTGTACTTCTATAGAGATGTTATTATTCTTCTATATGGAAGTGTCGTCATTTGTATTGACAAGTGTCGCAACTTGCAAGTGATGGGTTATTAGACCACTAAGTGTGGGGTCGGCCCTGATTAGTATAACCATGGGTTATTATACTAAGTTATACAAGTCATCCCTTCTAGGTTATTAGGCAGGTCAGGTCATGTATAATTAGAGTGCGGGAGGCACTCTATTTGATCATCTCATTACTCACTTCTACATCACTCGGAAAGTAGCGCACTAGTTGAGGAGGAGGAGTAGCTGCCAGGAGAAGAATATCTCTTGTACTTTGGTTGTATCATTTCTCTTTCTATCTCTGAGGAAGTTGTGGGGTTTTTCACATTTATGGTTTTCCCTAGTGAAACTCTGTGTGTCTATTGTCTCATGTGATTGCTTGGTGTGATTGATATGCATTGTTATACTTGATATGTTGTACTTGTTATTCTCTCAGTAAAGATCCTAGAGTATGTTGAATTAATTCTCAAAAATTAACACTGGGCCTCATTAGCCACTTGATGCACCCTTATGCATAAATTTAGGCCATGTAGAGTTAGTTCCCTAGATTTTAGGAGCTAAGTTGGTGATCTGGTTCAGTCCACCTGATTTCATGACTATAGTGGGGGGTTTGAGATCTGATTGCCACTGAATGTCAAATAATGTGTTCTCTCTAGCTTATTTTACATGGAAAACTCACTGTGATGTCCCCAATTTGAAATTTTTACCGAATTTGGCCAATTTTCGAACCTTGGACTAGTGAAGCTCCAAACTGTCCCAAATCATCCCAAATGGTTTCAAATTATGTCCATAGTGTATTGAGGTGTATTAGGACACCCTAATACAACTATTATATTCTTGTACACCTTCTAAGTACTTCAGCAACTTGCATTTACAAATAGAGAATGAAAGGAAAAATTACTAGGAAAATCTATGTTGAAACCCCCAAGGGTAGATGGCTCCAAAAGACTCCTAAGGAATTTGAATTGGGACTGAGAGTGTTTGAAGGGTATTAGGACATAAAAATGAACCTAATGGATTCTTATACACTATCAAAAGACTTCTGCAACATTTATTTAAGTTAAGGAGAAAATAGGGAAATTTGCTAGTAAATTCGAGGTTCAAATCCCCCAAGGGTAGAGGTCACTAATGGATTCCCAAATGCAGTACGAACCTCCCAAATTTCAGAACAGAGACATCGATTATTTATATGACTTCAATGGACACCCAAATGCATTATTAATCGGTTCCTAAAGGCTGTTGCAACTCCCATAAATCAAATATTGGTAAACATGTCTTAACATAGGGGGAAATGAGAGAAAAACACTATAACTTGCTATGAAATTTGTGAGAAATGTTACAAGGACTTGCATAATGTGTATGAAACTTCTTCAGTATATTAATTTCTCTCCAAAAAGTAATAAAACAATAGATATTTACTAATACAAGTCGATACCAAACAACTTCAAGCTCTCTCAACAAGATATATGGGAAATGGCTCGAATCTCTTCCTTGAATGTAAATATCAGTTGAAATACATAATGTTTCGAGCTATGGATATCATGATATGATTATTACAGATATATATAGCATCTAACATGTCCATGAAGTTGAAATATGTGCAACAACAAGTGCGCTATGCAAACGCTATGGGGGGAAATGGCACCATTCATACATAGTTTGACATTTTTACATGGTTTTACTTGGATATTCGACCTGAGGTTCATATGAGCATAAAATAAATAGTTCAAACATAATATTAAAAATAAATGGGGCCCCTTGTACTTCCACAAAGAGATCAGCATCTCACCATGTGTGCCCTTCCTCCGAGAGCAAGAATATAGAGAGAAAAGTGAGAGAGATGTGGGAACAAGTTGAAGGAGAAATGGTCACAAGCATCCTTGTAGATTCAACCTGCAACAAATGAATCCATTGAATCTCCAAATGAAATTTCTTAATGGCCTCTCCAATTTCCAATTAGGATAGGAATCTTGCACCCTCGAAATCGGTAATAAGGCAAGTAGAGTAAACACTCCACTAGCATGGACAAGCTATGCTCTCCAATTTGAAAAATGAGAAATGATCAAAATCTGCCTTACTTATTTGTTATTGTCTTTTATAAACTTCCAAAGGATTCCTTAGCTCGAATTCCATCCAAGAGACTCATCCCAACTTGAGTTAGGGAGAGATTCCAATGTGTGCCACTTGTCCAACAATTCCTAGTCTCTATCTTCCATCAATTCGAATGGGGAAGCTTCTTGGCTGCCCTAACTCCCTTGTGCGCCCTCTTGGAGGATATTTTTAGCCCTAACATGTCATATTGGTTAGATGCCAGCAATCAAGTATAATCCTTGTCATAACTTTTATAGCATCTTCATCATTGTTGTCATAGAAGCTAGGGAATCTAGCCCAAGTGTCTCAATATCTCTAAGATGCCTCTTCCTCTTCCATGGGAGTTACTCTTCCACTCAATTCGACCGTCATTGATTCATGACAAGTATAATGACCTTCCAACTCCCCCAAGAACATTATATTCCACCTTGTATTTGAATGGGTGAGAATAATGCCAAGTGTAGTGGAGAATCTTGCCACATGTGGGTCCCACAACCTCTTATGTGCCCTCATGATCCAATGCCACCTTATTTTCTTTTTATTATTATTTATTTGACCCATTTAATGTGCCTTTTTAAGTCTAAGGTCACTTTGGGTCTTGTAGCTCCTTTACTCCAACTTTTAATGCTTCCACCCCCAACCTAGGGAACTAGTAATTTTCCTCCATGATAGTTCATTTGGATGGGAATATGGGAATATTACAACTTTGAATTGGGATTTTTCTCTTAATGTGAACCACCTTGTCCATTTGGATATAATTTTACATTATTACTAACTTGGACATCATTCTTGGCAATTATTTGACCCTTAGCATCAATTTGACAAACTATCATGAATATGGCCAAGGGATTAGGCCATTGTGACCCAATGCAAAATTTGGGAACATGACAAATCCTCCCCTCCCATTATTGTTTGTCCTTAAGCAATTTCAAACATGCATGTTGAAGAATTTGCTTTATTTCCAAAACTTTGCTTCCAAAACTTTCTTTCCCAAAACTCTGAGTAGTGGCACTCATGTACTACAATTGTGTGTTTCCAAAAGCAAGGAGATGTGGGTTTTATTTTTCATATTGATATCCCCTGTCACATCACCACTAAACACCAAAACATTAATTAAATCCATCAAAACAAAGTTTTCACAATCACGCTTTACCTCTTTCATATTTTGGAAACCCTTTCTGATACCACTATATAATTCTTTGAAGTTGTCATTGAGTTTCCCAACTTTGAGTCTTCAGATGCCATGAAAAATTTAGAGAGAAACCACCATGCTTGTTGCTGCACTACTCTGATTAAAATCACCTTATTAAGTGGGGACTCAATCTCCCATACTACTTGTTTCCCTAAAAATTTGAAACCAATGAGACTAAAAATTATCCTAGATTCCCATTACTTGTATTGCACTCCAACAATTAGGAGTTCTCTCCAACCCATACCATCAAGAAAGAGAATTCTTGGATCCCATTTCCTTGTATTAATTCTTCCAATCATCATAATTACAAAATATAGATCATCAAAGTACATAACAACATAATAAAAATGTACATCAAGGAGGTGCCTTATCAAAGAATCATGAAAGTGCTTATACCTCCAAGTAAGTAGACCACCATTTTCCAAGTGCATACAATCATCAAGTGACCAATCAAATATGCTCCAATGACATAGGTGAGGATCCCGTGTCCTATAATGTTGCTCCAAAAGGATGTAAGATGCATCAAAATAATCCTCCCCGTGTTCTTTCATCCAATAAGTGAATGAATAATCTCCATTAAAATCTGAACCAAGTAGGGAACAAAGAAAACAATGGGCCTTCAAGGGGCTCACATAAGTACCATTTGTGTATCCATGAATATGTGTATCATCGAGAAATAACAAAGGATGTTTATGCCAATAAGAATTTTCTCCAATTATATATCTCTTCACCCAAGTATTGGATGAAGTTCCTCCAACACCAATTAAACTAAGCAAGGAGAAAGGAAAATCATGAGTCTTCAAGTGACTCAAGTGAACATCATAAGTGCATCCATGTATATGTGCATCATCAAGAAATAACAAAGGATGTTGTTGCCAATAAGAATTTGCTCCAATCATATATCTCTTCACCCAAGTATTGGATGAAGTTCCTCCAACATCAATTGAGCTAAGCAAGGAGCAAGGAAAATCACGAGTCTTCAAGTGACTCAAGTGAACATCATAGGTGCATCCATGTAGATATGTATCACCATAAGGTAACAAAGGATGTTGTTGCAAATGTAAATAATAAGAAAGTGCTCTAATCATTTCACCATCTAAAGGAGATATAGGAGTTTCATACTCCTCATGTGGCACCATCAAAAAGAAACTTTTCACCCATAATTCATTAGGATGAATGCTGCAAAATATGGAAGTATGGGATGTAGGAGAATGAACCAACTCACCCAAATGATCATAATATGCAAAAGTGTCATCATGTGTAGGCTCCATAAGGGTAGTATTATGCACCTCCCTCAAAAGGGCAAAAATTTCCTCATAGGTTGGTTCGAAGGTAGTGGAATCATACACTTCTTCAAAAATTGTGTAACCATTTCCAAGAGGAAACCCAAGTTACTCTTACACCACAACAAGTGCTAGGTTCTCATCAAGCACATCTTCAAACACATAAAGCACCTTTAATTTGTCATGTTTATCATGATCCATAATGTCATGAGAATCCTCCAAGCAATCTACCATTTGACAATCTGAAACATAGGAGGAAGAACAAGTATATTGCAACCTATCAAGAAGTTGCTCATTTTTCATTTTGAGCTTATGAATATCCTCATTATTATTCAAGTATGCTCCATGTAACCATTCATTAAGATCAACCAAATTGTTTCTATCAAAAAGCAAGGACGTGAAATTACCTTCGATGTTGCACATTGCTCTTTGAATCTTCTCCATGTCTTCAAGGAAGGATGGATCCTTCAATGAAGAAACTCTCCAACAAGAATTTGACACCAATGCTTGAGTGTCCCGGAGTATGCTAAGGGTCTCTTGGATCTTCTTTTCATTCATCTTTAATGACCCTTCAAGAAAAAGAGGCTCTTGTAAAGGGACCTCCTCTTCTTTGTACTTTCTACTTGGACCAACTTCATTAAGCTCAAGTGGCGATGGATAAGTTGATCTTGGTTCTTCTTCAACTACTACAAGGCCTTCATTTTCATGCTTAATAGAACTTTGGCTTGCAGCAACACTTTCAAAAGTGATCTCTGTGTCACCAACATAGAGGTGTGAGCACCCATCAGTAGGTACTCCTAATATAGTTCAAGCATCCATCAGTAGATGCTCTTTGATTCATGTCCAAAGTAGAGTGTGTCTCAGAATGTAACTCTTCTTCATGCTCATGTGATGTTTCTTCATATTTTTCAGAGTCACTTGGGAGTGACTTTCAACCCTCTTCATGTAATGCTTTTTTTGCTTTACATATTTCAGAACTAGGTGGCTCATGGGTCTCCTACTTTTCACTCAAACATATATGATTTTCTCTCCAAGGTATTTTGCAAGAAGGGCATAGACCTTTCTTCACTAACTCCACATCTTCATTTATGGGCCTATTTTCAAACACCCAAACAACAAAGTCTTCAAAAGGAATGGCCTTTTGTGTATCTCCCTTATACATATTAAGATATGCTTGATATTGTTGGGGCAAGGTTTTATATGTTGCTCTCAATCTTTGTAATTCATTCATAGAATTATCCTTTGGTAGTGTGACACACTCATCTTCATTAGATTCAAGGTCATAAGAATAACCCTCATTCCTTATGAAAGTGTAAGAAGTGTTGCATTATGGCACATCTTCCTCATACCATTCACATTCTTCTTCATATTGCTCATAAGCATTGTACTCATAGGATTCATCATAATAGTAAGACATGGATGCAAATTATTCTTCAATGTATTATATTAATGCACAGGTTCAAGGACCATGCTATGATACCACTGTAATGTCCCCAATTTGAAATGTTTACCCAATTTGGCCAATTTTCGAACCTTGGACTAGTGAAGCTCCAAACTGTCCCAAATTATCCCAAATGGTTTCGAACTATGTCCAGAGTGGATTGAGGTGTATTAGGACACCCTAATGCATCTATTATATTCTTGGACACCTTCTAAGTACTCCAACAACTTTCATTTACAATTAGAGAATGAAAGGCAAAATTGCTAGGAAAATCAATGTTGAAACCCCCAAGGGTAGATGGCTCCAAAAGACTCCTAAGGTTTTCGAATTGGGACTGAGAGTGTTTGAAGGGTATTAGGAAATAAAAATGAACCTAATGGGTGCTTAGACACTATCAAAATGCTTTTTCAACATTCATTTAAGTTCGGGAGAAAATAGAGAAATTTGCTAGTAAATTCGAGGTTCAAATCCCCCAAGGGTAGAGGTCACTAATGGCTTCCCAAATGCAGTATGAACCTCCAAAATTTCATAACAGATACATGGATTAGTTATATGACTTCAATGGGAACCCAAATGAATCATTAATCAGTTCCTAAAGGCTGCTGCAACTCCCATAAATCAGAGATTGGTAAACATGTCTTAACATAGGGGGAAATGAGAGAAAAACGCTATAACTTGCTATGAAATTTGTGATAAATGTTACAAGGACTTGCATAAGGTGTATGAAACTTCTTTAGTATATTAATGTCTCTCCATACATAAATAAAACCGTGGATATTTACTGATACAAGTTGATACCAAACAACTTCAAGCTCTCTCAACAAGATATATGGGGAAATGGCTCGAATCTCTTCCTTGAATGTAAATATCAATTGAAATACAAAATGTTTCAAGCTTTGGATCTCATGATATGATTATTACAAATATATATAGCAGCTAACATGTCCATGAAGTCTAAATAGCATTCCTTCACTAATTATGTGCAACAACAAGTGCGCAATGCAAAAGCTATGGGGGAAAATGGCACCATTCATACATAGTTTGGCATTTTTGCATGGTTTTACTTGGATATTCGACCTGAGGTTCATATGAGAATCAAATACAGAGTTAAGACATAATATTAAAAATAAATGGGGCCCCTTGGACTTCCACAAAGAGATCAACATCTCACCATGTGCACCCTTCCTCCAAGAGTAAGAATATAGAGAGAAAAGTGAAAGAGATGTGAGAACAAGTTGAAGGAGAAATGGTCACGAGCATCCCTGTAGCTTCAACCTGAAACAAATGAATCCATTGTAGCTCCAAATGAAAGGTCTGAATGGCCTCTCCAATTTCCAATTAGGATGGGAATCTTGCACCCTCGAAATTGGCACTAAGGTAAGTAGAGTAAACACTCCACTAGCATGGACAAGCTATGCTCTCCAATTTGCCAAAATTAGAAATGATCAAAATATGCCTTACTTCTTTGTTCTTGTCTTTTATAAACTTCCAAAAGATTCCTTAGCTCGAATTCCATCCAAGAGACTCATCCCAACTTGAGTTAGCGAGAGATTCCAATGTGTGCCACTTGTCCAACAATTCCTAGTCTCCATATTCTATCAATTCGAATGGGGAAGCTTATTGGCTGCCCTAACTCCCTTTTGCACCCACTTGGAGACTATTTTTAGCCCTGACATGTCATATTGGTTAGATGTCAGCAATCATATCTGATCCTTGTCATAAGTGTCATAGCATCTTCATCATTGTTGTCATAGAAGCTAGGGAATCTAGCCCAAGTGTCTCAATATCTCTAAGATGCCTCTTCCTCTTCCATGGGAGTTACTCTTCCACTCAATTCGACCGTCATTGATTCATGACAAGTATAATGACCTTCCAACTCCCCCAAGAACATTATATTCCACCTTGTATTTGAATGGGTGAGAATAATGCCAAGTGTAGTGGAGAATCTTGCCACATGTGGGTCCCACAACCTCTTATGTGCCCTCATGATCCAATGCCACCTTATTTTCTTTTTATTATTATTTATTTGACCCATTTAATGTGCCTTTTTAAGTCTAAGGTCACTTTGGGTCTTGTAGCTCCTTTACTCCAACTTTTAATGCTTCCACCCCCAACCTAGGGAACTAGTAATTTTCCTCCATGATAGTTCATTTGGATGGGAATATGGGAATATTACAACTTTGAATTGGGATTTTTCTCTTAATGTGAACCACCTTGTCCATTTGGATATAATTTTACATTATTACTAACTTGGACATCATTCCTTGCAATTATTTGACCCTTAGCATCAATTTGACAAACTATCATGAATATGGACAAGGGCTTAGACCATTGTGACCCAATGCAAAATTTGGGAACATGACACTCACTGAT
Source organism: Larix kaempferi (assembly GCA_027924585.1). NCBI lineage: Eukaryota > Viridiplantae > Streptophyta > Pinopsida > Pinales > Pinaceae > Larix > Larix kaempferi. The sequence continues at coordinate 2,997,684 of BSBM01000846.1, read as the reverse complement.
GCACCTTGAATGCTCAGTTAACTGATAGTAGCTTCAGTGAACTGACATTTAGTTGAGTTTGCAACTATCGAAGCACTGTAGAAGGGGTAATTCCTATCCTAGACTTTGATGGATTCGAATTCCTCCTGGGTAATCAAATTTATCCAATTGTATTATATTCTTTTAGTATACATATTAATGGAATATGACATGCATTCTTGTGCACATATGAGTTTCTTTGCATGCATGAATTTACTGTTCAATTCTTGCTAATTTTCACTGTAATTCTTCTTCTTTGCTAATTTTGTCACTGTGAGGTATTCCCAGGCTCAATGATCTGTTGTGTTCCAGAATTTCACAAGTTCAAGATAAATATGTTAATTTCTAAGATCTCACACAACCACTGCAAAGGAAAATGACCACCATCTATATGTCCAATTGAGAAAAATTCTCCGCCAAATTAACAAAAAAGCTTTCCCAAGTGAAAACAAGTCGTTCTTGTTGCAAAATGTCTTTATCTAGATATTTTTTCAAACATTGTAACGCTCTAGGATTACTGGATGCCATGCAATTGTATAAAGTTTGTGCAATTGTTTTTTATAGGCTGGAACTGTCAAAGTTTTTTGTCAAATGTGAGACTGATTCAAATAACAAGTCACGATAATGACCCTCAATGGAGCAACTGCAAAGTCACTTGTCGAAGAGGATGCGTTTCAGGAAGGCTAATTTAAGAAGAGGTGTTGAAAATTTTATTCGATGGGCGATGAGAAAAGTGAAGGCTAGGCTCAAAATATTTGTAAGAAAGTAAAGGTTCAAAGTTCCCAGAAGATGGTGTACGATCATGAAACAAAATATTGTAACAATAACGAGGACATGTGCGGTTGAAGTGAAGATATTTCCTTTTTGATGTCAATGACCAAACAACAACATGAACGTTTAGCCAATTTGAAAACCACTTAATGCAAAAGATATCACCCCATAGACCATAAATATTTTGTTCATATGGTTGCAAGGCAGTTTGGGACATTCGTCGAAGATAAAGTTTGAATTCTTACAAACCATGAAACTCTAACAAGTATCCAAGAGCCAGTTCCAAGTTAAAAGAAGCTATTGCATAAGGGTCCTCCTGGGCTAGGCGAAGGTGGAAGTGGGTTATGATTTCTTCTCGGATTTCTGTCGAGGTGTACCGAAAATGAAATGGCACAACAAAGGAATCAAAGAGGCAGTCTCCATTTCGGTAATAGAAAATTTCTAAATAGAACAAATATTTTCTTGACAATACAACATCAATATCATCTTGTGCTTGATGCCTAATTGGAAGACCAAGTGTTTTACCAACACATTTGTTGATGGGATTGAGCTTTTCCATTGCATATAGAGTTCCAAAAAGCCCACCTATGACGAATATGCAAGCATAGAACATAATAAAATTTTAGACAACATTTTCCACAATTGGAAGAAACTAACAATTTTGACATTGCAAATGTAGAGGACATGGGAAAAAAAAGAAGCAAAATGGGAGAGAAAAAAAACTTTAGACATGATTTATGTTGAATTGAAAAGGAAGTTAGCACAAAGCCATTTAAGGAATAGCCATGAACCTTGTACAATGTAGAGAAAAGATACCATGCTAACAAAAAGGTCAGCAAGCTCTTTGAGTGCTAAAGGGAAAAGATGAAGAATATATGACTTAGACTACATAACTAGTTTCTTTTTTTGTATCCAAGAAAGGAGATTATAATATTTTGTTTATTGAAACTTGAACTTGATAAGGGAAATCGATGCATGAAACAGAAGCAAAAGAACTAGATGGACCTATGCGGGATGAATAGATGTTACAGTTAAGTGTCTTTTCAATGGTTTCAACTAAATGTGTTTTTTAAGGCAATTGTCAATGTGAACTCTTTATCTTCAATGTGAGAAGGGATTTCAAAAACCTAGTGCGAGCCGCATTTCCCCTATTACTTTGTGGAGAGAAATGGCTATTTGTTTTGCTTAAAAAGATGGCGATGAGAAACAACACAAAAATTCAAGAAAGACATTGAAGGAATGAAAGTCAGAATTAAGTCTCCATGCATTGAAACAAAGAATATAATGCACAACCTTGCTAGAAGTTGCAATCTCAAATGCATATACAATCAATGAAGTATGCGAAGAAATCCATAACTGTTTCAATCAAGGAGGTGGATTCTTGAACATTTGACCTATGAGGCACAATAAAGTTCCAATAAATGAAGAAGAGATGGACAGGTACATTTGCTAGAGAAAATAGTGGAGAGCAAAGGAATTAATAATACCATTTGGCTTTAAATGCATATAAAGACATTTGACTATGTCTTTTGGAAACACATATTTCTTAATAGAGAAGGCATTTTCTTGAACAATTTCACTATCAACAAGAATAGAAAGCTTGCAATCCAACAAGCAAAAGGAGGATAGTTTTAGAAATTCAGAAAACGACGAAGGAAAATCAATTGATTAAGGGAAAATCTATAGACAAGCACCCATATATTGGATTTATTTTATTGAGATTGCTAACAAAAGAAGAATTCCATAGGATTATAGATATTGTTTTTGGGCCAATAAACTATCATTTATAAAAAAACAAGGCACGGAACAAAAGACATTTATAGTATCAATGGCATTGTCCTTTTCCACATTCTTTATACATTCTTTATATAAAGAAGAAGAGAACATTGACACATCCTAAGCACATAACATTATTGACGAGTACATTTGTTGATGGAAACCTCTTCTCTTTTTTTTAAGAGACAATTGGATTTACAAAAGAAATAACCCAATCTTTATTTCCAGGTATGAGGCCAACCATGTGCAATTTCTTTGTATGGAATTTATGGAGGGACGCACACAACTACAAAAGCTAGTTCTCTAGTGTCTAAAAGTCGAAGATGTTTTTGGATAGGTCTATATCTATGATATGATTTTCTAACATTAGGAATACGTGTCGAGATATGAAATTATATAGAACTAAATTGTACTTTGGAATGAGTTTTTTTTTGTTTGCAATGGTGTCTAGTTTTGGTAGCAAGTGTGAGAGTGGCATGCCATATCACAAAGCTTCATATTTATATTTTTTTTTCCTGATATATGCAAAGACACTGGATATCTACAGCTCCAGAAAACCGGGACAAGCAAATTGCACAACAACATGCGAGAGTGCGAACTATGGACATCACATTTTCATTTTCTATTGCAACCATGATAGTGGCATAAGCTACGGCAAACATAAATACCACGTAGGAAGTAAGGAAAACAAAAATAGGAAAACAACATCAAGCAAGTGCACGATGTCAAGAAGAGGAAGAAAAAGGCTGAATGAGATAACAGATATTTACACAGACATCTCATAAAAGCAGCAAGTAAATATGAACTCTTGTATATGACTAAATCAAGGGAAAGTAAAGATGATTCCAAGCATAGAAACATTTTTGGTTAACAAGTTACAAACTTGAACAGTTCAAAAATAAAGACAAAGAATATCACGTAGTTTCCTCAAGCATACCTATTCCAAACATGAAGCTTTTTGTTAGCTATTTACATGAAGAGTACAATGCAACTTGCAATGTAAGAATAATCAAACCGCAAAGAAGATTGAAAAGACATGAAAATAAAGAGTTTTTTCGCAGAACAATATGTATAAACTGCAAATAAAAACAAATAGAGAGGAAGAAGAATCACGAGGATCAATCTCCAGCATTGGAAAACAGATAGGATGGAGGAACATGGAACACAAACAACAAATGCAAAAAAATCCTATGCGGGGATCTGTTATCCAAAAGCTATGAACCAACCACCTATGCAGGGGAAAGCAGTATGTGTTTTTTTTTTTTTTTTCCCAACAATATGTATAAGACTAAGTGCTATTCGGTTATGTGTACATCTCATCAGTTTCATTACAGTGGGCCAAACAAGAAAAAAGAAGACACAACACATATTCAGTTTACTATGATATGTGCAAGGTAGATATTTTCCACTCGCCTTAACAATCGACAGTAGGAAAGACACACCAAGTGAACTGTTGAAAAGAGGGAGGGATCAAGAAAAAGACACAAATATCTGTGAGGGAAACCTGAATCTAAAACATATACATAATGAGGATGCGAGGATGGGGAGAATTTTTTTTATTAGTTCATCCACAGAGCAACAATAAATTGCTATCAAAGGAGAAGTAGTTTGGTGACATGTTTTCCCAAGAGTTCCAATGGCTAAAGCTTCGCAAGGAGTCGGTTTTCTATTGTTTTTTCCATTCCGTGCAAATTGGAGCAATTGTGGATTTGATCAATCTAGGAACCCATCATGTTAACAAGAGTTTGACTATATAAATAGATGATAGACACATGCCACCGAATTCGCTCTAGCAACATGCCAACATTAGGCCATGTAGGCGTGCCTATTGCCAATAGAATGACTACATGGTGCCATAGCATCAACACAACCAATTATCGCAGGGAAAAGAAACCAACAAAGTCAATAGACATAAAACTCGGATTTTGGATATGGACATCATAAAACAAGTAAACCAGTTTTCCCCGCAAAATAACTAAAACAAACAAAGATAACCTTCTAAGAGCAGAGGATATATGACTTCAACAACAACAACCATCATTGAAGGAGGAACAAATCAATAACAAAAATAAAGGAAAAAATGAATGGGGAAATGAAACCAGCTTGCCAGAGACCATATGCAAGCAGGAAACAAACAAATACATTGCCAAGCAAGCAATGATCCATAAGACATATCAGTGATGCCACGTAGGAAGACAACAAGGCGGTCTATTCAAAATTGTTGACAGGAAAAAAATAAAAAAATTCTCTATGATATATTTGGTGCCATGAACTACATAATGGAAGAAATTTTTATTAACAGAATAGGTTGCCAACTATCATGCCATAAGCAACAAACCTTACCCTATCCAGTTTCAAGTAGTTTCAAGAAGAGAGTTGAATAACAAGGACCTTAAGTTAAGTTTGTAACTTGATTATGCATGTATATCGTTAAGTAGTTATTTACGTATACCACTAAGTTGACAATCTTTATTAGAAGCCCTAAAAAACACAAAATGCCTTTCACCGAACATAGCAACCAAAGAAATACATGTATAGTGCTACTTGAAGAATGAACCAACATTTTTGCTTGCAAAATGGGTATTCTAGAACAATCTGCTAGGATTTTGATTTCAGAAATAAATACAAAAGAAAGCCATCGAATAAACAACACATGGATCTGGGAATCTGTGTTGGATTTATTCCACTGAATCGAATCCTGGTTACAACTATCACTAAGTAAAAGGGTTGGGGAGCAAAGTGTTCTTTCCTTTGGTTGAAAGAAACAACTACTACTACTTAGACTCATTCCTTCCCAAAGTCAGGAAGCCTTTTGAAAACAAGGACAACTTTAGGAACTTCAGTTAGAAATGAGGCCAGTGCAATTATTTGCAAATCAAACTACATAAATAATTGAAGCAAGTGCAAAAGATGGAATTTTCTCAAGATCTTTATTTTACACCAGAACAATGTAAAGGCAATTGGATGCAACTTAGACCAGTTACCTGTCAGGACAGAAAACATTACTTCCACTACTGAGACTGAAGATAAAATCCAACAGTGATAAATTTGACGAAGAACTCGACTAGAAAGTCCTGGACATACCTACTTCTAATTTTCCATCCATAAATTTGTTCACATTCATCATCAAAATTTCACAGTGTGAACAACAAACAACTAGAACAGAGCTCTATAAAAAGTTTCAAGTTTCAACTATAGCAACTTAATGCAGGTTACCTGGAAATGCCTCCATCAATTTCTCTAATTTTTTGGCTTAGCATAAACAACAATAGGTTAAATTTTCCAATAATATATTGAATATACTTGGTAGTTTTTTAGTTGGCTTGAACAAGTCCTGCAACTATATTGCACAACGACGGAAAAAAACAACGTAAAGCTAGCACATGGCAACCGGTAGAAAGCAAGTAGCCTCTCCCACGGGCACATACTTGTCTTCTAGATTCCGTTATAGTGATGAGGACATGGAATAGTATAAAGGCAAGTTGTACTTATCTGAGCCACAACTTTTAACTAAGTTGGAAATATTGAGGCCATCAATGGCAATTTTCTCTCAAAGTATACTTTGCAATGGTAGTCATTGTGGATTTAGAAATGAGTATAATTATAAAACTGATTCACCCCTGCAAATCCAAGAGACATCCTAATCTGGTTTATTTTTTATAAACCAATGGACATGGACTGCGACAAATAAGCATGTTTCATCTCTGTATGGTCTGAAAGGGATACTATGTCCAAGATAAAAAGGAGTCGTTGTTTATATAGTTGAAATATTGTACCATCTATTGTAATTCAATGAACAAAAAAAACATATTGCGTGGAACAATATATACGCTTCATCATTCAATGGATCCCTTCTATAAAGGAATGGAATAGAAGATCTAATGTGAATTTTCATGATAGAAGCAAATGGAGGATCTCTATCAAGTAGGTTTCAACAAATAAGTTGAAGAAACTATGCAGTGATGGACAAACTATTCGAGGACAACAATTTGCAGAGTTCAATAGTAATTGTAACACCAACCCTGAACAAAGACCCCGTAAAACATTGCCTACTTCTAGCCACACAATTGTCACTACATGTTATGGTGGTTTAATAACTCAAATTAAACTCCACGATACATGGAAGTAATGGCTGCCATAATTTATATTTTATCCAAGACTGGAATTTTAAAATGAAAAATGCCTCACTGAGGTATTATACAATCATTTTTTAGATTGGGGAATCTATCATTGTTTATTTCGCTAAAACAACCAGGCCAAGCTAAGAATCTATTGTCTACGTAGCCATTATGAACAATTCGTTCCCAAGTCAACTAGCTTATGCCAATCGCAGAGTTGTTAACCCTAACTATAACAGGGGAAAAATAACATTTGCAATAAGCCATCTTTCCCCCAGACAATGGAAGTAAACTTGTAAACATGGTAAAAAAGCATTCTCGCTTAAACAAATAAACTGATCAGAGGAACACAAAATCTAGATCTAGAAAGCATCATCTACTTCCTTCTTTAAAACCATGACTTGACAAAATAATGTTGCATCCCAAACACTAACTTGCAGTATATGAAAGAAGAAAGCAAAAACCTTAAAATGAAAGAAATATATTTTGCACCAGAGAAAAACAACAATTTTGTTTTGTAAACCTAAAGCAAATAGTAAGTTGTGAACCTGCATTGAATGGGTTTCCATAATATGATGACAACAATGACATCATGAGCATAATTGTCTAGAATAGGCAGAACATGCCTCGAATTGCTATATAATGAATATATATATATATATATATATATATATATATATATATATATATATATATATATATATATATATATATATATATTTATAAGGTATAATGTTACAATATATATAAAGTATAATGTTACAAAGCTTTGCTCACCTGAGCGCCATATATTTTCCAGATTTGATTTCCATTTTCCATACAAATCTACCTTGGTTGCTATTGGAAGGGATACAAAGCAAGTCTATTGCAGAGCACAAGCTTTGAAAAAACCATGGCAACAAAGCTTCATCGTATATACGAAGACTAAACACCTTTAACTAGGTTCAATCTTGCCACCAAATCTATACGTCATTCCAAAGTGAATGGACATATAATTATAATAGGAAAAACAACATTTTGACACAACTAGTACAAACCATTGACCCATTTTTTTCCCAAGACCATCAAAGTCCTCAGGAACAAGGGTTTGTGAAGTCGCTCGACTGTCAATGCTATGCCTAGTCCTGAACCTGACACAATTCGACTGGAAAAAACATATATGACATGACATGAATAATGCAACAAGTAACAACAGTGCAAAAACATAATTGAAATCAGAAGGTGACCAAGAAAGCAGAGATGGCCCAAATAACATTGCAGAGATGTTGTAAACCTTTAGGAAAGTTGAAGCTACCACCACAACGATATTGTGAACTTGCACAAGAACAAAAAATCAATAAAAATGGCTTAGAATAAGCCCCATTTCAATACACCGAAACAAAAATAGCTGCAGTATTTAAAAAACAGAGGCACCGCAAACCCCAAGAAGAAGAACATACCACATCTTTTATGACGCCACGAAAATAGCCTAAAGAGCAATAAAAATGGAATAAATGGAGATAGTTATAGGGATGTAAACAAAATTTAAAGGGCACCATTGACATAACTTTTGAAGAAGCAGAAGGATGAAGACATAACAACCGCAAACGAAAGCAATACACGCACTCGAGAATGCAACAGAACAATAGAAAGAGCCCACGAAGCATCTGGAATGTGCTATCGAAACACTTTTAACTGCAACGAGAACCAACCAACCGAAAATGTAGAAACCAGAAACCGCCACATGCCCATAATCTCACAAAATCCATATACATTAACTCTAACCAGAGCCATGCCTGTACCAAGGTCGCCGATCACCTCCGAAAGACAACGAAATATAGACCTCCATGCCTTCTCCACAACAACTGAATCAAGCAAATCACTTGAACACAGGCCCACCACATTTAATCCCGTCCATGCCAACCCCACAACAACCAAATGCGGAAGAAGAACAACAACAATTAAAAAAACATCCCACCTGAAGAAAGGCCCACTGAATTTAATCCATGCACACTGAACCCAGAACTAATATGAAAGACCACGAACCCAGGGCAGTAGAAACCCTCATCCGGTGTAAACCTAACCCGACTTAGTCCACTAAGAAGCAGCCATGTACAGGAGCCACATTTAAAAACGCAGGACGCCCTCGGCTTACCAGGACAAACCAAAAAAATAAACAAGCCTGGAACAAGGACGACCGCCATCCCACAACCATCTGCTTGAGCAATAACTCCTTTGAAACCCTCATCGAGAGAAACCCTCGCAGCCCTCCAGATAACATTGAACCTGCACTTCGAAAGACAGAACCATTTAAAACGTTGTGATGCCATGACGCCGTCGGCTCCTGGCAGGCGTCACCGTGCACAGTGCCAATGACCGCCCACCAAATAAGATTTCCCAAAAAACCACATAAATCTGGATTTTCCACCATTAACGTCGAACCTTGCAAACCAGACGAATGTAGCAACTACAAGAGGTTTAATGTCCCTGACTCAAATCTTAATGTCGAGGACATAACAAAGAGAATACTTGTCTTTTAATAGAAAAAGATCCAAACATATGGCTACGTAAGAGTGATTTTCCACCCAACCGTAGGTATCCATTGTTGATACCACTACCAAGCCAAGCTACGAGGCCACTAGGGAAAACAAACTCCTACATGCTTCTCTCTCTTAGCCTAAAACCCATTTGCTCTCATGCTTAGCCGAATTGCTCACCACTAAGCAATTACAAGAATCACACTTAGCCATCTTAGCCATGGCACTCTCTTGTACTGCCCCACACAACACGAGGAAGGCATTTCCCTTCATCGCTCCACAGTTTCCTTAGGAAATCCAACCCTTACAGTGCTTATCAGTGTATGCAGAAAGAGTCCAACCTATTGTATCATGTTGGGAACCTCTTGTAACATTAATTCATGGATTTGGATTCTCAAACATTTGAGAGTAGCAAATACACATTGAATAAAGATTTCCTATTTTGCTCATCCTCTATGCTCACCTACAACCATCCTCTTTCCTCTAATATTTACAATTTCTCCATCACAATTCTAACTTCTGGTTATTTTCACAGGTTGGCAATTACATCGATAGGTGTTTATATTTTACAATTTGGGGTGGATGAGGAAGGGTCCTCTTCCTAGATTGCATGAATACGAGACAAGTGTACTATCAAGATTTATTTTATGGCTGTTGTTCCAAATTCGAAATAAACACACACACACACACGCACATATATATATACAATTTACATGTGATAACTGGTAGTTAAGGCATGAATAATGGCCAGTTTGTGGCACTTAACTTGTGGCCTATCAGTGTTCACCGACCGCAAGTTAAGTGGGTGTGCTAGTAGGTAATGGAGAGAGCATCATGAAACTCTACATAGTGTAGAAATCTTTGCATGAAAAATGAGTGATGGATCCCAAAGGAGATGAGAGGATGGTGAAAAGACAAGTGGCATAACTTCTGACCATAGAAGGAATGACTTACAACTGTCATAGAAGTATATTCACCCCATGCTTCAATAACTACATGAAGAGACTTTTCCCACCAACCTCACACATGCATTTATGGTTGGATTTAATAAGTAAAAAGGAAGTAATTGGTTCATTTAAGGCACATGTCAACAAAATGATAAGCTCTAAGGTCGACACTCGACAATAGAGGATTTAATCTTCCATAGGCCCCCTTTCCTCTTCCCCTATAGTGGCTCTTTACACAACGATATTGGACCATTTTATTATTTTTCAACATAATATGTACATAGCTTTTAACTCAACATGACAAGTCAACTAAATGAAGTCAACATGACAAGTCAACTGCATGGTCCATATGGAAATATTTACATTATACATGCCTAGCCATTCACTAGTCAGGCTTTTTCCTTGAGCTCCGCGCTAGGAATCCACACTAATATATTTACACCATTTACATAATTTGATTTAATACATTCCAAGGGTCAAAACAGGGGGTACTACATGTTATTATGGGTTAACTTTGCATTTGCAAAATTTTGTTTATACGAGTTGTTCAAGATAGGTACATGGGTATATTACATCTTTAGCCAACTCCTTGTCCAATTTTAATGCAACCCTGATTACTTTGAAGGTCTGTCACACTTAGGAAGCAAGGAGACTCTTTACTCATCATGAAAGTGACCAATCCCTTGAGCTTATACAATAACATTGTCACATAAATATTTGATATACCAAATGTTATAATATTCAAATGAAGAGTGACTCAATCTCCAACCACAATATCCATAAATAATATTGAGGGACTCAACTAAATTTCTACATGTAACCTATGGCTTCACCATTAACAACATGCAATAGGTGAAAGGTTTCACTAGTTAAACTAACCTTTAAATGTGTATATAAATATAAAATATAGATATAACCAAATATCAATATTATAACAAATATTTTGAAATTACTATTTAATATGAATATATAGAAAATAATTTAAAAAAACTCATCAATAAATCAAAATAATTATTTTAATTTTAAATATATTAAAAATAAAAATAACAAAATTATTATGATTCTTCGTAAATCACAATAATTACATTAATATTTATTATAATGATTAGAATTATCAAAGATACCTAAACCACAACATGTTTCATACGTAAAAGATAATAAAGCATCCCATACCTTTTTAAAATTTTAAATAATTAACTTGAGTGAGGAGTTAATATTAATATTATTATCTGTATGCTTTTCGACCATAAATAAAGATATAGTTTTTAAAAATATATTTAGCTTAGCTCGTTTATCAGAAGGTTTATATTAAAAAAAATTGTGAAATCGCTTTGGTCCTTGTACAATCCTACCCAATATTATAAGACGTTGTGCTTTTCAGCGACATTGACTTAAAGCACCACGTGTACAAACTTCAAAATTGAAAACGATTGAAGTTATGGAATAATTAAAAAATACTTTTTATTAAATAAATTTCCTTCATTAATATGTAACAACACTAAGTTAGTAACGAGGCATATATATTTGATTAAATTACATGAAATTATGAGATTATAATAAGTGTAACATGTATTTTTGGAATATAAAAGGTAAGTTTTTTTTTTAATATGTAATATGTTGAAGTTTAGTAAATTTAAATTTTCAAGTGGACACTCCACTTATGACGAAGAAATCAAAATTTAATAATTTATACATAAACTTTTGTGTTTTTTAAAAATTAAGGTAAGAGACATATATATTTTTAATGAAGTATTTTAATTATATTAATTTAAAATTAGTGTTGGTATTCATTTATTATAACCTTGTGTATGAGTCAAAGATTATCATCATAAATTGTGGGTTTCTTTTGCAAGGTGCTCTGTGTTCAATTCTTCTTAGGGGTGACTTAGTTGGGAGGAGATACCAAAAAATCCAGCCATGTCAAGGATTGGTGTGGCCCAGGGCGGGTGCGATACCCAAGTGACTTTGATGGTTGAGATGCCCCTATTTCTTAGCCAATGAGTCAATGCAGTGGTCGCGAGTGACGAACATTCTAGCAAAAAAAATATAAAAACAATTTTTTTCTTGTTACAATTTGCAAACATTTATGTTGTGTGTTTAAATTGACTAGATTCAAAAAGATGTTGACTTGTACTTTCCTTTATTTTTCTTTCCAAACACCTTACTTTGCCTAAATTGAATGAATACATTGTTTTCCTTTTCACACAAAATTGTTTGATTCATGATCCCTTTTTATCCTCTCAAAGAGTTTCAACTATGAACATTTACAAAGGATGGGGACATACGAAGTCCATATTCACATCACAACCCTCAAAAGGTGGGTTGGGAGCATTAGCCATTGCTACATGTCTTAATCACTCTTCATACTTTTTTAGCATTGCCTTTAGAGTTTTTTCTTCTATGGTTGTCACCTTGTGGCTTTGTGGCTTTTAACTCCCCCCCCCCCCCCCCTTAAGGTACCTAAGGTGTTGGACACAAATGCTTCAAATAGTATTCATGTTGCATTCTCATAATTTAGAACTCGGGGCCATTAGTAGGCTCCACATTGTACCATGATATTATTTAATACAACTCCATTGAAATTGACCTCTACACATACTTTCATCAAGGTAACAATTCCTTTTTGCCCTAACTAGAGTCGATTTTGAAAACTCCGCCAAGAAGATATCTAATCTCTTCCAAAATTCTAGAGTGGCACAAGTACGTAGGGTAATTTAATAGTGTCACTTAAGCTAGGGTTGTAGAAATATATATCATAACCAAGTTGATTTCTAGTAACCTTTGTGCGAAGAAACGACCAACATTGCCTAAGAACCATGGTTGTTTCCCCATGATTATTTGCACTATGAAAACAATATTGAAGAAACATCTAGAGCAAAAGTTTATTGTAAATGCATGACCCAATGAGTGCTAATCCATTTGGCAAGAATTGTAGAAGTCGACCGCAATCCATTAGATATATAGATTAAAGCACCATCCAAGCAGTACCTCCCAATTGAGGGGTGTAAAGATTTGATCGATACGACGATTTGTTTTCATTTGCTTCTTTGAAATAACAAGCCCTTAGGTATAGGTTGCACCTATGCTTAACACCCTGCCATAAAATTATTACATGAAGGATAACATAGAATCCTTCTAAATGCCGTGATCAACTAAGATGCACTTATCTTCTAAAAATTGATTAAAGAAGATCAACCCTTATGGATAGTAAAGGTCACCTCCTTATCTTGTATTTTAGGTTTAACATTATAAACTAAATCCATACTCTTTGATTGTGGAAATCTAAGTTATTAGTAAAAATGATGGAATATTAAGTGATCTACTCAGATATTATTCTAGTTGTGGTTTGATTTCTCTCAAAGATGGCAAAACCTACCATAACTCAGTTGTGAAACTAGTAGTGAGGACAACTATCAGTAGCTCCTGTCTGCAAATGTGAGTTGACTCATCACCATTATTCAGGAAAAACCATGCCACATGAAATAACTCACTTGTGGTCCGTAAGGAGTAAGACTTCCAATTCTCCCAAATGCCTTTGGCTCTTGAACCATTAAACATGTTTCCTTATATCCAAAGAATATGAACTCTTAACCAATAATAAAAAAATTTAAATCTTACTCCAAGACCAATATTTTAACCTATTTAAATTACATACCAAAAAAAATAAAGTTTTTTGTTTAATATTTAGAATTGAATATTTTTTATTTCCATTTTAATTGAAAATTTTATACATCACATCCATTTTACTCAATAAAAACACTATTTTTAAATAAAATAATTAAACTTTAATTTTAAAAAATTATTCAAATTTATTTTTAACTAAAACAATTAATTTAAAAAAAATTATTCAAATTTATATTTAAATAAAACAATTAAACTTTAATTTAAAAAAAAAATTATTCAAATTTATATTTAAATAAAACAATTAAACTTTAATTTATTTTAAAAAAAATATTCAAATTTCATTAAAAATTAATCTGAAAAGCCTTTGCGAATTTAAAAAAAAATACCTCAAAACTAATTAGTATAATAATCACCCCCTACCAAACCACAAACAAACGGGAAAATTTAAGATATTTAAATATGATAACAAATTTGTAATATCAATAAATTAAGTTAAGGTAGAGATTGGTCATTGATGAAAATTACAGAATTGTTATTTGAAGCTAACCCCAGCCAAATACCAAAACCATGACCTCTATTTTCTCTACGAAAATAGGAACCCACACCCAAAACCGCTAAAATTAACCGTTCTAGCTAAAATATATCTCGGCCCCATCCAAATTTTTGAATATATTTTTGCCCTCTTCCCAATAATAATAATTATTTTTGACGTGGTTTGAAAAAACCGATTTAAATATCCAGATATCGTGGCCAAATCGAACGGCACACACGAGACAATCCGGCGGCCTATGAATCTGGACCCTGGGATCCGTCGTCCCCGACCTCAGCCGTCCGATGTGGCAAGACGGAAGATCGCGGCCGTCGAATAATATTGAATTCAATTTCAAAAGAAAGGCAGGCAGGAGGGAGAGGAGGAAGAATCTGCGAACACGAGCAGCAGAATTGTATGTACAGGCATTCGAAAAACCTCCATTTTAAGTAGAAATCCTCTCATTCATCGAATCCCCCAATTTAATCCTTTTCTGCCCACCAAACCACTGCTTGATTTATCCGCCCTTCTTTGCCGGATTTCAGCTTCTCTGCTCTGCGATTTATAAAGGCTTGGGGAAGGATCTTGCAGGCAAATTTTCTGTTTCGGCCATATTTCGGAGTCAGTCGGGTCTACTAATTAGTTTCTACGACAAGAGCTTTGATTGATTGCTCTGGGCATTCGGATTTCTCTCCGTTTTCTTCTTTTTTTCTTTGCGGGCAGATGGGCAACTAACTAATGAATTATTTAATGGCATTTACAGAAAGAGCGATGGTTCTGCAACAATTGGGGGATTCTTCCGTTCAACAACAGCAGCAGCAAGTGGGGGATGTTCCAGCGAAAAAGCTTGTCAGGCAGCTGGATTTTACATCATTCTATGGAGGTCCCTGCGCCCCGGCCCCGTCTCCGGCTTCTCCAGAGCCCCCATTGCGACCTGCGCAGCCGGTTGTTGTGTATGCATTCGGCCATTCGTTTTAATTTACTTCCCTTTTTTGGTCAAACAAAAATTAGCTTCGAAGGGGCAAGTTATTTTCAAATAAATGCGAATTATTTTCTTCAGCTGAAAGATGAGTTTTGCAGCATGATGATAATTGTGCTTTTGATTGCAATAATTTGAACGATTGTTGGTGTCATAAATGAGTTACGGCAGCGGTTAATCAGATTAAAGAATTCTCCGATTTACCCTCAACGAACTAAATTGAATTTGAATTAGTATTCCCTTTTATTCGGCTTTGCAGACGCATCTACTTTGACTCTAATCACTGTGTCCAGTGAAGTTCTGTACCGTTGATTTTTTTTTTCCAGGATCTTGTCATGTTCACAACCTTTAATGAATTTTAAAAAGCTGTAAAATTTGTAAGGTAGTGAGGTGACATTTAAATGTCACAAATTTAAACTTTCTTATGAGAATTAAAAACATATTTTAAACTGCCGATGGGGTAGAGGTGGCCACCTACCGATGTTCATTTCCCCAGAGGCACCAATAAGCGGCCGGGGCCGGGGGCAAGCCATGGGTGATTTTGACTGAAGATTGCCCTCTGTTCTGGCATCTTTTTGGAACAAAATTGCTTATGATTAATGATTCACAGGCCATCTCACCTGTAAAAATGGACCTCTTGGGGTGCCCAATTGTCTTGCTTCTGGATTTGGAAGGAAGCACTTCCTAAAAACAAAATTCAAAATATGGAAGATGGAAATGGACTGGCCTAAGTAATTATCAATATCACATTTAGTACAGTGAGTTCAGTTCGTGGCATGTTTCCTCGAAAGGCATTCCTCGACTAGAAATTTTTAACTCTTGCTGTCCCAAATTAATTCTGGACTTCCTGGAGCACACACCATCATAGATAATGTTGTAGAAATGAATTGATTGAATGTTCTGCTTGGCTTGATTGATGAACTGAATCTTAGTAGCCGAGATGCATTCTGCTGGTTTAAAAGTGATTGCAGTTGATGAGACTTGTTTGTAAGCAGCTCCAATTAACACTTTCCACATTTTGCTGAAGAACTTGCAAAAGCTTTCATCTTTGGTTTAAATTTGAGTGTGGTGAGCTTTTCTGTTCTGGAAATCTGGTTGATGGACTGAATCATAGTAGCTGAGATGCATGTGGCTAAACTTAAAGTAATAGTATTCAACGAGACTTGTTCGTAAGCAGTGCCAAGTAACAATTTCCAAATTTTGGTCCAAGAATGCTCAGCAAGCTTTTATCATTAGGTTAAATTTCAGTTAGATGAGCTTTTCTGTTCTTGAAATCAATTGGATTCTGGAACAAGGGCCAAAAATAGTCGTTGTTTCTTTCTTTTGACTTTTTGCTATAATGCCCTACAGAAGAACTCCTCGAAAGAAGCCTACAGTAGAACTCCTTGAAAGAATCCTACAGAAAAGAATGTTCAATAAAGGACAAAAAAGCACTAAGAGATTTTAATCAATATCAGAAAGTATAAACAAATTGGTACATGGAAAGTTGTACATCCTTTTGCAATGTGAGAAACTGGTTTCCTGACATCATCAAGTCTAACAATTAATTGATGACTCCAATTATCTAAAAATGAAGAGTTTTTTGTGTTTCAAATGGTCAGCCGATGGAAATTTTTTAATCAATTGCACAAATTATGCTTTTATATGCAATAAAAATATCCATAGTAAAATTCTATTATTGCAAAGGACGAGGGGTCATGTTATAGCAGGTGCTGGTGGAGAAATACTGGTTCAGTGGCCCATAATCACCTGCCATAAAAACCTGTAGGGTTGAACTTTATTACTTGGCTTGTTATTTCAGGTACACATAATATTGGTCGAGGCATTGAATTTTCGTTACATATCATGAATTAACAATCGCAGCATTTTCTCCCGTTTGTACAAGTCAAGACAGTACAATGAAGCCCTTATGGGCCTTGCCATAATATATGGCATCTTCAACTCTTTTGACCACATCCTAATATATGGCAGGCATTCCCAAAACTTGCTCACATGCACCCATTCCCGAAATTTGGTTATAAGCTGAAAATGTGTGCTATTTTTGTTATAGGTAGAAAGTATCAAGGCATTGGTGCTATTTGAAAATTTTAAGGACATTGGTGGTCACAATCTAATCAGTTCTTTCCACTTTTGCATCTTTAATTTACTGAATTTGTGCAATTTAACTCTCAAATAATTGCGGATTGAAAGATTATCAGTATTTATGTTATTGTGACTCTCTTCTGGCAGAAATGAGTAAATGGCTTTAAAACCATTGTAATGCCCTAGGTTTATATCTCTGTATGATCCAGTGCACCATTTGTTTTGGATGGCATTTTATGTTCATAACTTTTATTTATTTGATCAGAAAACCAGAATCTCCAAGGGCACCAAGGCCAAGAGCAGTATTTGACTTGAAGGAAGGCACTCCAAAAAAATCAAAACAGTGCAATTGCAAGAACTCACGGTGTCTAAAATTGTGAGTGTTTTTCTGATACCCATTTATTGGTTATTAGAGCAAACAATATGCTTTGTAATGGCATCTGTAATCACTTGATTTTTGACTGTTCATTTGTCATGAAAAGTAGATGCCCCTAGCAAACACATTTGTAAGTAACTAAATGTATAAAAAACATCCTTCTTTAATTGATTTACAATGAGTTTGCTTTATCACGGAGATGCAAGAACATGTTCATTATTGGTTTTAACTTGGATATGCTCTGCTTTTCATAGAAGTGAATTTGCTTGATGGTGTCTATGATATTTTTGTCAGGGGACTTTTTTATGATTTTTGTCATGGAAAATGAAGATATTTAGGGACCATCTCCATATGGTTTTGCATTACAATACCTGAGCATCAGCTTCTTTGAGTGTGCTATTTATCTCATTCTTTGTTGTTTCTCACCAGGTATTGCGAATGCTTTGCATCTGGAACTTATTGTGATGGTTGCAATTGCGTCAATTGTTGTAATAATGTTGAGAATGATGCTGTGAGACAGGAAGCTGTTGAGGCTACACTAGAGCGAAATCCGAATGCATTTCGGCCTAAAATTGCTAGCAGTCCGAGTGCGCTTCGAGATAGGGTATTTACTGCATTGATGGTGCATGTCAATTCTAAGCCATAATTCTGTTCTTAATTTTAATATAATATATAGATTTCAAGAAATTGAGAATGTTTAAACAAGATAATAGGGTCTTGATTGTATTGTTAGGACAGGGCAATTCTAATATAAGCATAGTATTATTCTTGATTTTTATTTATTTATTTCTTTTCTGGAACTGCTGCTAAGAGTAACTTACAGCTATCCTTTGGCTAAGCTGCTGCACCATGAGGGGCATTTCTATGCCATCAAAATCACCTAGGACTTGAACCTGGCCTCATCCACACCCACTTGGGAGGTTCTAAACCTGGGTCTCCATGTTAATACAAACCAGATCACTTCGCTGCATGCCACTAAACCACACACTTGTGCGTATTGTTCTTGATTTAACTCTTTAGATAAATGGATTTTATGATGTTTGAAATAACTGGCCAGGAGATATCAACTTCAAGCTTTTACACCCAAAGCTTAGATAATGCTTATGTCATACAAATAAATAGTTGCAACCTTGATAGAAGCTAATCTGCAGTTATGATTTTAAAGGAAGCATAGTTGCAGAGTTGAATCCATCTTGTATCATCTAGTATTTCGAGATGTTTGTTAAGAAAATAGATAGAGAAGAGACAGAAACCTGTGCCAGGTTAGGGAAAAATGGAGAAAATACAGGAAATAAATATGACATGGTGGGGAAAAACATATATGGAGGGGTACTAGTGAGCACACCTCTAAAAGAAACATGTATTCAGTGCAAAGTTTCCTCCTCATTTGCAGGTATCTTTAAGGTCTTCATGAGAAAATTTCCATGTATTTATTCATTGCTGAATTGTTTGGGTAATGTTGCCATTGACGACTAGAAAGGCTAAGCTGCCTTTCAAATGTGTTGATGATTGTAGCCTGGACAGGTACTTCTACATAGGCCAAGTGTCATGTATGCAGGAGTCGGCCAGATTACCTCTCTAGGTACTTTCTTGACAGAGCAAGTGACTTTTGTATCTCTTCCCTAAGTCTAACTTAGGAAAAGCACATTATTAACATAATGTTGGCTAATGACTAAAAAGTGAACTTAAGATTAAGTCATAGCCGTTGATCCTAAGAGAGGATTGAGATCTACTCTCAGCCATTGACATTGTGGAGATCTAGGGTTAGGGTTTTGGTCATTGAGAAGATATAAAAGGAAGCCTAAGGAGAGGATGAGACACACAACAGTCACATAGAGTGAGTGAGATCTCATTTTGATTGGTTGGCGAAGGACTCTTAGCTAAGTGTGTAGGTGCAGGGGTAAGGTGAGGGGAAAGGTGCAAAGGGGCAAAAAGGGAGATAGCAACCAACCAACAAGATCGAAGGATTGATCTTGAGGTTTAATAGGTTAGGATATTTACTATTTTGTAATTCCTCAGTGGGCCGTTTTCCCAGGACAGGAGCCCAAGATTTTATCATTAATAAAATCACTGTTTGCTAGTTTTTCCCCAATTGGGGTTTTCCAAGGTAAATTTAAATTTCAAGTGTGTGTGTGATTTCTTGATTATTTCTGCTGCATAATTGTTCAAAACTGAGTGTATTTTCAGTTAATAATTTTGAGTAAATTATTCAAACCATAAATCGGATTTGGGTTCAGGTAACTTTAACATGGTATCAGAGTTGAGGTTTTTGCTTTGAGTAGGAATCATGATTTGATGGAAATTTACAAGAATAAAAAAAGAGAGTAGTAGTGTATGATTGCCGTACGGGCTGTAGGGGCGCTGTACAACAGTGGTTGCACGCACAGATCTGGTCGCAATGGGGTGATCGCCGGACTCGTGAGATGACAAGTAGCAATAGGCTTAGGATGTGGAGTTGGATTGGGTGTGGTGTTGAGCAATCGAGACAATGGCAGTAGGGGAGTCGCCGTTGAAGGAGTTATGGGTGTAGCAGATCAATGCGCGTGCTGAAGTGTGGCAGCTGATGCGAACAAAGGCTGACATGGCTGTAGCCACCGACATAGAATAAAGTGTGGTGGATGGGAGCTCGGTCGTGGCCTGAGGAGTTGGAGCTGCGGATAATCTAGAGCTGTGGATAGGTGTTGGTTGGTAGAGGAGCAGTTGGGTTGTGCGGCAAGGAAGTGGAGGCTGGGGGAGCTCGTGAACTGGTAGAGAGAGCCGTTGATGTTGTAGATGTTAATTTTTGATCTTTAATTCGGAAATGCAATAGTACTTGAAATCAAATAACAATGATACACATAAGCAATTGCATCTGACACATGAATTTACCTTGGGGAAATCCTTTATGACTTGAGGGAGAAAACCCCAACAAAACCTTCCTTAGTATATTGATAGATAGCAAAGAATGTCTTTTACATCAAGCACCCCTGGTGCAATTACAGAGTAAGAGAAAGATAAAGAAAAGAGACTCAGAATAATATGCTGCACAAAGAGAAGTGCCTTGCCTTCAAGGGAGAAGAGAATTCGCTTCACATTGAATTCATCAATCATGTATAACATATTTATATATTCTTCACATGCATCGGCTTCTATTTTTATCTTTTGACTTCATGATGAACTCGCCCTCCATCTGGATGTATCAATCTCGCATGAAGAAGAGTGCCCCACTTCTCATGCAATGCATTTACTCACTGAACTGGGTCTTAGGATGAACTCGCCCCTTAACTAAATGCTTGCCCACTTGGTTAGTTGGCTAGCTTAAGTGTCATCATGCAAGTGTCGCAACTCAAGTGTCATCATGCAATAACACTTAGTTAACTAGATCTTCTTTGTTATCACTGAGTTAACTCTCTTAACTGATTCTTTATTGTTAACATCACTGTAGTGATCAATTCGAGTTCTCCTTTGATTTACTGAAGTCTTCACCGAAATTTAACAATTCGAATTCTCTCATATCTTATCAAATCTTACCTTTATCTCTTGTTTTATCTGCATGGTCCACATGTGCCAATTTAATTATCATATCAAATATACTAAGGAGATTTTCCCAATGATGTGATCATATTGTCCTACTATTGTTCCAAGTGGTTATATGCTAAAGTAATTCACTTTAGAGGTGTCTAGTCTCTAGAGGAGACTTAATAACTCAACCATGGTTAGTAGTACATCACACACCATACATGCTTCAACATGCAAAGCATCACCTCAACACATGAGGCACCACCTCAACACATGAGGATTTGTCTTGACACACAAGACCTTAGCCTTGACTAGCAAGACTGTACAACATCATCACTTTGACAAACAACGCATTTGCCTCAGCACATGAAGCTTAACTATTCTTTAGTCCAACTCAAGATTCTTCTCCAAGTTTTCTGAGTCCAACTCAGGATCCTATAAGGCACTACCTCGACACACGAGGCTCACTCTTGACACACAAAATTGACCTGGAGAATGACTCATGATTTTGCAACTTTAACACTCCCTCTCAGCGAGGGAGGCATTCTCTGCCATGCCAAGCTTGTCTCGGAAGTACCTATACTTCGTCACAGACAGAGGCTTAGTCAACATATCTGCAATCTGCTCACCAGTAGCAATGTACTGAAGTCTTTCGGCACCTCTCTAGACCATGTCTTTGATGTAGTGATACTTCATCTTAATGTGTTTCGATCTGTCATGAAATACAGGGTTTTCTGAGAGCTTAATGCAGCTTTGATTGTCAGAGCGAATGACTCTAGTCTCAAGCTTCTCATCGAACAACCCAACAAGTAGCTTCCTAAGCCACACAGCTTCTTGACAGGTGGTACTAGCTGTAATTTACTCTGCTTTTGTAGTACTTTAGGCTACGGAGCCCTGCTTTCCTGCTGGACCAAGAGATCATAGCTGATCCTAAGCTAAAACAAAATCCGGATGTACTCTTTCGGTCCACCATACTACCACCCCGGTCAGAGTTGGCATATCCAAATAACATCACTACACCACTGGAAGCATATCTGAGTCCATAAGCAATAGTGTACCTTGAAGGTATCTAAGCACATGCTTGGCAGCAACCCAATGTCTTTGTCTTGGCTCAGACATGAACCGACTCAAGATACTCACTGCATAACATATGTCTGGTCTACTATGTATCAAATACATCAAGGAACCAATGAGCTGTCTATACATGGTAGGATCCACTAGATCCGATCCGGAATCTAACTCATGTAGCTTCTTTAGATTAGACACCATTGGAGTAGACATGGACTTACAGTCCATCATACCAAATCTCCACATTACATCAACTGTGTACTTTCCTTGAGAAAGAAAGATCTCATCTTTCCTTTGCCAAACTTCTAGACCAAGAAAATAGTGCATAAGACCTAAGTCTTTCATTTCGAACTCAGAAGTGAGCTCCCTCTTGCACCGAGCTATCTGTTACTCCTCTCCAGTAAGGAACAAGTCATCAACATAGAGAACCAAGATCAATGGTTGGTTCTTCACAACCTTGAAGTATAGGTTGGGGTCAGCTTCGCTTTTGGAGAAGCCAAAGCGCAGAAGATAGCTGTCAATCCTTGACTACCAAACCCTTGGGGCCTACTTAAGCCCATACAAGGCTTTCTTAAGTTTGTATACATGGGACTCCTTCCCATGAATTACAAACCCCTCAAGTTGTTGTATGTAAACCTCTTCCTCAACCTCACCATTGAGGAAGGCAGTCTTCACATCCATTTGGTGAAGGTTCCAACCCAAAACTGAAGCAAGGGAAATTATGGTTCGAATAGTAGTGTACTTGGCCACAGGAGCGAGTGTCTCATCATAGTCTATCCCTTCTTTCTGTGAGAAATCACGAGCCACAAATATTGCTTTATACTTTTCAATATTTCCATCAGTTGCATGCTTGATTTTATAAAGCCACTTGGAAGTTACTATTGACTTCCTGTCAGGTTTAGGAACCACTTCCCACACATCATTCTTCATGATAGATTTGTATTCTTCTACCATGGCATCTTTCCATACTTGCTGCTTTGAGGCTTCCTCATAGGTAGAAGGTTTTGAATCACTGATGTGACTCATCTGTGCTACATATCCTGAAAATCTTTCAGGTCTTTTTCACTCTTTGGATGAGCCTGGAGGTGCTCCATGCTTTTTTACCTCTTGCAAAATGTCTTGACACCGTGTAAATCTCCTCTTAGTAGGAGGTTCATCAAGAGATCTTTCTATTAGATCTTTTGGCTCTTTAGGATCAAGGGTATCTATGGATTCATCTGGCTTCTCCCTCTCACCATTTGAAAGGGGAGAATCAGAAACTGGATCCTCCATCATAGGAGTATCATGCTCCTCCATATCTGAATCACACAAAGTTCTTTGGAGCGCTTGAAGGCAACCTCTTCATGAAATGTTACATCTTTGCTGACTTCAATGTTTCTTTGTACTGGAACATAGATTCTGTAGGCTTTCGAGGATTCACTATATCCAACAAATGTTCCTTTATTTCTGGATGGCTCCATCTTTGTCCTCATCTTTGTACTTCTGCATTGTCAGGTGTCAGGCATGTATGAGTTGTCCAGATTACCTTTCTAGGTACTTGCTTGAGAGAGCAATTGACTTTTGTATCTCTTTCCTAAGTCTAACTTAGGAAAAACACATTATTAACTTAATGTTGGCTAATGACTAAAAATTGAACTTAAGATTAAGTCATAGTTGGTGATCTTAAGTGAGTCTCGAGATATAATCTCAACCATTGTTTGCTTTGGAGATCTAGGGTTAGGGTTTTGGTAATTGAGAAGATATAAAAGGAAGCATAAGGAGAGGATGAGACACACAACAGTCACACAGAGTAAATGAGATCTCATTGATTGGTTGGAGAAGTACTTTCAACCAAGTGTGCAGGTGTAGGGGCAGGGTCAGAGGAAAGGTGCAAAGGGACAGTAAGGGAGATAACAACCAACCAGTAAGATCGAAGGATTGATAGGCTAGGCTATTTACTGTTTTGTAATTCCTCACTGGGCCATTTTCCCACGACATGAGCCCATGATTTTATCATTAATAAAATCACTGTTTGCTGGTTTTTCCCTAGTTGGGGTTTTCCAGGGTAAATTTAAGTGTCAAATGTGTGTATGATTTCTTGACTATTTCTGCTGCGTAATTGTTAAGAACTGAGTGTATTTTCAGTTAATAATTTTGAGTAAATTATTTGAACTGTAAATCAGATCTGGGTTCAGGTAACTTTAACAAAATGTTGCTGCTATAATAAATTAATGCTAGTTGTGAGTTGTTTCAGTTTAATGCCATGCACTTTTAGTGAGCACAAAAGATATTTGAGCATAAAAGGTAAGTCAAAACATTTAGAAGTTTCATGAACTTTGGTATAGCGATGCAAATTGAGTGCTTGTTGCTTAATGCATGATGGAGGATTTAACCATAAGATAACATTGACAATTACTTTCTTGTGAGGCATCAAACATGCTATTGGTCCTATTATTTCACTAATTTAGGACAGATAATGAGATACAGATTTTGCTATAAGAATGTTAGTCTTGCTCTTCAAATTTTTGTGCTTTGAGTTGTCCTGTTTTACAAAAGAAAGAACTAAGAAATAAATCTCTTACGACTTATGTTTTTATCAGAGAGGCTTTTTGGAAGAATAAATTATAGTTAAAGAGTATTTGCTTGAGAAGATAAGACTATGGTTGGGATTCGCCTCTACAAAGGAGGGATGCTCATTCCTCGACCTAGGAAGACATGGTTATCTTTTGTAGTTTGTTTCATGTAATCTTGTATGGTTTACATTTTTCTATGGTAAACTCCCCTATTTTTTGGTTTTCTAAGGTGAAGATGCTTTGGGGACTTTTTATTGGCAACTTTTATTATTTTTGGTTGTACTTTTGAGTCCCATTAACCTATTTCCTCCATTTGTGGACATTAATATAATTCCTTTCTTTCTTCCTTTCTAGGAGGCAGTCAACAACACAATCAATAGAGATTTGGCCCAGAGGCAAATGCTGTAGAGTTCATTGATTAAAGATAGGGTTATTACTTTTCTCATGTTGGTTAGTGAGCAATATTTGTGGAAGTGCTTGTATATAATAACTAGTATTTCATTTTCTTGTAATTGTATTATCCTTGCAGTAAACAACATGATAGATATTTGCAAGTTAATGGTGTACTGGAGTTGGAGGGTTTTGTGTTACTAATTGAGCACATTTTTGCAACATTTAATGTCTCAAGGTTAACAATTGCCAATTTCACAATCGCATGCCCTTTTCTTTAAGTGCTTTAGAAGTTCTACTTGTTTGAATAGTATAATGTTTATGTATGTAGGATTTTCATCAATGAGAAATTATTTTACCTTGTTTTATTTACTAAACCATAAGGTGGTTTGGCTTTTCCGAATTTTGGCCTTAGCTTCGAGATCTCTGTTGCTGCTAGGGGCCTTTCCTTACAAGAAGGTTTTAAAGCTTCAACGTGTTGTTTCAGCTGATAGTTGGACTTAGGAGCCTGAGTGTTGGTGAAAAGCAAATTAAGTTTGAGATATTTTGCTTTGTTAGTAAGGTTAAATCCTTTGGTGGCTGCTTATATCATGAGTTGTACATTCTTCTTTAATGTAATAACTGTTTTTATAATTGAAAATTGTTGTAATTGATTAACAACCTTGTACTATACATGCATTGGGATGTGATCTAGTGGTTGAGATGAGGTGTCAGCATGTTAATGACTCAAGTTCAAACATCAGAGGTGTAGAGCTTTGGCTTATAAGTTGGCCTTGTTTGATGGGATTAATATGCATTATTAATTCAATAAAAAACCTCATTTTATAAATATATTCTTTCTCTCCAAGAGGAGGATCTTCTCATAGTAAAAAGGTCTTGGAAAATCCCAGTTTTGATCTCTGTAACACTTTTTTCTAAACTTCAGAAATTCTGGTTCAAAATTAGGGTCAATGTTTAGGATTTAGTTGGGTGATGGAAGGAATTGTAATTTTTACCTTGTATATTTGAATTTGTACCATATAATTGTACACCTGCCATTAACATTTGTGTTTCTTTGTATTTTTGTATGTATGAATTTGACAAACTCTAATGGATGAATTTTCTAGAAAATACTTTGACTCCCTAAATTGCAACATTGATTTGGTATTAGAACACTTAAAGATCTTGGCAAACCTTAATAAATTAGATGCAATTTAATTTGGCCATTGATTATTTTTACACGATAATATAACAAGATATTACCAAATTTATTGTACTTCTATTCTTTGAGTTAGTGTTTAAGGATCCACAAAATTGACCCATGAAATCAAAGATACATTGACTACGAGCATGGAAGCTTTATAGTTCAGTTGAGAAATAATATTGCTAGATTTTTTTCCCTTGATTCCATCTCCATGATATGTTTAGTGGAGCTGTAGTAATGTTCATTCCCAATATGCGAGAGAGTCACTTGTTGGAGGGAGCCTCCAACTCTCTGCCGTGGAAGTTGAGATTGTAGAATCTCCCGGAATCACAAACTTGTGGTACCTTGTGGAGTAGGTGGTTGTGTTTCCTAGCGATCCCAAAGATCTAGTAGAAAACAAGAAGGCAACGACAATGGCGTGAATCTTGTTGGATTTGGCAACGAAACGGTTGATTCCTCATATTGTCAAGAACTATGTCACATGGTTTGAGTTTTAATTTGAGTTCGACAAGGTTGAAATTTGGGTTCGAATTCGGATTTTTTGATGAGATTTGGATAAGGTTCGCCATTAAATTCCTCCATATATATATATATTCTTTAAAATAAAAATATCATGCCCTCATATAATGTGGTTACATCATTCTCTTGATTCCTTGAATGTATACACAATACTACTCTCATTATCACTGAAGGAAGTGTCTGACATATTTTATATTTGAATTATTATATAAGACTTTTTAAATATTAAAATGTTGGCTGTGAAATTATTAGACACTTAAAAGCACATTATGACTAGAGCGGATTACAATGTCCCATCCCGATGCAGATATGACTAAAGTAGATTCATATTAATTATTTTTTGATAAATCTCATCTGTTGTTGTTTTGAATTCATTTGAATTTTTTTTCGTTGTTGGGATGATGGATATCCCTTTTGCTGGTCATATTATGCCGCTAGGAAAGCTATCATTTATAGGCTTTGAGTGTAGGGTTTCATGTTTAGACTGGAGTAGGAAATTGAGAAAGAAAGAATGACCACAAGACTAGCAAGGTTTGTATTCAAGCAGTTGACGAGGTATACGATTGAATACGATTCCCCATCCCCGTGCGAAAAAATGACCACAAATATTCTCATCGTTTCCTCAGAAGAAAGAATCAAAATTTAGACTATTTAGCAAAGACAAATTTAGGGATGAAGTCCATTTACGACTTATAGGTACGACGAACCTCATCGAACTCCAAATTTTTCTTTGAATTCGACGAATTTGAAGGATTAAAAACGTCGAACCCTGTGACATAGGTCGAGAAGAACATTACCAAAGAGATGATGATGGATTTGGTTAAAGAACAAGCTAAGCGCTACCTGCATTAGCAAGATAGATACGATGACAAGTTATTTCATGAAGATATTAATGATGGGAGATCAAATTGCTACAAATGGGAACACAATTGATGATAATGAGCTAGTTCATGTTTCTTTGAATTGCTTTAGTCCACCGTGGAACAATTTTGTCCAACTTATTTGTGGTTGGGAGAACTTACTGACTTTGAGCAGTTGTGGGATGCCTTCATTGGAGAGAAGATGCGACTACAAGTCTCATCCGGTTACAAGGATGAGAATGATGTATGAGACCTAGCCCTCATTAGGAATGTGGGGAGATGAGGTAGGAAACGACTTGGGAGGGACCATAAAAGAAAGGAGGAAGAGTCAGATTCTTCATGTGTCATGGGAAGAAAGACTAGATTCATATCAAGTGCTTCAGTTGCGACAAGTATGGTCACTATGTTTCTCGATGTCCTCAAGGGAAGAAGGGAAAGGGAAAGCAACAAAAACAACAAGAGTCTGCAGTAGGTGTGAAAGCTTCTAGTGTGCATGAGTTGACTGCCAAGCTTGATATGTAATATCTTGTTTTTGACCCCAGCGTGTAATGATGTAATTGTGTATATAATGATGAAATTGCTAGAATCCAGACATGAATGGTCTAGTGTGACCAAGATGATGCAACTATGCACATTTTATGATTGATATAGAAACCACGACTACTGTAGCCTAAAAAGGATGAGGAAGAGATGGGGGGGCTATGATTCTATGAGAGGGAAAGTGAGAAGGGGGTTTAAGGGGGAGATGACCCTAGTGACTTATAAGTTAAGTCATTATCCTTATTATTCATTTTGTCCTAAGTTTTATTAATCCGTTTTAATTAAAGTGCATTAGCCATAGCCTTGAGTTAATTATCTTAAACTTTAGATTAGTTGGAGGAAAAGTGGACTATCCATGTATGCCACTTCTCTAGTCTAAGTTGCACTGAAGCGGATACGGAAACAGATATGGATATGGGGGGAGACATGGATACGACAAATTTTCAAAAAAGCCAGATACGATACGGCGGGGAAACGACATATATATATATATATATATATCGATCGTCATCATCATAAATATTATCATTGTCATCATAATCATCATAATATTATCATTGTACATCATCATCATCGCCTAACACTATTATCAAATATCATTAATCATACATGTAACATGATACTATGAAAACTTTTAACTAATATCATTTGAATCCTCATGCTCAGAGTCAGAGTCATCATCTATGTCCTCAACAAAAGTAGACCGAAAATAGGGATCCTGAGCCTAGCTTGATTCCCCTGGGCTTGGAGGCACTCGTCCAACACCAATGTTCATATTCTCTAGCTATAGAAGTGGGTCGAAGTCCATTTTAAGACAGAGGAGTTCAACAATCAACACCACCAACATCAAGGTACATAGTGGGGTTGATGTACTTGATTGAATCCAGTGGCAACATTGCAATCCTGAAATCCTGAAAACTGTTAAGTCCGTTGAATTCTGAATGGGACTAAAATGTCTACTTTTTGCATATGAAGTCCGATGAGGTTGGAACCACTCTCAAACATCCTGAAACAATTAATGGTAATGTTAAAAATTTAAGTAAAAGGATAGAAAATGAAATATAAGGAGAATGTCACTTTTACTTTAAGAATTTAATATTACCATTTAATATTCTTTATAGCTTCCATGGAGAGGTTGTAGGTCTTGTTATCACACAACTTGTAGTTGTCCCTAGTGGTATCCCATCCGGGATGGTAGATGAGATGGACAACTAAAGAGGTGACCCAAGAGATGCCACGGTTCCCAATGCAAGCTGGGAGTCACGTCAACCAAGGCACTCTTCACTTTAGATCTAGATGAATCAAGACCTAAGGGGAGACCCTATAACCAATCAAAGATGATTGGTCATTGGACCCAAACAAAGGTTCCTAGGGATGAGTAAATGGTAAGTTACGGAAACCAATGCAAGGTAAAGTGGACCTAGAAATTAAATGACATTAATTAGTGGCATTAATCATGTTAGCATATTCCGTTGTTATTTATAATTACTTGCACAATAGTTTAAATGACAAACTCACCCATTAGACATGGTCTAACTGCTAGCTAAGGATGGAGGCTAGGAACAAGGTTGGGCAAAAGGGGGTGACTTGTCTAAACTCAACTAAAAGATACTTTGGATTCGGAGAAAGGGGAAGCTACAAACTCTGCGCTGGACAAAATAAACACGGGGGATGGTTGTGCCTTAGGGATCATGTCTACTTTTATAAAAGATGATCCAGTTTCATTAGGATCCATTGATTTCATTTCATGGCCTTTTTGGCCTACATAACCCTTCGGATCTCAGGTGTGCTGATAAGCACAACTAATTGCAGCTTGCATCGAGGGCATGTTTACATATACATATAAGGTCAGCAATTGTTTAGATATAGCATTTAAGAACCATTGCTTTTTTGGACCTTTCTTATACTCTTCGAGGAGAATTTTTAGCAGTTCATCGCTCTTGCCCTTTTTAGTTTCCATGGGCAAATCTATATAAGTTTCCATCAGTAGTACATGAGCTTTTAGTTTTAGCCAACAACATCTCAAGTGACTAGGGGGAGTTTGAGCCAGTACCAAACATCGGGACAACCGACCAGAATGATTTAGGCCTACAATCCAACTTACCAAAGGCAAGTTTTGTCACCAACTCAGAGCCGAGACACTAAACATACAGGGATGTGGTCCAAACACAGAGGTAGAAAAAGGGGCAGTCCTCAATATCAGAAAGTCAAGTAAGACAAGTCAAGGGTTAAAGCCAAATAAGGAAAGTCATGAATGGATGGAGTCAAGTGAAGGTGGAGCCTAAGCTAGCAGACATGAAATATCAAGGAAGACCATATCTATGTAAGGTGATAAACCAGTGAGTTTTGTCAAACAACCTAAATGTGCAAGTAAATGTCCATTTTATAGTTCATCATCAAGATAGTCCATTGTAAGTTTTACCAATTTTGCCACATCATGAATTATATACCAAGCTAATGCTATGAACATGACTAAAGCAACAAGATAATAATCTACAGTCAATGATAAAACATCCATAGGTCATACAACATCATCACAAAAATAATCATCATATATCATCTGAAACACTGCTGCTATACATCTCTAGGCACTGAACTGAAACTGTATGGGATAAAGGGTCACATCGGTCATCAAATCTAAACTCTCAAGGCTCAGCCTTGACACAAGGTCCAACATAAGTCTGAATAATACACTGCTCTGATCATGAGTGATCTCAAAATAATAAAATCATCTTAGCCAAGCTCTGGAATGTGCAGATATCTGCTAAGCAAGAATAGTAGCCCTGCTACTATGGTGTGATAACAGGTTCTTCAGGGTTTCAATGTAGACCAGGGAAACAATTAAATAGTCGACGTCAGGAATACAAAATGGTTAGAAACGTGGCCCTCTCTCTCTGATACGTTTCACAATTCTCCTGAAACATATTCAAAACCCTTGAAACGTATCTGTACCACTCTGATACGTTTCAATGACGTTTCAGGGCCGTATCCCCTCCGTTTCAGGATCCGAAACGGGGAACGACGTTTCACCAAGGCTACCGTGACGTTTTCGGTAACTTAGTCTCTACTTCTCATCACCCATGTATGCCACTTGGTTAGTTCTCAACTTGCATACAATTATCGAGGAACTAGTTCATTCAATGATTATGTTGTCATTCACTCAACCATGATCTTGCTGTCATCATTGAGCCATCTTTCCATACCATAGCTTGGAGCCGTGTTGAGAACACTAGGGGAATTACAAAGTTGTAAGTGCATGTCACCCTGGGATATTGGTGATGGGGAAGTTGAGTTCCCTTGTGAGAGAACTTGTCCTTTAGTTGGGTTCCCTTGAGTCCCGACATAGAGAGTCCCTAGCTGGTTTGTGCTGGAGCGTTGCAAGGTAATTGGGGAAATAGCCCAAGGGACTGTTAGCTCAAAGAAGGGAACTCAAGGGACTGTTAACTCAAAGAAGGGTACCCCATTCCTTGGGTTGTGTAGTTTGATGGGGAAGGAGTGCTAGCATATTGGGACAACTGTGGAGGGGGTTTGACACCTATGGGTTTGTCGAGGCATTGAGATGAATTTCCTTCTTGTGGATCGATAGCCCTAGCTCGGGGGTGGCCTTTGTTACAGAGAGAATTGGTATTACAATGTCTATGACCAGGAGAAATGTCCTTAGTCTGCAGTTTGTTGGAGAGTATTTTAAAATAAGTTTCCAATTGTGAATGAAATGTCATGTATTTATTTATGTTATGCATAATGTTTAATTCACTGTTATATGATTATCTAATTGCATGGACTTCATGGCATTGTATAAATGCATTCATGTTAGAATTGCCTGTTTGATTTTGTATATGCATCTGTTTAATTTGGGTGATCATATATTTAATTCCGTTGTAAAATTTGATAGTTAATTTATGAAAAATGAATTTGGGTATCAATGATGAATTTGATAAGTTATTTGAGTACCCCGTGGCTTGGAAGGCATGGTGAGGTTACCAGGTATGTGATAAATTTGTATTAGAGCCACAGGTTGTAGCATTGGGACTACATGGGGAAAATTGAATTCGATAACTAGAGTTTCAATTTGCTTAAGAAGTGTTTGACAAAATTTGCTGGCATAAATTCTTGGCTTGAAGTGCTTAGATTTTGCTTTAAGAACTAGCATGGAAGCTGGTAATATACCAATTCATGAATGGAAGATTCAAGTCTTAAAAATTTGGGTAGAATTTTGCATCAGTGTCAAAATTTTTTAGTTTTGGCATTTGATGAAAATTTACTAGTAAGAGGAAAGAGCCATGAATGCACAGTTTTGTTGGTTGATGGATTGAATTTCAGTTTTGGGAATGGCCAGGTGTAAATTTGGGTTGGCCACATGTTTATGGAAAAATACTAAGTGTAAAATTTCATAGATAGATAAGATAAGATAATAAGATAATTTTATTGATGTCCAACTAGAGACACTTGTTGGAATCTGAAATTTTGAAAATTTTTATGTGGACCCTGTTACCACCTAATTTGTACTTTGTTGGATTTTTTAGTGAGCCCCCAAAGTGTGAACAAGTCTCTTGTTCACAATCAGTGTTCACAATCAATTCTGGCCCTTTTCAAAAACATTTGCATGTTCATAACCCTCGGGGAAATTGTAATAAGTTGACGTAGGAAGATGGCCTTTGTAACAGACTTGGATTTCCTAGGACTTAGTTCAATTCAATACTCCAGAGTGTTTTTTCCTTGGTAATTATTTGTTGCTTTTCAACGACTTATAATTTCCGAGTTTTTCACACAATCCTCCAAAGCTGGAGTATTCGTCTTGGTGGTTAGGCCTTAGGAGGTTATTAAAGTCTAAGTGTCAATGTATATTACCATGTTAGTTATCAATTTTGAGTATTATGAACATGCACTAGGTTCCCCATAGGTTTATTTTATTTTCCATCAAGATTTTTTTCTTGTAAAACGGATAAATTTTTAATGTTTTAATTATAAAAAATTAAAAAAGGCATAAAAGTGGTGTTAGGAGGTGGAATTTGCCATGGGGGTGCTCGTTTTCTTACCCAGAGCGCCCACTTAACCTCTAAACCCGCTTTTGAGAGAAAATTAGTGATTATTTATCACTAAAATTGATTTTCTCTCGAAAAGGGCAAAAAAGACCAAATAAATGGCCAAAAAAGACATAATAAAGTAAAAAATCAGATCCCACTGATTAAGGAAATTTGTTTGGGTGTGATCTTAGTTAAGTTGAGTGGTGGCAATTAAATTTGAGTTAAGTAAGACCAAGCCTTGGGATTGGATTTGATTGAATATTTCAAGGAGAAGGTGGCGCATTCCCAGAGGAAGGGTGCACTTCATGAAGAGATGGGCGCATTTCTCTTAGGGATCTCTCATTTCGTGAAGGGAGGGATGCCAACCTCTTGAGAGGTTGTGCCCTTATCCCTCAAATCACTTAAACTCAACCCCAATGTGCCCTAACATGTGGCAAGCCTCTCTCATTACTTGTCAATGCGCCCTCATGAGCTCAATATGCCCCCCCTCTTCTCCTTTCATCTATAAAAGCAAACATTCACCTCTCTTTTTTTCATGGTCAGAGGACTGAAAGGTTGCCTAAGCTCTGTTGTAATTCATATTATCTCTTGGAATAAAGAAGGCTTTCGAGGCAAACCTGTGGTGTATGGCATCAATGTATGTGGATGATGATTGTCTTTTTATGAGGTAATATTGTTTCAGTTATTTCTTCCTTGCATATGAACTAGTAATTGAGTTGGCTTAGAAGGTTGCTAGCAACACATAGAGCAAGTATTTGAGGTATCAATATACTTGTTTATGCCTTTGCTTTTAGAGATCTAGGATTAGCATGCTATATTCGGCTGTATTTCATGCTCTTTTAATCTTTGACTGTAAGGAGTACTAGATTTAATCCTGTTTTGTGCAAGGTTGTTTAGGTATGCAGGTTCTTAGATTGGAGAAGGGGTTGAGCTTGGTTGCATCCTCCTCATCTTCAAGCACTTCCGAAGAGGCATAGTCCCTTTGCTCTCCACCATCAGACTCCATTGCCCAAAGTTCCCACACTTTGGGCTATCTTTCTTCTCTCTTTCCTTCACTCTTTATTTAAATTTTCTCTTGGTTACTATTAAGCATACTTCATCAAAATAGCTTTCCTTCAGAGAATATCAGTAACTAGTTTACTAAGTATGCATTCATTCAACTAGATCTGAATTTCAAGCATTATTTTTAGGGTAAATCTAGTTTCCCAGCTTAATACTTGAGGTTTATTGAAAAATCTATATTTCGAAGTACTTAAGTTTGATATTTTTTGTGTTTAATGCTTTATTTGGCGGATTTAGTGCCACTTTGGTGGTTGGTTTCTACATTTTAACGAGTACGTAAGATGAGGTGTTGCTGAAAATTCGGAGATTCAGGCCATCTAGGACCTCCTGGAGCAACATACCTTGATCCTCTCATTTGAAAACCTTGTAATCCAGTTGGATCCGAATCTATAAGGACCACAGGCATCCACCTTTAAAAAATTGTAAAGTTAATAATAAAAGCAAGTGGGCTACCTAGCGTCCACATCCTATTTCCCGGGGGGATTTGCGTCATTTTCGTGGCGTGAACTTTTTCCCTTTTTTGCTTGTTTTGTTTTTGGATTTACTAACGTTAGCGTAGTTTTATTTTCTTAGATTAAAATAGTTAGTTTTCCTTTCAGTGTTTTCATTTTGCAATAAAAGAGTAACAAATCTTTGCTCTTATCCCTGTATGCTATGGTGACCATCGCAGGCTTGTCTGATTTGTGGTTAACCCAATGTTATCGAAACCAGACCAGAACTAGTAAAACCGGTCGGTCCGATTGGTTCACAGGCCCAACATGTCCGGTTAGGCGCCTGAATAAAAAAATTTGCAAAATTGATTTGGACCGGTTGTGAACCATCTGGTTCCATATGGAACGGGCCAAAACCGGTCGAATCGGCTGGTTTTGATCGATTCCATACGAAATCAGCCAGTTCGTACTTTGCTTATTTTTTGGACCCTAGGGGCCATTTAGAGCCTCTTTATTGATGTATTTTGCTTCAGAACTTCAGAGATGTATTGCACTTGGGGCTATTTTGGTTATTTGCACTCGTATTTGCCATATATATGAGAAACTTTGCATATTTGTGTATTAATGGTTTGGATTCATATGTATGCACATGAATATATATGTTTTTTTTTTACAAAATATGAATAGTTTATGTATTTTTTGGTCGACCGATTTTTTTGACGGTTTTTTTCTGGTTTCGGTCTGGTTCACATTTTGGGCTCTACCGGTTCGATCACCTATCCGGTTTTGATAACATTGGGTTAACCATCAGAAAAGGATTTGAGTGACAATAATAGGGAAATCCTTTAGAAATCTATCCTAAAAAATCGAGCGGTTGTACTGAAGTTTGAACATACTACGAAGTCAAGGGTTTACTCTCAGTAGATGTCTGTCTCGCCCCATTGGACACCTAGTAGTGTTGCAGTGCACTCATTCTAGAGGACAGCTTCTCGAGTGGGCCAAACAAGAATTAACCCACTTTAATCCACTCATCATAATAAACCTAAAACTGACCAAGAAGCATTACACAACATTTCCTTTCAACAACAATCACTTAATTATTTTGGCACTGGTCCTTCACAATCTTTTGCTTAAATCAACTATGTGTCGTGGTTAATCATATTATCTGTTGCTACTTTAAATGTATGGTTGTTGCTCTTTCTTGTTTCAGTATTTTATTCAAACTCCTAGATTTCTTTTTCTTGCAACTTAGCATAATCAGCCTTGGTTATTTTATTAGGGACCACCCCCCTTGGCTTCGTTAGGAGTTGGCTTAGATGGAGGATTCAAGTGTTAAGTGACAACAAGCTTGACTCGTGACTTGCCCCCAAGGACGCACCCAGTGGCTTGAATATTTCTACCATGCTATCCTCGAGGTGCGTATCAGGTGGCAACTTTCCCCTTAAGTGCCACGCGGACAGTATGATGTCGGGTGACACGTGGATTCCAGAGGATGTGGACCAACCACATCAGAGAAGTGCGTAGATGATTGTAGTGAGTGAAGGTATAAGGCGGAAGGAGATTAGACCATTGGATGGTTGCGAGATCAACGGTTGACATTTATTCTAGCTCTTTGAAGTGTAGGATGGTTAACATTTATGCCACGAGTCAGAAATTCAAACCCATGGTTTTGATGTGGCACTTGCTGGTGCATTTCAGCTTGTAGGGGTGGTTTCTATAAACCCCTTTTCCCACGAGTCAAAACAACATCATGTGGGGATCTAGTGCCTGTTGGATAATGGACAATGTCGGGGAAAATGGGCTAATGGTTAGTGCCAAAGCGTTAGTGGTAGATGGAAATTTATGCACCCCATGACTGTGGAATGAGATAAGGGCCAATTTGAGAAGCGACGGAGATCAACAACCACCATTCATTCGGGCTCATTAACAAGCTCACACGTTATCCTAATACGCATGAGCTTGAAATTGGAAACCTCCATTACAATATGTTGACCCTACGGTCATTCATGCTCATCAAGGTAGTTTCAAAAAACCACCTTTGCCATGAGTTGGAACCACTTTCCACCCTTACCAAAATTGCCATTGGGGGTGGAATGAGTAAAAGCGAAATGCTAGGTGGTATGCTGACATGGAGGCTGGTGGCGGGTGAAATGGCCATGGTAGGGGTGACATGTAGGACCCCAATGACACATCCCCAGACACATGTCATGACACATTAGCATAATGCCATGTTGGTAGAAAATAAAAAGAAGTTAAAAAAGTTTGGAGCCTAAAAATTGATTTGGCAATATCAGGAGCATATTGCCAAATCAAAGAGGGTGGCAGTTGGAGAAATTCCAAAGAGGGTGAAATGGAGATGTTGAAGAAGGCCAAAATCCATTATTTGGGTGCGCGCAAGGTCGGTTTTTGAAATTTTGGAGGCAAAAGTGACCCAAGATCTCATAATTGGAATTTTTTTTGATTTCGATATTTTGCCTGCTCATTGAGCCGAACAACTTTTTGCTTAGAGCCAATTTTTCTGGAAATGCTTAGCTCATGAGATAGCAATTTTCAATGAAAATTTTAATGTTTGGAAGAATTGCAGAAGTTAAAAGTTGGCGATTCTAGAATTTTGTAAAATTTGATTGGAGCATCAGATTTGAGTGTTGGAAGTACTCGGGTACTCACAATCATATGGGCTATCAACACCCACTACAGACATTTTTCTATTTCCTTACAAATTTTCTTCTACAGGTCTTAGAAGTTGGTCCTTTAGAATAAGTGCAGCTACATCAATGGTGTAAAATTGGGCAAAAATTGTGATTTTAGAGAGAGATGTAGCTTTCAACTATGATATCAGAATTGAACATGGGTATAGTAACTAGAAAGAGAATCAGTATGAGATTAAGCATAATGAATCCGATTATGAACCAATGCTTCTTATTTTTCCAAAAATTTAACAAGAAAGGCGCCTATGGTCTAATTTGACAAGAATTGTCAAATAGGTATTTTCTAGATTTTTTTTTTCTTTCTGTATGCATGGAAATTTTTATGAAATTTTGAAAAAGATTTATCTAACAGATTTAATGATTTGAAGACATTGCAAAAATTGGTACAAGTTGCTACATGTTACAGGTTACAAGTTTATAGCTATTGCAACATATAACATAATTGGGGAAGTAAAGATGGAAGAAAGGGAACTTGCATATAGTTTGGAAGAAGAAGCCAGAGGAAAGAATATCAGTGTGGGAAACGAGGAGACAAAATCTAATGGGCATAGAGCTAACACTGAACCAATTGACTTAATGGAAACCATGAGAAGCTTGAGGATGGAGGTATAGAGTTGTAGAGTTGATAATGAGAGAATGTTGAGGGCTTAGGAGCAACAAAATCAGTTGAACACTCAATTCATGCAAAGTTTAAACCTGTTACAAAGACAAATGCAGGTTGGATTAGTTTCATATCATTTTGGATTTTGCCACAATAAGACTCCCACTTGTCTTAATGAAGGAGAGCAAAAGATAGTGAAAGACATTCCAACGCCTATTTTTATAATGAAGCTTTCAATTGTGTAGTAAGGATGTCAATTATATGCCGCTCATGCGGAAGAGTAAGAAAAGAGTAAAGGTCCAAGCTTAGAGGACTTTCCAGTATTTCAAGAATTTGCAGATGTGTTTGGAGAAATACCTGGGTTACCATCAAAATGAGATATTGACTTCTCTATTGATTTGATGCTTGGGGCTGCTCCAGTTTCTAAAGTACCATATAGGATGAGTACACTTAAGTTGAAGGAAACACATATGCAACTAGAGGAGTTATTGAAGAAGGGTTACATATGACTAAGTGTGTCTCCTTGAGGGGCAACAATACTCTTTGTAAAGAAGAAGGGTGGAACATTAACGCTGTGTATTGACTTTAGAAAACTAAATAAAATCACTGTGAAGAACAAATATCCTCTACCCAGAATTGATGACTTGTTTGATCAGCTGAAAGGAGCAAGGATTTACTCCAAGATAGATTTGAGATCAGGATATCATCAAGTGAGAATAAAGGATGAAGATATCAACAAAACAACCTTTATAACCTGAGATGGTATTGTGAGTTTGTAGTACTGCCATTTGGATTAACAAACACATCGACTACTTTTATGTGCTTAATGAATGAAATATTTAGAGAGTATTTGGATAAGTTTGTCATTGTATTCTTAGATGACATCCTTATTTATTCAAACTCAGTAGAGGAGCACAAGGAACATTTGAGATTAGTACTACATGTGTTAAGAGAAAATAAATTATATGCTAAGTTGATTAAATGTTCATTTTACAAGAAATAGATTCAATGCATGGGACACATCATATTTTAGGAAGGGGTAGCAGAAGACCCAAGGAAGGTTGAAGCTATCATGGGATGGCATACACCCCAAAATGTATTTGAAGTAAGATCATTTATGGGATTAGCTGGATGTTACAGAAGATTCATAGAAGGCTTTTCAAAAGTACCACATCCAGTTACATCGTTACAAAAGAAAAGAGTTAAATTTGAATGGACTCTAAAGTGTGAAGAAAGTTTGTAGCAATTAAAGAGATTGCTCACTAGTACACCAATTCTCAAAATTGTTAATTCAAATGAAGATTTTGTGGTGCACACAGATGCTTGCAAACACGAAATTGGTGGAGTGCTTATGCAAAATGGGCATGTGGTATGTTATGAATCCAGGAAGTTGAAGGAACATGAGAAAAATTGTCACACATGATTTAGAGTTGGCTGCTATAGTGTATGCCTTAAAAATGTGGAGACATTATCTCATGGGCTGAAAGTTTGAATTAAGTACAAATCGTAGTGGCTTGAAATATTTATTTGAGAAATAGACTTTAAATGCTAAACAGTCCAGATGGATGGAATTTTTGTGGTAGTTGGATTTTGATATCATACATATTAAAGGCAAGGAGGACAAAGTTGCTGATGCACTCGACATAGGAGTACATGCAATGCGTGTTACAAACATTATCATGTGCAAATCAGATTTACAAGTCAAAATTCTTGAAGCTGCTCTTTTAGATCAACATTATATTCAGTTAAAAGAAGGATTACAACAAGAAATTGTGAAGCAGAAATTTAAAGGATATAGGTTGGAAAATGATGGGATTCTTATGAATTATAATAGAATTTACATTCTTAATTCTGTTCAACTGAAGAATGTAGTAATGGATGACATACCCACAGTTCCATATGCAAGATATCCTAGATATCAAAAGACTATTACAGCGGTAAGAAGTTAGTACTTTTGGCCAAGAATGAAGAAAGACATTGATTTAGCAAGATGCATGGAATGTCAGAAAGTAAAGGTTGAGCATGGGCATCCAACAAGATTACTTTAGCCATTTCCAATACCATAGTGGAAATGAATTGATAATTGATTTTATCACCAAATTGCCTAGGACATCAAGACACCATGATTCAATCACGCTCACTTCATTCCAATCAAGCCAACTCATAAGGAAACTAACATAGCAAAAAATTATATGAAAGCGATTACAAGATTACATGGAACACCCACGGCAATTGTTTCAAACAAAGATTCAAAGTTTATTTAATTTTTTTGGAAAGGGCTATTTAAAGGATTTGGAACAAATTTGAATACGAGTACATCATATCATCCACAAACAGGTTGTCAGATTGAGAGGGTTAATCAGGTTTTGAAGATATGCTAAGAATGTATGTGATGGATTAGCCATCCAAGTGGGAAGATTACTTGCATTTGGTGGAGTTTGTTTATAATAATGGATATCATGCATCTTTAAAGATGAGTCCGTTTGAGGCATTGTACGGCAGAAAATGCAATGCTCCAATCAATTGGGATAATCCAATAGAGACAATGGTATTTGGGCCAGAATTGCTTAAAGAAATGGAAGAGCAAATGGTTAAGATCAGATAGAATTTGAAAACAACACAGGAGAGGCAAAAACGTTATGCAGAGAAGGGCAAGTAGCAAGAGAGTTTAGAGTTGGGGAACATGTGTATTTAAAAGTCAAGCCAAAGAAGAGTCCTTTAAAGCTTGGGGTATGTCCTAAGCTAGCACTTGGATATTGTGGGTCGTTTGAAATAATAACTAGGATAGGGCATGATGCATATGAGATTGCATTGCTTGCTTGCATAAAAGTGCATAATGTGTTATTATTGGAAAGGTATGTGCCTGATCCTAACCACATTATTGATTGGGAGTTATTTTAGGTGGAACTAGAAGGAGATATCCTGATGCTACCATTGTGCATCTTGGACAGAAAAGTCATGCTTCAGAATAGGTTCATCGGGCAAGTAAAGGTCTGGTGGAACCATTACAACCCTGCAGAAGCAACATGGGAGCTCGAGGATGATATGCGGGAGGTATACTCGCAATTGTTTTGAAAT
Source organism: Larix kaempferi (assembly GCA_027924585.1). Classification (NCBI taxonomy): domain Eukaryota; kingdom Viridiplantae; phylum Streptophyta; class Pinopsida; order Pinales; family Pinaceae; genus Larix; species Larix kaempferi. The sequence continues at coordinate 2,956,434 of BSBM01000846.1, read as the reverse complement.
TTTTTATATGTACATAGTGCTAATATGCATTGAGGACGGTGCATAAATTAAGGGGGAGGGTAATGTAACACCCCATTTTGACCTGAGCATGTAATGATGTAATTATGTACATTTTACGTTTAATATAAAAAAGTATGACTAGTGCAGACTAAGAAGGACGAAGAAGAGATGGGGTCGCAATGATTCCACAAAAGGGAAAGTGAAAAGGGGCTTTAAGGGGGAGATGACCTTAGTGACTTATAAGTTAAGTCATTATCCTTATTATTCATTTTATCTTAGGTTTTATTAATCCCTTTTTAATTAAAGTGCATTAACCATAACTTTGAGGTAATTATCTTAAGCTTGGGATTAGTTGGGGAAAAAGTGGACGATCCTTGTATGCCCTTGTCTGGTTCTCAACTTCCATACAATTATTGAGGAACTAGTTCATTCAATGGTTTTGTTATCAACTTATCATGCACTCAACCATCATCATGTTGTCATCATTGTGCCATCTTTCCATACCATAGTATGGAGTCGTAGTTGGAAACATTGGGGGAATTACAGAGTTGTAAGTGCATGTTACCTTGGGATATTGGTGTTGGGGAAATTGAGTTTCCTTTGAGAGAACCTGTCCTGCTGCTGAGTTCTGTGTAGTCTTGGCACAAAGAGTCCTTGGTTAGCTTATGTTGGAGCCCTAGAAGGGAATTGGAGAAATAGCTTGATGGAGTGCTAACTCAGAGAAGGAAACTTGAGGCATTGTAAACTAAGAGAAGGTGACCCCATTCCTTGGGTTGTGCAGGCTGATGGGGGAGGAGTGCTGGTGGATTGGGACAACTATGGAGGGGGTTCGACACCTGTGTGTTTGTTGAGACTAAATTTTCTTATTGTGTATTGATAGCCCCAACTCAGGGGCGACCTCTGTTATAGAGAGAAATAGTATAACAGAGTGCTTACGGCTGGGAGAAATGTTCTTAGCCTGCAGTCAATTGGAGAATATTTTAAGATAAGTTTCCAATTGTGTATGAGATGCCATGTATTTATTTTTGTTATGCATAATGTTTAATTTACTGTTATATGAGCATCTAATTGCATGGATTTCATGACATTGTATGAATGCATTCATGTTAGAATTGCTTGTATGTTTTTGTATATGCATTTGTTTAATTTGGGGGATCATATATTTTATTCCATTGTAAAATTTGATAATTAGTTAATGAAAAATGAATTTGGGTATCGGTGATGAATTTGGTAAGTTATTTGAGTATGTCGTGGCCCCAAAGGCATGGTGAGGTTACCGGGTATGTGACATAATCCGATCTTCACCATAGTGTTGTGTCTTTCCACGAACACAATTTTAGGTGTTGTATGGCATGTGGAGCTTCTAAACATATGACTTATGACAAAAAGATCTTCAATAGCTTTCAAGAGCAAGAGGGAGGATTGTGTGTGGAGTTGAGTGATTATGTTACGTATCTTGTGAAGGGATTGGGATCCATATCTTTCTAGATGCCTTCATGTGATGTACTTGAGCTAGATTCTATCTTATATATTGCTGAGTTAACTAAGAGTCTTCTTTCAGTGCCTTGCATGACACATTTATAGTGTTTGGGTGAGTTTGATGGCTAGCAAGTCACCATTAGAGACAATAGCCATGGATTTGGTCAAGTTTTGGCTGGAAGAGTGCAAGAAGTTGGCCTTTATAGGCTACTTTTTGATCCAATTGTGTAGGTATGGTAGGAAGCCATGATGGAGGAATGTGGTTGTGGCCCTAAGGAGAATGTTACCAAATCAACTGTGGAATTAGTGATATATTCCTTGATTACAGTGAATGGGAGTAGGGAAGAGTGCCAAGATAAGGTTGTTACAAAAGGATTCACTCAAGAAGTGGGAGCTGACCTTGATGAGACTCTTACTCTAGTTGTTGATGATTTATCCTTGGAAGAAGTTTCCCTAGATGGTTTATGCACACATTACTAGTTTTGGATTTGAATATCAATGAGTTTGTACTCATGTTGAAATTTTATGAGTTTAGTGTAGATTTCAATTCGTTATTTGATAGATCTGATACACTTGTCTTGGTCCTATATACAAATGAGTTCATTATTGCTGGAAATTTGGAACTATTCATGATGTGGTGTGAGAAGATTCTGATTTTTGAGAATGGCATGAAGGACAAAGAAATTTGGTAGGTCATTGATGTAGTGTTCCTTGTACAAAAGGTTTTCACCTTGAAGATTTTGAAGAGAGTTCAGAGTATAGAAGGAAGCATTGATCTTGATTCATGTATTTTTTTAGGTTCGTTGGTGTTCAACTGCTTGATCAAGCCCCTAGCATAGGGGAGGTTCCAGATATAGAGGGAGTATTTGATATTTGGCAGAGAATACTTCGACGTTTAGAGGGAGTGTTGGATTTTTAGTACCTCAATATTGAAATTCTATGGTAGAGTGCCATTAATGTCGGTTGCAAGCATAGGAGACTTGGGTGAACACAAACAAGTATGTGTGACAAGTGTGCAAGTTTGTACCGTAACAAGATGACCCTCCTTCAAGAAAGTTTCGTACAACAATACAATATTTCCATACAACCCCCCTTTAGCAATTTCGTACAACAATAATGAGGACACTTGAGCATTAATGAAGGAGTGAGCGATAGAAGGCACATGCATGCATGCATCATCCTTAGTTTAGTTCCAATTTAGTTGCCTTTTATATTTAGCAGTTCAACTCTATTTTTAGTTTTGCTTTAGTTAGAATTTGTATGCATTGTGTTTCTAATTACGTTTGCATGCATTAGTTAGGTAAGACACATGTAGTGTAGCTTAGTTTAGTGAAGCATAGAGGGTGCATGCATGCATGCGTCATCCTAAGTTTAGTTCCAATTTAGTTGCCTATTATATTTAGCAGTTCAACTCTATTTCTGGTTTTGCTTTAGTTAGAATTTGCATGCATTATGTTTCTAATTAAGTTGGCATGCATTAGTCAGGTAAGGCACATGTAGTGTAGCTTAGTTTAGTGAAGCATGCATCCTAGTAGGTAATGCACCAATCTCAAGGAGGATGCATGTTTTTGCATGTCTATAATTTATAAAAGAGAAGGTAGGGACATAGTTTTATTCATTTCAATTTTTCAGAGTGGTACTAGTGGGTGAATGGTAAGAGTTTGAAGCTTTCAGTGTTTTTCCTGTTTTCAAGATTAATAAACAGTAATGTGATTTGAGTTTCAAATCCGTGGACTTCTTGTTAATTTCTTCAGTGGGATGAATTTCAGTATCTAGAAGATTTCAGATTGTAGTTTTGATAAAGTTTTCAGTTTTCTATTTTCCTTAGTAGTTACGTTAGAAATTAGATTAGGACTGTAATCATGTGTTGAGGAATTTTAAACAATATTAACATTAATATATCAGTATTATAAATAATATAAATCATATCATAAATAATTGAGAGTTGAAACTTGAAACAAAGTTTATATCATGTATAATATATATAATCTACGTTAATAGTTATGATAACTTTATATCATTCATTTATATCCTTCAAGGCCTCTAACCTCTATTCAAGGCATTTCATCAATGGAAAAGAAAGGCATCTTGACATTCCTTCGATCGGTGCATTTAGGTCACTGGAGCATTTTATCAATAAGAAATGAAGGCATTCCTTTGGTTGGTGCATCCATTCGTGAATCATGGGAGGGCGATGTGTTGATGTTTGTAGCTCGGACATGTATTTCCATGGGTTTGTGTCTTGCCCATGGGAATCGTCACTATTACCTGTTAGGAACTTTGGAAATTCACATTATTAAAGTGATAAATTAAAGTAAATGCCTTTTTATAATCAATTGAGGTTAATTTGGAGAAATGCCTAAGTTTTGGGCTTTAGTGATTTAAATTAATTAAATGAATCACAATTGTTGATCTCAAGTGAGTGAGATCTAATCTTAGCCATCGGAGTTAGGGTTTTGGTTCATCCCAAAAGTAGAAAAGTCAACCAAGGGGAGAGGAGAAGACACACATCTCACAAGAGAGAAACTCAAGCATTGAGTGGGGAATTAGGAAAAGGGATTTTGATTTCCAGTTCTTGGGCGGGGGAGGGAAAAGACAACAGTTTGGGAGCAACAGGCATTCGTACTAGTTTGGCGGAGGCAAGGCTAAGCAGCAGAACCAGCTAGGTAGCTGTATAGACAGGTGAAGGTCTTACAGCCACACGGATTCTATTCACTCATATGGGCAGACTATACAGAAGTTGTACATCTGTACAGACAGTTCGTACAGAGTCCACATAGTAGTATGTATCAATCTGTATGGATATGTACAGTACGGATCCATATAGTCCGAACAGACATGGTGGTAGGAAGTAGAATAATTTCTAGGTTTCTCTGGGTTTTTTTGTTGAAGTCTTTTGGGGCAAATTTGCAGGCGAAGATTCATATTTTGGAGTGTAGATTTTGCCAGGTTTGTTGTATATTTTTCTTAGGGCCATTTTCCCAAGAATGGAGCCCTTGTAAGCTTGGAATCTTTTAATGAAAGGATGATTTTTAAGAGCAGAAAATTGTGGATGTGTTTTGATCTGTTTACTACATTGATTCCGCTATTTATTTTTGTTGATAGATCAGAGCAAGTATAAAATAATCAGTGAGCTGAAAATTAACTTTATAAGAAGGAAAATTACTAGGAATTGTTTCATCTAGTAATAGGGCTAGAAAAATTAACTCGATGTAGAGTCATTGGAGGGATCACAATTGTGGTTCAATTGTCTCTCTGAGCAAAAACATAGTCAAGAAGAAATCCAAATTGAATTGGTAAATTTGTTTGGCAGTGACTTAGTTGCATGGTACTGTACAGAATGGAACATGCTTGTTTAGTCATGGAATCGTTTGGTTTGGTAAGGAACTGGCCATTCTGGTTGGAACAACTAGTTCTATTTTCAAACCCTTTGGAACCAGTTTGATTGCTAGGGCTAGAAAAATTAACTCGATGTAGAGTCATTGGAAGGATCACAATTGTGGTTCAATTGTCTCTCTGAGCAAAAACATAGTCAAGAAGAAATCCAAATTGAATTGGTAAATTTGTTTGGCAGTGACTTAGTTGCATGGTACTGTACAGAATGGAACATGTTTGTTTAGTCATGAAATCGTTTGGTTTGGTAAGGAACTGGCCATTCTGGTTGGAACAACTAGTTCTATTTTCAAACCCTTTGAAACCAGTTTGATTGATTGGTTCTCATAACATTGGTTCATAGTTGGTAGAAATCCTTTATACTTTTTGTACTTAGAATACAAATTTGTTTCAACCTTCAATTTTTCTTGGGAAAATAGTGCTGGAGGAAATCCTTTCGTAGTGTAATTCATGCATACATATTCTTCAACAACATAGCTCATAATGTGAACTTGATCTTAAGTCTCTTGACTTGGTTTGCTACTAATGCATTTGACTTCTAGTTTCTTAATTCTACATATGGGAAAACTAAAAATACCTTTAATTTTTTGGATATTGGTGAATATCATATGGTCTGCTCTCCTTTGCCTTGAAACTTTAGACTCTCTTGCCAATGTCCTTTTTTGGATGTTGTGGAACTAGATCTTAGGTCATATATGAATAATTTTGAAACAATGGCACAAAATCTTCACTCGTGGCTGCACTTTACTTGAACCTTACGAAACCTCACTTAAGCTCCCAAAAGTTTGTTCCCCTATTTGTGTTGAGTAAATATGTTGGATCGTTGTTATTGAATCAATTACTTTTCAAATTAGATGATTATCATATTTGGCATTTTTTGTTTCTTTGTTTGCCACTTGCTTTGTGTCTTTGACTCTAGTTTTTCTTATGGTTTCCTTCAATGTTACACCCTGTACCCCATAAACCTTGTCAACCTTGATTGATTGCTTACATTTCATTATCTTGTTGTATAACTTTGCTTGTTGCATCATAGTCTGATTGGTTGCTTGCGACGACTCAGTGAAATCTCTTGATGTTTTTGCCTTGATGGCCATATCGGTGTCCTTTTGAATATATATATATATATACACATATGCATTCTAGGCATTATATATATATACATACATTCTAGGCATTATATATATATATATTCATTCTAGGCATTATAATGAGTAGAATATATATATATATATATATAATTCCTAGAATGAATATATACATATATATATATATATATTCTAGGCACTCATTATATATATATATATATATATATATTCTAGGCACTCATTATATATATATATATATATTCTAGGCACTCAATATATATATATATATATATATATATATTCATTCTAGGCATTATATATATATATTCTACTCATTATATATATATATTCTAGGCATTATATATATATATATATATATATACTCTACTCATTATATATATATATATATATTCTACTCATTATATATATATATTCTAGGCACTCATTAAACATCTATGTAAAATGAAAATTGCATGCCGACATTAACATATATAATTATATTTCAAAAGGATGGTATCTTATTAAAAATTTAGGAATTTAGGTTAGTTTTTTTTTACCTTTAAAATTTTTTATGGAATAAATTCGATTAAATTCGCCTTGAAGTTCGCCTTGAAGTTCGAATTCGTCTTGAAGTTCGATATCAAGTTCGGCTTGAAATTTGACTTTGAAATTTGGCTTTAAATTCGGCTTCAAGTTCGAATTTGGTTGAAGTTCGGCGAAATTCGAATTCCAAGGTTGAAATTCGCCGAATGCGGTGACTAAGGGAGTCAATGATGACACCTTCCACCTGTTAGACACTATCCACGTGGAAGTACCTATCCGATGCTACAAAAATAAACAATATTTCCTTTGTTGTTAGTGTGGTTTCTAGGTTTATGTAAGACTTGTGAGAAAGCTGCAAACACAATTGTTTGTTATATGAGGAGAACTTACTAGCTTGATGTAAAGTATTTGCAGGGATAGAATTAACCAATAAGTTGGTTACAACAACTTAGATTGAGTTGGATATGTTGAGGACAATAAGTGTACATCTGGCTGTTTTTCAGTTTGGCTTCGGACCCATTGTCTCGTCTTGTATAAAGTAGAAAATGGACCCTCTTTCAAGCATAGAAGCAAAATATCTTGGTGTAGTGCATGTTGGCATGTAGGTGGTATGGATTCAACATCTCATGGGTAAACTTGGTTTTCCAATCGAGAGATTAATTGTGGTTTATTGTGACGTTGAAAGTGCGATATAGGATGCAGAGAATCCCATTACACACAACAAAATGAAGCATGTGGAGCTTCCTGCTTATTATTTGAGATTGTTAGTACAAGAAAATGTTGTGACTCTTATTTATTGGAGGACAAATGATCAAGTTGTTGGCATCTCTATGAGGCCTCTCTCAGGAGCTAAGTTTGTGGAACTTTGGGCTATGCTTTGGTTTAGGAAGTTGCAATTATGGGGAGTGTATAGAATTAATTTTGTTAAAAGGTGACAAGGAAGGTCTTCCTACATGCATGTGTCCTTGCATGCAGACGACTTAAATGGAAGAAGCCCATAAAATGTATTTAATTTGATTTTCCTAAGTTTACTTTGGAAAATAAATTAAAGTGGTCTAATTAATTATTGACTTAATGAAAGACTTTTTTAAAAAGTGTGAGTGAAATATTTAAGTGATGGCAAGATCTAATCTTGGCCATCCAATCTCACCGGAGGATCTCAACCTTAGATCTATAGTGAGATTAGGTTATTCGCTTAGCATTGAGTTATAAAAGAAATATCAATTGGTGGAGAAGACACACAATTACATTCCAACAGAGACGGAGGAAAAGAAGTGTGAGAGAGAGAGTTTTGGCGAAGAAGACGGAGGAGCAGCCATTCGGAGAAGGCAACACAGTTTCGCAGAGGAGAGAGACAGAGATCATGCAGAGGTGACTGTACAACAGGCAGGGAAGTACTGTCCATACAGTCGTACGGATTCCATACATCATGCCGTACTGATCGGTACAGCAAGTCGTACAACTGCATTAGAGCTGCTGCATTGGGATCTGTGCCCATTCATAGGTTTTTCTCACTGTTTTTCTGTGTGGTACGATTTTGCCAATTAGGGCAGAATCTGATTTTTGAATTGTACCGTTCCATATTTTCTTAATAAAACAATTTCTCATACTGCTGCACCGGTTTTCCCATATTGGGTATTGTCTGGGGGTTTATACCCAAAAAGATTGAGTTGTCTCTATTGATGTGATTGCTGTTATATTTCTTTCAGTTTTTATTTTCCGCAGAAATCCATGTGTGGTTATTTGTTAGAAATTAATTCGCCATGCATTTAGCCCTAGTTGGATTTTAAGGAAATTTACAAATTTAACCACTTGAATCTCCATAATATTCTCTTGGAACAATAGGCTATGCAGGTTCATCACACCTCTAGATCTTTTGGAGTCAATTAGTTGACAATTGACAAGTGAATGTTTGACTAGGCATTTGATTGGTTGGACCACTACAACAAAGCAATTGACTGGTGCAAAGAACAAGGAAAAAATTAAGAAGTTTGTTATGTGCCATCACCAATCTATGTGGACCTCGTTTTCTTCACTTGGGAGTTGGTTACATTTTGGTGCTATTATATAAAATGGCCTTAGGGTTGATCTATACAATTAATAAAGTGTGAACATATGTGAGATATGTATTGTGTATGGAAGTCTTTTGGTTTCTTACCCTGCTATGTATGTTGAGTTATGCTTGGTTGTGCTTAAGATTCTTTAGACACCACCTTTCATTTGGAATACTAGCTCTTTGTTATACCTAATCCTTTGATTCTCCAACAAAGGTTACAAAAGGTTCAACAGGTAGAGGTGTACAACACATATCAATGAAAAGTAAGAAATGGCATGATGAGGTGTATACACAATCTGGAGGGTGGTCGAATCTTTCCCACTCAGGCCTTGTCAAAATCCCTGGAGGTTATATCAAGGTTACAATAGTGTTTGTCCAAACATCCAAGGATGAGGAAGGGAGGAAGCTAGTGATATGCTGGTCCAAACATTGAGTGTTGAACACCCGTTGAAATAATACTACTTGTTGATATTGACTTCTCTTATAAGGTCTATTGGGTTTGAGGTATAATGAATATATGACATTGTTTGATTAACCTTTGTGTTTTTCCATTCCACTTAAGATGGAGCTTTCTACTTCTATTGATGGATAAGGTGAAAAAGTGTTAGTTGACCCCTAGATGTGAAAGCTACACCCTCAAGCGCTACAAGTTCACATCGGTAAAAATAATCTCCCTAATAAAAGGTAGAGGCTGATTGGATATTGGATGAAGACAGGCAACAAGTTATGTGAATCCTACAAGAGATAGTGATATCTCCCTTTGGTTGTGTTGTATGTTGGGCCTTGGAATTTGAATGATCCTTTATTTCAGGTTTGAGGGAAGATAGCTTGCATATTGAATCTCTTGCTTCATACTGCCTGTCTCAACTTGAAGTAGGTCTGAGCACACTTGAAGCTTGCCTAATGGGTATCTTATCCCATGTGATATATTGTGCTCATATAGCCAGGCAGACCAATGCACCCATCAACAGTTTGGAGGTACATTTAGAAATAATGGTCCATCTTAAGAAAAAGTGGTCAAGGAGATCCAAATAGCTTGGTTGTATAATCAAGTAGGGGATATCTGATTTTCAGTTTTCTTCTCTCTGAAGTCAATCCAGGAGCATTAATGGAGAATCAATTGGAAGGGTTCTGTCAATTTGCATGCCAATGCAAGTCTGTAGTTTGCTCACCTTAGGGTATGAACACCATCTGTGTTCCTAAGAGACAAGTGACATGGAGGATTGGATGGCATGATAAGGTTATTTGTGTTTTTTGACTTTGATTTGTTGTCTTGGCCATACCCCTAATGTGGTGAACAAAAGTAATGAGCTACAAAAGGGCACTAACAAGCAATGGTAGTACCTCAAACTCCGCCAGAACAATGTTAAATGCCATTGTGTGCTATTCCTGATAAAACAAGAATGAAGAGGATCTTATACACCTCTCTGACTCAAGCTCCACAATCATCCAATCAAAGGAGGATGGGGAGATACATAGACAACCCCTTATACAAATTGATCAAAATGAAGGAGCAACAAGCTTCATCTTGCAGGTTTGCATTCCATTTTGTTAACAGGATTGGACAGAACATAAATGTCTAGAGATTATATCACAGACTATTTGATAATTGTAAGAACTAATGATGTCTTTGACTTGTTCATGAAAACAAACAAATTCTAATTTATTACTGCACAAAGAGGCAAAATAGTTAATTCACTATTCATCAATATATCTCAGATTATTCTTCAATGCAAATAGGACATCAACAATTATGTGTTTGTACTGACCTGCTTTTTTTTGTAAGCTAGAGTAAATCCTTATATTGCCTTCACAAAAATAAACAGTAACAGAGTAGTACCAGGCCTTCTCTTAAGTGAGAAAACAGACCCCAAAACAGAGTTGAAAACAAAGTTGAGTGAAGTCTTCCTCACGAGGAAATAAGACTTTTCAAAGTAAGATTTTAACTGATCGACTAACAAGCAAGAGTGCTCTGTAGCTGCATAAAGAAAGTCTAAACATAAATATAAAAGGTGAACAACAGACAAGAGCTAATTACTGGTTAAAACTTGTCTGTCCAACCTGGGTGGTAGGTTCCTTGGCGAGAGCAATCTTGAAATGTTGAGCTAGCTGCTGCTGATTGAAGAGAATTTGCTTCAGGAAATCGACCATTTCATCCTGCTGGAGAAGTATTTCATCCTGGGCTTTGCCTCTGTCTGCAAGGGCCTTGCCAAGCATTGTTTTCTGAGACCAATGATAGTCGAGAGTTTTCTGGTACAGGGTGGCCCGACCCTTGGTATTCCCTGGGTCCGGAACCAGGGCTTCAAATTCACTTCTAATTTCCACATCTGTGAGACACCCACGGGAAACCATGGCATCATCCTCTGCATCTTGGATTTCTTCCTGCGCCTTTTGCGGGATTTCTTTTTTGAATCTGCGAGCTCTCTCGATGACCCCGCGCATGAGGCGCATCGACGAACCTGAGGAGGGACTAGCTTGCTGCATCGTGCAACGGGTGTAGGCTCTTTTGGTGGGCGGCATGTCCACTTCTACTGCAAATCGACCAGAGAGCCGAGAGAGCCGAGCGCCAGAGAGCCGAGAGAGCCGAGCATCGGAGAGCCGAGCATCAGAGAGCAGAGCATCAGAGAGCCGAGCACCAGAGAGCCGAATACCAGAGAGCCGAACACCGGAGAGCCGAGTGCCCGTGGAGCCTTTGCGTTGAATTGCCGAGAGCTGAGCATTTGTAGAGCATTTGCATTGCAATGTTGTGTACTGGTGACCCAAAACCTCGTACCTATTTTTGCCTGCCATTGCCATGAGGGCGAAGGTACAACCCCACTCTTCCATTTTCGTGGGCGCAATCAAAGCCATAACACTGAGCCGGACGGGAGCTAGCAGACGGGACGGGGCGCACGCAGGAGAGGTCGAGCAGTTGGCGGGAGAATGAGAACTGGACGAGGCACCTGCCAAGGAAATTATGAGGCTGCTGGGGACGCGTGGGTGGGCTGGGCCGGCACGTGCCCAACCTCGTGGACAAAATGGGCGGGCATGTGGGCGGGCCTGTGGCTGGTCACATCCTTCTGCACCCGCAGTGGGGCGTGTTTGTACTGACCTGTTCAACTATAGTTTTCAAATTACTTTATCTGCATAAATTGAAAACACAGTTAATGGTACAATGACAAAATAACATATCTGTCATAATGTTTATGTTGTGTCAGTATAAAAATATAATGCACTCAGTCCTACAGGAGATTATTCTGGAACTACGTCTTTCAGGCCATAACTTTGCCAACATATCTTACAATTATATCTGGTACAAACTTCAAAGATAATGATTGCTTGATCGCCATTAGTCTTTTCTAACTATATACAGATAATGAGAGGTAGTTACTGATGACTATTATTTAATTACTTATATTTATCTCAGACATAAGTATAACAAACACAACTCACAGTTACTATTGTAGGTGCTCAACAAAAATACTGGATGTTGTAGCACATCCCTTTGATATGTCCTCATGTACTTTTGATATGTCCTTGGTTAAATCTAACCATTATGCCTGCATTTAGTGCTGAGAGAACTGTAGTCAATTTTGAGTAACTTTGCTGTGCTGAAGGCATTGGAGTTTCTTCCAAAAACACAGAACTTGGCTTGTAGAGATTTCTGAAATGCTCTTAAACCACCTAGAAATTTCTGGCACAAATTGACTTGAATGCAAAACATAAGTTTCACCTCTTTAATACAGGTTTCCTAGATCTTAACCCTGCCAATTTTCAGCCTTGGGGCTATTATGAAATATAATTAAAACAGCAGCGGCAGTGGATAATATTTCAATCCTAACAACCCCAAACATCTAGGCAACCCAAGAGAAAAGATACCCAAGTGTCCTGACCAGTTTCAGCTCTCTAGGCCAATCTTATCATGTATAAATCAGATCTGAAACACTTAATTACAGCTGTAAATACAGCAGAAAAAAGGCCTCGTTTTCTTCAATTACAATGTTAAATCACACAAGGCCTTAGTCTTTACTTAAGTCAAATCAGCAAGACATATATAGCTGGATATTAAAAACCATGAAAACTGTAAATGTCTGAATATCAAATATTCAATTTACACAAGTATTAGACAGCTGGAAACTTCATTAATATGCACAAGATGAAGTTCATGTACATGCCATAGCATTATGACAAGGCTAGTACAATCCACTAACTCTCCAAAACCCTAGCTAGGGAAAACCAAGAACTTCCTAGCTCAACCAGCAACATGTCTGCTCTTCTTCTTTTCTCCAAGTACAACCTATGGTTTCATATCAAAACCCTAATCTCCAAATCTCCAAGGGAAACCCTAACCCTAGACTGCAAGATGCTCCAAGAAGATCAATGAACCCTGGCGACTCCAAGAGAGAGATAGAGTACAATAGAAGATACAAGAGAGAGAGGATGACTAGTGTGCTCCTCCTAGTCACATCTCTAATCACAATATGAACAAGAATCATGGGTAAGTGAAGAGCTCTCTCCTTCCTCTATACTAAGTCACATGGTTCGGGTTCGAATTCGAGTTCGACAAGGATGAAATTTGATTTGAGTTTGACTACCTAGATGAGATTGTGATGAGATTCATCATTAAATTCGTTAATAAACATATTTTAAAATATAAATTATGTTTTATAATATATTTAGTTGTCATATATAATATCTATATAATACACATATAATATATATTATTGCACCGATAGTAGCGAGGTGCTCTACAGCCCAGTATGGGGGAGATGTTGTAACGCCTAACGTTGTGTAACATTATATAATGTTTCATTCCATAAAAAAGAAATAAAAATGCAAATGATGCGGCTTAAACAAAAAAAAATATATTGGTTTCATCTTAAACTTAGATATATGAAGTATGGGATCAAATATCTTGAGGTGTAAAATTTTCCTTAATGTGTAAAAAATTTAAGATAAAAAAATTTGCACCTCAAGAAATTGGATCCCACTCAGTGCTTGATAGATTTTGGTTTAAGATGGACCTATGTTGGTTATATATAATTAAAAAAATATCTTTATGTAAACAATAAACATAATATATCTTTGTGATCTTACCATAAACCTAAGATACCATTGTCGACAAGAAATGAATACAGGCCGCAGAGGAAATTAATACATGTTGCATGGCCATTGTCCAGTCGGGAGGGAAATGAATACATGCAGCTGAGGAAATGTACTTGTGGGCCAAACACTGCAAAAGGAAAGGAATGCACGTTATGCAAATTTCAGGGTTAATAGGGTTTCCAACGGGAAAGAAATGCACAAGTCAGAGTTAGCAAGCTTTAGGGAGGGAAACCGTGTGGTGGTGCCTACATGCTCTTGAATACAATAAGAATTGGGAAACCCATGTTAGAATCGATCCAAATTTCTTTAGTGAATTGGACCTGAATTTCTTCAACAAACCAAAACGATTTTTTATTTATTGAGATTTGGCAAATTTTGAACTTGTAGGTTAAAATTCGTTCAATCCTGTGACTTAGCCTCTATATACATGAGAGGTAAGGGAGGCCAACGATACATATTTTGTCCAATGCCCTTACAAGCAACCTACAATAATCACATGCAGGCTCATGCAAGTGGAGTGATGTCAAGCTCCAAGGTGATGTGCACAATAAGGGCTCCAAGGTAACGTAGCTACACAAGATGTGTCTACACTACTCCATTGCAAGCCCATATGGACTCACTACTAAGCTAGGTACTCCATTGGGTCCACTCCCCTTGCATGGACATTGTCACAACTTGGTGTCTTGGAGCCAACTCCAAGCCTCCATAAAGGAATCCAAGCAATCCCATGTTGTCTAGGGCGAAATGATCTCCTTGAATATGCACAACACTTGTCCTAATTAGGGCGTTCTACAAGCAAGCAATTATGTCCATGTGGCCATCATGAAAGACATCACCTAAGTTGTCAAGAGAACTCCAACGCCCTACGGAAGAATGCCAAGCAAACACTCAACTGAAGCCAAGCAACCAATGAGTAAGCTATCTTCAATGTGCAAATCCATCATGGACCATCTCCCATGTGCAAATACATCTCAGACAATCTAAGGGCTAATCATACACTATGTGCTCAAATCTCATGAGGCACCACCAAACATCGTGTAAACACTTTTGGAGTAACCCAAAAACTAACATGGCTCTCATTAGGCAGTGCATTGATCGTTTTAGTAGTATATCTTGCACTCATGTCTCTGAAGACACCCAAATTCCATACTAGGCAAATAATTCTGCCATCACATGATCAGGCACTTTGACATTCTATAAACCTGTTGGAATACCCTAGCTTTAACGCCTAGATTATAATAAACTAAATAATATATTAATTGTAGTGAGGCGGTTTATTTGATGGGTGTTAAGCCAGGAGTGTTGAATTGTAAGGATCCCGTGATGTAAAATGTAAATATGCTTTGTAAGTATTCTTAGCTTGGAGCCCAAGGCCAAGGCTCGACTAGAGAATGGTCTTGAGTCCAAGTAGTGGGCTTGGTTTCAATATCATGTTTGAATGTTGTAAAAAAAAAGCATAATGGATAATATAATGACCACCAAAAAGGTTGCTTAAAGATCACCAAGAAGGTTATGAGTCCACGAGAGGGGAAGAAGACAGGGAGTCCTTGGGAAGAGTAACCCATTATAATAATGCTGCTCCATTTCCTTTGGAGAAGTACTACCTTTTGCTTTATTAAAGATGTATCTCACCTACATTGACATGAGGTGCCCCTTCTATAAGTTACCATGTTTCTTGGAAGGCATGTATGCCTCATGCATTGGGAAATATATAACGTGCCATTTTCTTTTGGGAGTTTATTCTTCATATCCTGTTGTTCCATTCTCCTAAGATGAAGCGGTTTGACATTGCCTGCAATCTGCACCAGGAAACCTGTGAGGTTGAGCACTGAATGAGGCTCTGATAGGCTAAGGGGGTTGGTGGCTGGTAGTAGACAGATTGGGATCATTTTCAGGGGAAATCCATGGCTGTAGAGTGAGCAAAGAGTCCAGCCATTTGCAAATCCAATTGCCCACTGTCTGAACTGACTGTTGACTTCAAATGAGCCAAGCTCTATTGGTTCCAGGTATTCCTAGTGAGCAATCGGGAACACAACTCTTCATGCCTACATTGGAGCACTGGAGGTTATGGATTCCCGAGGGACTATATAGCGGTGAAAGGAGATCGTGGCCTTGTGTTTTGTTTGGCTGATAGGAAGAGGTATGTGGCTGATTGGAGGTTGGCTGAGAGAGGAATCGAGGTAGGTGTTTGGTTGTAACTGTTTTTTGAGTTTTGTAGCTTGGGATGTATAAGAAACAAAGCCAATAGCCATCCTTTGCCCTTGTTGTCTCACAGCTCGGCTCGCGGGTGGAATTTACAACAGATTCGTATGTTTGGGTGGTGAATCACTCCTTTGCAACCGATTTGGTAGAAAAGTTCATGAGAAGATGAGTGTTTATCTTTGCTTTGGTTTCTGTCATCTATTTCCTTGAAATTTTGTTGCTTGTGTGAATTCTGTTGAAGGAAATTGATCAAATGGATGGAAGTGTTGCTAGCATGAATTTGAATCTGGGCTGTATTTTATTATGATTTCTGATTATGCAATGTATTCTGCCTTTAATTTGCATATGAAATCTGTTATATTGCTGGTGGAGTCCAATTTGGTTCACAGCAGGAATTCTGATTTGTAAATGAAGAAGAAAATTCTATTTGGAATGCCCCAATGGCTAAGGGAAGTGTCTAGGTATGCTTCACCTGCCAAATATGAACTAGTTTCTTTGACTAATTGATATTGAAACAATTTGAAAAAAACATCACATCACGGCAAGTAGTTTGTGACTTTGAGGAGCACATTGCTCGAATATGAGATAAACTAATGTCTTGATTTAAAATGAGTGGGACAGTCGTGAAAAATAGTTTGCATGATCATGAATGATGGATTATTTGATAAAAACAGAGGACCTGAATTTGAGTTTGGTTTTCTATGTGAAAGGTATCATGTTCTTGAAATCTGTTGGAAGGGAAAACTAGCAATGAAACATATTGATAAAGTTATAGAATCAATTATTGTAGAAGTTGGAGTGAGAAACCTTGTATAAGAAATCATTAGTAATGCAAAAAGATTGCAAATGAGTTAAAGCCATTTCCATCAACTTTATTGGACATCTTGTGCAACTTACGTTTTAGACCTGGAAAGTAGATTTGCTGGTGGTCATGTGGTTGAATGGCCCAACAATATAGCGTTTACATTATGCATAGATAGTTCTGGATATATGATGTACTGTCTTTTATTGTTATTCTCTATATTTGTAGTCTTTCATTTCTTAGATTAGGTAAGTGGAATTTCTGCATCTTCAGCTTTGTTTCGGGGTCTGTATCTATGATAGATATCTGATAAATTGATAAATACATATTTTGATATCTTCAGCACAAGTTTTGATCTCTTCGACACATATTTTCCATGGGTAATTTTATGTATTTTTCCCCTGGTACAAAATCGTAATTTCATTAGTAATAAATGAAATTACATTCTGAAGATGCACAAAGGCATTCAAAATTTTTCCTTCTATAACTCATGTAAATAGAGTTCTGTATCTGCCCATCAAGACCATGTACATCATCCCGTTGAAAGTAACAAGCTATCAGTAACTATCAGGTAGTGGATCTATCATCTGAGTCAGCATGAAAGCTGTAATTATAAAAGTCCAAAATATTACATTCAGATTCAAAAAAGTTGTATCAGCATAAAATATCAGTGTAGTTGTTCATCTTCCCCAAGGACATTGTACATGACTTAGAAAGTAAAATCTGATAAAGACTACAGCTGCGGAGTCTCTATATAAAATAACTGTCGTCATATGAAAGCCTAAAGGTCATGTATCATATTTGCTGAGAACTCTTTGATGTGCCCAAATATGCCAAGTACCTGGAGCCATCTGCACACCCAGTTTGGATAAAAGCATCAGCAGTTCAATTTATCTGCCTGTGAATATGATGAAAGCAAAAAATATTGAAATAATTTTTTAATAAATTGATTTCATCATATATCGGTCTCAGATGGAAACTCCTCAGCTCAGCAAGATTTGACATCCAATCTATTACAACTTTTGAGTCCCCCATCACCTGTATCCTCTGGATTGCTTTTTCGACAGCAAGCATCAAAACCAGTCCGGGTCCGTAAAATTTTGATCTATGGGGGACACATATTTTCCATGGGTTATTTACTAATTTTATGTTTGTATATAATTATGAACCTTTTCCATTTTATTTAACCTATGAAGTTATGAAACTTTCAAATACATATGCTTATGAATATTTTCCAATTTCTTTAACCTGTGAAGTTATGAAAATTTCAAATACAGTAACTAGGTAGCAACTCCTTACACATTGAATTTTAGGTTACAAGGCAAGATGTTGGAAATCATGATTCACAAAACATCATCTCATCTCAGTTATGCTTTTTAGACCTCAGACACAATCTTCAATCTGATTCATATTGTTTCTATCCGGCTTATTATAGACTGCTGCTTGAACTTAGGAGCTCTTTGTAGTATGAACATATTTAAAATTTTTACATATTGATTTTTGCTGTACGTGGGGTTGGTGTACCATCCTCTTATGTTAGATGATGGATATGTCGAGGAGGACTGTTTTCACAGGAGTTGGTGCAATAAGACCAATTAGAGCTTGATTGGAGTATAAAACTGGTTATATTTGGTTGTCTTCTATTGTTTGAAATAGGTTGCATGTACATTTGGAGGTATTTTAAGAAGAACTTAGCAGGTGTCTTGACTGAATGCATGGACTAATTTTAATGGCAGGAGAGAACCTTCTTGTGAAGTAACTAAAGTATGTACAAACAAAGACATAACCACAATGCCGAGGCCGTAAAATTATTGCTGCTTTTATTCAGTTTATAGGGTCAAGACTTTTGTGGCATGCTTTCCTGATGGCTGAAGTCGAATGTGATTTAGAGGATCCATGGGCATCTTGTTTTGGTTGTCCTTTATATTGTCACATTGGAATGCTAAAACTTTTAGTGAATCAGGTTCTTCATGGCTCGGTGGTTTGGAAGCCTTGTCTACTTTACTTTGACTAGGCCTCTCTAGAGCAAGTGCAGATCCTTCTCCTTCGTCGCATCATCAAATGCAAACAGACAGTACCTCAAACCATCATACTTGTCGAGTTTGGTACTTGGCCCTTTTGGCTTGAGATGGTGTTCTGCCTAGTATCATTCTTAAGCCGCATTCAGAGTTTAGCAGACTCGGCGCAGGGGCGAGACTGCTACTCGTAATTGGCCTACTGGTCATCGGAGTCCATCGCCTCTGCCAGCCCTTTAGGTTGCACTCGTTGCTGGTATGTGGGAGTTTTGGCTTTGTTGGAGTCTGTTGATATTATGATAGATCAACCTCCTCCATTTTGGTGTTCTCTGGATGCGCCTCGTCATCTCTTGCCTACTAGGCAAGAGTTGGACAAACTCACCTGGGAGGATGTCTATAAGCAGTATGTGTAGGTCATATGGATCAACCCTCAAGGCAAGTTATGTCCAAATATGGCCTTTTATGCTGAGCATTTCGTGGATTTGAGGGGTAGACTCATTATTTGGACCCATGACACATTTCGCCATTGGACACATACTCTTCGTATAATGTTTGGTCAATTTAGAGTGGGTTCCCATCGTCTTAGAGTTGAGATGGATCACTAGATTGACTGATCTGATAGTTTTGCCACCTTCGAGAGGTTAAGACAGAGAAGCACTTCATCTTTCGTTGTGTTGTATACTACAAGATTCGTGGATGGTTCCATTGTCTTTTTAGAGAGCTTCTTCTTAGGGAGCTTCAAACCTTGTCTAGTTTCATTTAGTACACCGACCATAGATGTCTAGCCTTGTATTTGTAGGAGGCCCTCTAGCTCTAGTCTCTTGTCCTCCAACCATGTTCGTCTACTAGAACAGTCTCCAACCAAGAGATTACTTCCTTTTTTAAGGTGCTCCCATTTTCGAGAAGTACCAAGAGGCAGACAGATGACGACACTTCTTTTTACTCCAGACCTATTTGGACGCAAAGGACCTCCTCTTCTGTTTGATCCCAATGACATAACCAGTCTTGGCCTTGTTGTACCAACAGGCAACCGGTTTCTTCTAGGTCATAGAGGTAGGCACATCACTCCAGTCAAAGGCACATTACCTCATATCCCTCTTCCAATTCTTCCTCTAGATAGGGTCTTACTTTGTGCTTCTCCTAGATTGGCTCTCCATATTTGAAGTTCGATATTTAGGTTTTAGTCATACTTTCTTTCCGCATTTCATTTTTATAGATGCTGCCTTAATGCTCCCACTTTATATTGACATTGTTGCTGCCTAATCCTCGCCTCTAAGTGAGAAAAACCTCAACTCACTAGGTGTAGCCTTGGGGGCAACCCTCGAGTTGGGTTATTGTCACCTCGACACTTGACTCCTCCATTTAGGCCAACTCCTAAGTAATGCCAAGGGCGGTAGTTCCCAATAAAATAATCAAAGGCTTGAAAGCAAGAAATATAACTTAGGAGTTAATGAAAATAAATACTAGATACAAGATATTAATACGAAAGCAAACTAATCTGGCAATTAGTGTTCTACAAAATTAGAAGGCAAGTCTAAGCTACAGATTAATAACTCAAAACATAAATAGCATATATATAATAAGACCAGTGCCTTGAACTAAAATGAAGCAAATGAGACAAGTCAGCTGCAAGAATGATATCAAGTAAATCGAACTTGTGAGTGAGGAAACTTTAAAGCAGAATATGATATATCAGTAAAATGCTTGCTTAGATTTGCTGCAAATTCAGAATGTGACTTAATTACTATAAGAGAGCAAAAATTGAACAACAGAAATTGAAAGTAAACTGGGGAGCTCCGTTGGAAGGGACTATTGTCAACTGAAATAAATATGATTTAATACTACGGATTAACCAACAAAACCAAATGTTATCTAATCACTAGAAAGTTGCAGTTAGTTACTAGAAGTAAGTCAGTAAGTTTGAATATCCTAGAATAATGTTAGTATCTAATCTAGGAAATATAAATGCAAATCATCTAGAAAATCAAACAAACTAAAGGGCAAAGAGATACTATTGCCGGTTGGGCAAGTCTAAGAACCGTCGATGCCGGGGAAGCATTAGCATAGGGTTTGGATAAACTCAGAGATCTCGCATACTAAGTTATGCCTCAGGTGCAATGAGGTTGTAGATCTTAGTTTCTTTGTTAATTTTAATTAAGATTGTGGTTAATTTTAGATTGTTTGGGGCTTATTCAAAAAAATCTTTAAACTTTGTAGTGAATAGTCTGTATATTGTTGTAAGTGCCAGTTTGAACTAATCTAAAATAAAAAGAAAAGAGCTTGTTCTAGATGCAAATAAAACAAATCTAAACTACCAACTAAGTACGCAAATTGACACTGGGTGCAAGGGGGTGCGAGGAATGGTAACCTAGGCCACTACTCCCTTGCTCTTACAATTGTCGCTAAGAACCTTTAGAGGTCCTACTAATCCTTTATAACTTAGGAATCATCCAGGTTACAATAAGTGGAAAGAATTGGTCAAAATGACCAAGAAAGGTTGTCGGATGAGCTTTGAATTCTTTGGAAATTGGCTAGCCCTTTGGGTTTGCTAAAAAAATACAAGAAATAAAGTTAGGACAACGAGCAAATTACTCATGCAAGGCTGTGACATGGCTGCTACATAAACCTTAAATGAGGTATATGTCAAAGTTGCACCACTTGGACTCGGCAAAGACTCGGCTGGCTAGTGACTTGTCGACTCAGGAAAGACTCGGGAAAGACTCGGGACAGACTCGGCAAATAGGAAAAAAACTCAAAATATGTTACCATTAATTACTAGGCTAATAAGCTCCCAAGAAAAAAAATACCACATTTTTTGAGTAAGATGCCGAGTCTAGGGGGGCGAGTATGGCCGAGTCTTCGACGAGTATGGGCGAGTCTTCGATGAGTCTGGACGAGTATGGCCGAGTCTTGCGAGTCTGGACACATGGCGAGTAGCTGGGCGAGTCTTTGGCGAGTACTCGTTTCAGGACTTACTCGACAAGACTCACGAGTACTTGCCGAGTCTTGGCGAGTGGTGCTTCATTGGTATCTTTCTTGCCTTGAAAAAATAACAAGCTAAACCAATGGTTAAAGGGGCTAATTGCACATGAAAAATAAGATGTAAATGGAGTTTAAAAGTAAAGTTACACGTTATTCAGATTTGGATGTATTTTATCCAAATCTTCAAATAAAACTCTATCTAAACTTCAATAAAATACTAGTACTAATTGCTAATGATGTATTCTTAGATCTACACTTAGAAACTAATAATTTAGTAGATCTGCTTGAGAATATAACTTTAAATATAAAGTAGATCTAGATGCTGTAACCGATTGAGATTTTTCTTTGAGAGAATGTTCAATGGAGAGAAATTGGAATGCCTTCAAGTGGGAAATGTAGATCCAAGGTGGTGTGCCGAGGGACTAGTCCGTTGAAGCCACCAAGCATGAGGGGGTTGCGCCAGGCTTATATCCCACTTCTTGATGGATGAAGGCCTGCAAATTAGTTTACATACATAGTAGAGGAACTCTTCCTCCTTAATGCTTTTGGGTTTAGCCTACAAGAGAGGTTTAGAACATATACCTATACAATTGTAAGAATATCTAGATCTAAAACCTCTCAAGCAATTTACAATAAGTTTCAAGTAGAAAACTATCTAAATTAAAACTTATCTTACTAGGTGATAACACCCATTCAAAGGCCCATGGAAGCAAGTAAAAGCATGCATATAAACAAACACAGTTACCTCATATATATAAGAACAAGACATTGGCATCCACACAATTGTTGCACAACACCTCTTTGACCTCCAAAGTCTTCTTGCTTTATTCCAAAATAGTACAAGTATACAAAGCTTGAGCACAAACTCCAATAAGAACCAACATAAAAAAGAGAGGGGAGAGCTTGTTTAATAACAAAATAGGAAGAAGAGGGGCAATTTTCATGAAGTGGAGTGAACTAGAGTGTCATATGACACCTCATGGAGTTAACTAGAATGTAATTTGTCAGCTCATAACGTTAACTAGAGCTTAAGGGATCCTCATGAGCCACCTAGGAGACAAGGAGGGGACAGATAGGGATTGATTGAGATCAAATCCAATAAAAATTGACACCTCACTCAAGGGGGGCGAATTAGGGAATATTCCCTCTTACCAACCTCGTAAAATCACTCAATTTTGTCTCCAACATGCAAAAATCATGGGATTTTGTCTCCAAGGGGTGTGCTATGCTAAATGAGGGGGTCTAAAGTGGTTAAAAGGGTTTATTAATACATTTGACATCCCCTTGACCACCTATTACAACATTATGACATATTTGCCCCCTCAAGGGACCCAAAAAGGTCATATTTTACAAGAAAAACATGGTGACACACTTAATACATGACATCAAACCTAAAGACCCAAACACTAGCTTGAGGCAGATGCATTATTACATACTCTGGCTTTGGAGGAGTGAGAGAAACTCAGATTACCAAGTTCATCTAAGTGAAAAAACACTCCAGAGCAGTAATAATACAGGTGACTCATTCAGGCTAGCCCTTTTACACATATAATAGGATGCCATGCATTTTTTACAATCATCTTCTTTTGACCATGGGAAAAACTGATGTATAAGATGAAATACAAAGAGCGAAAGATTGCTTGAAGATGAAGATGCTTATACGAAGCATCGTCGAATCATTATACCCTTGGAATGATGGAGTGTAATCGAAAAATATATATGGATCATAGGCCTCATTTGGAAATCCAGGATGCCTGAAAAATCAATCTGAGGATAGAAATTTTGAAGTGAAACATCATCATCCTCTTTTTCCATTCCACTTTGAGATTTTCAAAATGACGTTCCTAGAAAATGCACCATAATATACCTCATACCAAACTGACCCAATAGAGTTGTCAAGATGATCTTTCAATTTGTTGCATGCGCTCACCTCTACATACAACAAAGCTTGCAAAAATTTAAGAATTTTTTCTTGCAAAGTACTTTTTAGAAATTTAAGATTAGTGGAGTCACCAGATGAACAATATAGAAATATATTTTGACAGCATCTTCATCAACCAAAAAGAAAAAATACAAGAAGAAACAATTGTCGTTACTTCCAGAATGATAAGATTTTATCCTTGGCAACAGTGCCAAAAATGTTGTAACATAATCCATTGTTTTAAGTGAGAAAAACCTCAACTCATTGGGTGTAGCCTTGGGTGCAAGGCTTGAGTCAGGTTACTATCACCTCAACACTTGACTCCTTCGTTGAAGCCAACTGCTAAACAAAGCCAAGGATGGTAATTTCTAATAAAATAATCCGAGGCTTGAAAGCAAGAAATATAACTTAGGAGTTAATGAAAATAAATAAAAAATGCAAGATATAAATATGAAAGCAAACTAATCTAGCGATTAGACTTCTACTAAACCAGAAGGCAAGTTTAAGCTACAGATTAGTACCTCAAAACATAAATAGGATATATATAATAAGACCAGTGCCTTGAAGTAAAATGAAGCAAATGAGACAAGTCAACCGCGAAAATGATATAAAGTAAATCTAACTTGCTAGTGTGGAATCCTTGAAGAAGAATATGATAAATCAATAAAATGCTTGCTATTTTATCAAAACACTGTGTAAACTTCAATAAAATACTAGTACTAAGTGCTAATGATATGTCTTATTAGATCTACCCTTAGAAACTAATAATTTAGAAGATCTACATGAGAATATAACTTTAAATACAAAGTAGATCTAGATGTTGTAACCGATTGAGATTTTACTTTGAGAGAAGGTTCAATGGAGAGAAATTGGAATGCCTTCCAGTGGGCAATGGAGATCCAAGGTAGTGTGCTGAGGGACTAGTTCGTTGAAGTCACCAAGCGTGAGGGGGTTGTGCTAGGCTTATAGCCCACTTCTCAATGGTTGAACACCTGCAAATTAGTTTACATACATAGTAGAAGAGGAACTCTTCCTCCTTACCGCTTTTGAGTGTAGCCTACAAGAGAGGATTAGAACAAATACCTATACAACTGTAAGCATAATTAGATCTAAAACCTCTCAAGCAATCTACAATAAGTTTCAAGTAGAAAACTATCTAAATGAAAGCTTATCCTACAAGGTGATAACACCCCTTCAAACTTTCAAAGGCCTAGGGAAACAACTAAAAGCATGCACATAAACAAACACAGTTACCTCATATATATAAGAACAAGACAATGACATCCACACAATTGTTGCATAACACCTCTTTGACCTCCAAGTGGCTTGAGCACTGACTTGACTCCCTCTGCTTGTGCAACTTATGAAGGCCTATTGTCAGAGTGCATTTCACTTGAAGGTATAGACCTAGTGGAGTGCAGATCACCCAAAGGTTCCTACCTAGTGAAGTAGTGCAGATTGTTGAATTTTTCTCATATAGCAGTAGAAATACAATTTTCAGATCTTGACAATTATTTCCTAATGATTTCAAGCATTAATTTCATCCCACAGTTTTCATTGAATACACACTGAAAATTTCAGCTTAAATTGTAGTGGAAACAAAGGATCACAGAAACACAACCATGCGTAATAGACACAAAGATTTTTACCCTAGGAAACCCAATAAGGGAGAAAACCCAACAACTTTTCTAGAGAAGAAATCAATCCAAAGTTACAAGTACATCACCATCATGAAGAGAAACCCTGTCATATAGAAAGTTTTCCCTCCTTCACAAGAAACCCTAGCAAGCGTAGCAAACCTCTAGTGACAATAGAAACCCCAAAAAATTACTTCTTGTGCCTTTGCTAGGTCTTCTTGGAAAGTGTGCACCAATGGAGAAGAGATGTTGAGTTGTGATGATGTGACAATAAAATGCTGGAGCACTTTATTTATATTCTTCAGTTCACTTGATTTTTCCTCTTGGGGCCGACTTGTACTTTTGGTGAGGCCAACTTGTCTTCTTGTTTTCAATCTTCTCTGGAACTTCTTCAATGCTATCTGAGACTTCTTCCATGGTATGACTTGTTTTCTTGGTTATTTCTTCTTCACTAGAAAAGTTGTCCACGTTGATGATCATCCCCTCACATGCACGTCTATTCACGCATAGAGCTCTATTGTTGATTTGACCAACACTAAGAAGTCCCATAAACTTCTTAGAGCCTATGTCAAATTCAACATTAGATTAGACTTGCATATTCCACAAGGGGATGAAATTCCCTATCAAATAAACAAGTCAACTCACTCTAATATAGAATAGATCACTCCATCACGGAGCATGCAATGTGATACCACCTTGGGGCCAATCTCCCCACACCATATGACTCAGGATAATGGGAGATTGTTTGCCCCCTTCCTAGGACAATTTCCCCATAGCATATGACTCAGGATAATGGGAGATTGTTTGCCCCTTGCTTGGGCCAATCTCCCCACACCATATGACTTAGGATAATGGGAGATTGTCTGCCTCGGGCCAATCTCTCCACACCATATGACTCAGGATAATGGGAGATTGTCTGCCCTGTGCTTGGGCCATTCTCAAATCACATGGCCATTTCCCTTGGTCAAATTACATGACCAATTTGGGAGAGAATGTCTGCCCGATGCTGCAACCTGGAGAAACATCAACAAAGATCACTTGAATATGCACACCTATCGACAAAGTGTAGACCTCAGGGTTAGAGAATTTTCTAGACGTGGTGACTAGGATAATAAAATTAGAGATTGAGACTCCATCATAGGAACTTGAGAGACTCAAAACCCCATACAGTCCTAGAACTATGCCTTTGATACTCAATTCTTTGAGATGATATGTTCCTTTTTTTTCCAAGGAAAATCTCGTAAGGAAACTAAGTGATGCTTCCCCACATTTATGGATGGCATCCCTAGTAAACCGTTGGAGTAGACTAGTGCAACTAACCCATGGGGATTAAAACTGTGCATATGTTGTCACGAAAATATCCAAATACCCAACGACATTGGTGAAAATGGATTGAGCTAACCACTTGGGCTAGGATAAGTTGTTTCTACGGTTGGAACAAATCAAAGCTATGATGTTGGTAACTAATGAACTAATGAATACAAAAAATGGGTAAGAAGCTTCAAAACAAATGGTTGAAATAATTTAAAGGTAGAACTTGAAAGCTAGAATGCAGACCCTAAAATGATTCAAGCAATTAGAAAATTACTCAAAATTATTGGAGGTAAGGATACAAACAGAGAATGAAGTTGAGTCGAGGATTGAAGAGAAAGAAATAAAGAATGATTAAGAAGTCCCGACATTATGAAAGCGATAATAAGCAAGGTTGAAGTAGCAAAAATAGAAATTAAAGAGCAGGTCAAAGTCTTCAAGATATGGGCAGAAGTGGTGGTCAGTCAGGTAGGAATTGGGGCAGATAAAAATGTGATGACTAGAGAATTTTGAAACATAATTGACGAGGATCAAGAAAGGCATAGCCAGATTCATAATATTATTGTGAAGGGGATCAAAGTAAGCGGAAAAATGAAAAGTTTGTGGAAGTAACATAACCAACATTTCAAAAACAAACTGCCTGAAAGTAGCAACAAGGTTTCTCAAAGATATAATGGGTTGGCTAGGCATGGTCTAGACAGCTGAAAAAGTGAGAAAATGGCATAGTCAAGGAGGCTATGAATGGTTGTTGAAGATAACCCCTTGACATGGCGAAGATAAGATCCAAAGTAATGTGAAGTGTAAGGCAATTAAAAGGTTCAAAGTGATTTATAGACAAAGGCCTCACACCAATTCAACAAGAAAATAGATGCAAAGAATGGGAAAAAAGATTGAGTATCGAGGCAAAAGGGTATGTAGGTTGGCTTATGCTGTTCTTTCTAATGGTAAGGCCAAGTGTTCGAATAACACAGGATATTTCCAAATGATCGAACACCTTCAGTAACCTCTCACACAAACAGATCACTGATCGACACATCGATGTTTTTATGTGATTAAAACCCTCAAAGAGGGAAATAGTTCACAACCCCAACCAAACAGCTACTTGAACCAATATATTATGCAAAACAAAATGATATCTTGCATATGAGTTTCTCACAATTGATCATCAAGCAAATGACTCTCCATGCTCTTCAAATAGAGATCAAGGAGCAACCGGGTGCTAAGCCACATATCAATAGCCGTTAAGATTGAGGTGAAGATGAACCGTCGGATCACTCTATGTCTAGAACATATCGTGAATGCTGGATTATGTAAGTACAAATGCATATTAAAACATATTATACTAAGTTGATCTTAACTAACTCTTAAATGTCTTAGTATCCTAACACCAAGGTGGAGTTTAGAAGCTTAAATAGGAAAAAGCTATGTTGCACTAGTTTTGGGGATGGGGGAATGACGGAGATGGGGGGATGAATTCCCAGGATGGCTAGAGCGCACCCCCAATTGGTAGGTTGGGGGCGACTATATATATATATATTAAAAAAATTTAAAAAGTTAGAATTCACCATAAACATTTGTAGTTTCTTGTATGCACAATACTCTATACTATATAGTATATAGTATTATGCACATCCCATACACTTGCTAGTTTTGAAAAAGCACAGGCAAATAAGAAAAGGTCTGAGTGACGTTCCATTATTGGCACTTGAACATGAACAAAATGCAGTTTAGCTTTAGGAAACTTAAAGAGTAACTATTTTCAATCTGCAATAAGGTCCATGAAGGGTCTATGAGAAGAATTCTTGTCTCTATAATGACTTTTCTTCCTTATATTTCTTGGTTAAGATGATTAGGTTAAAAGGCATTCCATTGAATCCATTCTCAACAGGTTCTGCAGATTTTTACAGTTGTGTTGAAAACCACCATAAATTACTTTGGGATATACATGCTTGAATCCTGGACACCTATGTGCAATATATAAAAGCTAAGATGACCTTTGAGTTGTTGCATTTCTTGGTTTGTTGACATGGAGGCTTTGCTGTTTGTTGTTGAAAAGACAATAGTTAAATAACCTGAAACCCAAATCAAAATCCATCTTACACAATCCATATTTTGAGCTGCAACTTGTATAGATTGAAATTTAGATTCAGAATAATACGAAAAATGTGGATGGGATAACTGATCATATTGTCCAATCATCAATGGCCATTGTCAAAACTAAAGATAAATGCCTGGAACATCTCCAAAATCTTCCTGGGATATCTCTGAAATCTACTTGGAATGTCTCCAAAATCTGCTTGGAAGTACCCGAAATCTGTTGGGAACGTTTTGGTTATGGCTAGCAAGTCTCCAAGTCCCCGATGAAGCTCCCGACGGATTGGGGATGTTTCCTAGGGGTCCCCAAGTACCTGGAATGTGGGGATGGGGCTGTTTTTGGGGGAACGTTCTCCTGTGCAACATGGGGAATTTGGGAGGTGTGTGGACTGTGTGACCCAAGATAGGCTAAAAATAATAATATGGAATTGTGGGGGATATCCATGGAAGAGGGATAATGGTCTAGGGCCGACAGTGGTAAGGCAATATATAATCATTTTAAGTGCATGAGCACAACGGAAGTAGATTCCAAGATATAGAAGTGTTAGTGTACAAAAATGGTCAGTATGTATTAAAGTATTGAGAAATCACAAAGGACATAGAGGAGTGGCTTGCCTCCCTAGTGAGGGACACATGGCAGCATTTCTTATTCTTGAAAAAAGTGGACATGCAGAACCAACATGTATATTTGGAGTTTAAATTCAGCATTGCTAGCACTTTCATTGCAGCATGCCATTTTTCTATGCAAAAAACAAATTTTACTAGAAACATGGCCTGCCGCCTGAATAATGAGGAGCTGTATTACTACATGGTGAATGACATAACGGACCTTAAAGACAAATGAGGCGTAAATGGCAAAAGGAACTTCTGAAAAGAGAACAAGATAACACAGAAATTCCTCAATGAGCAGTAACACTTAACAATGAAAACGAAGAAATATTCGAAGAGTTGGGGAGAACGACCATAGTCAGAAGTTATGAACAGAGAAATGAATATAAATGAGAGATGAAACAAGTTAATAGGGCTACTCGCATTAAAGGGAGGATTTTAGAAGGGGCTTAAACAAATTTCTGGTAAACCCTTGGTTCGATGATGAACGCAAATAAGCCAGGTGAAACTATAAAAAACACAAAAACAATGAGAACCTGGAGATTTACTAGCAAGTAGGAAAGCTTCAGAAAACACAAGTTTGTGAAAAGCAGACAAGGGGCTACAAGAGATGGCAAGGGGAACTTGAAGGATTTCTGGAAATAGCTAGATGTGATTCTGTGAAGACACAGGTATAGGAGAATGACAACTCAAGGGAGTAATGGCTTATTCATACAAGAGACTTTATGAAAAGCTGGCTGCAATAAAGAGCCCCCTGGAAAGTAGCACCAATGGAACAGTCTTCAGCCCAAAACACTCTACCATTGAAGACTACCTTCCTTTAAGGCACATGATAGAGAAGGATGTGATACCGAAAATGAGGAATTATGGTATTGTTTTATGGACTTCAAAAAGGCATTTGGCACAGTGCCACAGGAAGTTATGGAAAAGTCTTGTGGAAATGAGAGTTCTAGATGAGTGGAGAGTTGTTGTACACATGTTATATGAGATACCAAGCTTTTGATGAAGATGCTTATCCATTGCTTTTTTGCATATGAATTGAGAGACCATGATATTTGGGCAGTTGAATTTACCTCTTGTCACATGCTTAGAATAGGATTATAAGGTAAAGCCTGATTTGTAAGAACTATTGGTGCCCAATGGTCAATTAATAAGATTGAAAGTTTATCTATGTTTTAAAGGTTAATATACTGGTTTCATAGAGCAGAGTTATTGGGATATTTCGTTGGAAAAATTTTCTACAGCCTTTTTTCTTGTTATTTTTCTTCGTGATACTAATCCGAACTCAGGGTAATACTCGCTTATTAATGTTAAATTTAGCACTTGCAAGATAAGAGCTTGTTAATTGGCATTATTCCCTCATAATGATTGGTTATTATTATTGAAATATCTTTGAGGGACTGGGCTTGAGAAAATGTTGTCACAACTTTCTCTCTTATAAGCTAAGGAAATTAAAAATCACATGACTATCATATTGTTAGTGTTAACTTTAATGATTTGGGCCAAAACATTTTTATCTTCAAGTGCTACAGGAAACCTGCTTATTCATAGAAGGTCTCCCTGTTACTGCTGCTGCTACTCTTTTACAAGCTCCCTTGTGAATTTTGATGTGTTCTATTTTCCCTGCCTTATAATTTCAGTTTATCTTTTATGTAGTGAAGTATGATCATGATTCAATATCTTTGTGTATGTTATACACATCACAGGATGATTCATGGGTTTAAACTTAAGAATAATTTCTAATATTTTAATTGGTCACTGCTTAGTTTTCTTGCTTACAGATTATTGCCATATCCATAGTCATTGGTATGTCGATATCATCGGTAGTGTTCTGATTCTTGAATATTTTGTAAGTTCGTGTAATGTCGTAATGAGTTTGAGGGTTTTCTCTTGTCATTTGTAATGTTCTTTTGAATGTTGTTATTATTTCTCTGCGTGTGTAGTTGTCTCAGGAAGATACATAAGTCAGAAAGTTTTCTGATGTGTTGGAATTTTGAAGATTGATCACTGCTTGGTGTTATGATGTATAGAAATGGTTCTCACATCCATGCTTGTTATATTTTGATAGTATTCTTATTGTGTTTCTAATGTTCTTCCGAATTCTTTCTTCTTGAAATCAGGAAGATCTGGGAGAGCAACCTCTTGCAGGAAAACATAATAAAGGGTGCCATTGCAAGAAGTCTGGATGTTTGAAGAAGTATTGTGAATGTTTCCAAGCAAATATTTTATGCTCAGAAAATTGCAAATGCATGGATTGTAAGAACTATGAAGGTAGTGAAGAGCGAAGGGCTCTATTCCATGGAGAGCATGCTGCAAGTTTGAATTATGCTCAACTAGCGGCAAATGCTGCTATAAGTGGAACAGTAATGTCTGTTGGTTATGCATCACCTTCACCAAACAAGAAGAGGAAAACTCAAGAACTTGTACTTGGACAGACACCAAAAGAACATGGTACTCACAGGTTGATTCAAGCTTTGCAGGTATTTTACTTTCTTAAATTGCAATTGTTGCCTGAGTCAAAAAATGAAATGCTTCATATCTACACTTTCACCAGGGAGGGTTATGATACTTCAGTTTGTCCTCTTTTCTGCAATCCTCACTGCTCTGAAGTTTATGCCAGAAGATTATTTGAAATACTCATAAAATGTACCTTAGCAGGCCAATACTTTAAAATGTACCAGTTCTGCAGTGAATCCTCCCATTTCTTCTATTCCCACAGTACGTCCTACTGCACCTGTGGGAATGCCATCAACAAAGGTTGCCTACAGGTATAATATTACTGTCATAATAATTTCTTGGAGTTTCTATATTCTGGCACGTCTATTGAATCTTTGGTTTCCACATTTATATTTCTTTGCAGATCTCTATTGGCCGATGTTGTCCAGCCAGATGCTGTTAAGGAGCTATGCAAGCTGTTGGTTATTGTATCTGGAGAGGCTGCTAAAACTTGTGCAGGTAAATCTGTCTTCTGACAGTTAACCTGAAAAGTTAAGGAACACTGTTCCAGCGTTTCCAAATAGGGTGAAATCTGGGTTGTTTTTATTCTCTCACTGCTATTTAACTTATCTATACTGTACAGGCATTAGTTGCAAAGAATCTGTGATCTCTTTTGGTGTGTGAATTTATTTGTACGGTTTGATATTTTAATGTCCTTCAAAGTTTATGTGCAGTTTTCTTATGCAATGAAATTTCATCGCATTTTGTTAAACAGAGGAAAAATGTTTGCAAGATGAGGATGCAGATAGACAAACACAGGAAGGAAATGATTTGGGACAAAACAAAGACTCCAAGGTATTGGCAGTCCAAAATGAAGAGGATACAAATCGGAATACTCAAGATGATAGGTTGGGTGCTGATCAAGGAGAAAAAGCTGTTGCTGGGACAACCTCTTCTAACTGTGTGGATGACTGTGAGTCAGATGGTGTTGCTGATAGCCGCAAGCAGAGGGCTGTGTCGCCAGGAACTTTAGCACTGATGTGTGATGAACAGGATAGCCTTTTTATGGCCTCTGCACCATCTTCAAAAATTCCTCCTATGGGTTCTTACAATCAACATGCAACACAGATTTATGCTGAACAAGAGAGAGCTGTGTTGACGAAATTTCGTGATTATCTGCGTGAGCTTGTGACAGTTGGCAAATGGAGAGGTTTGTAATTTATGTGTCCCACTGCAAGCACTTTGGATCTTTACCTTATGCCTCTGGATCCCTTTTAATTTTCTTTTGAAGATAAGCTAGCAGTTGTTATTTTGTGAGGTTCTAGTAACAGAAGTGCATGCTTTCTTTCCTTCTAAAATGTACAAGTGTATATTTATTCATTTTTCTGGATTACTTCTGCCTGAGCAGCCACCCAATATTCAGAGGCTGTCAAGACTGAACCACTTGTTGCTGGATCAATGCAAATAAATCCGCCAATGGTTGTAGCACCTAGGGTTGCCAGACCAGTGCCTATGGTTCCCGAGGTGCTTACTGTTTCTTCATATCCAGTATCAACTGAACCTGTATCCACCATGACTGCATTCAAAGCCTGTTTGCCTGGAAGACCTTTAGAAAATGGGGATGTTCAACCTGCTGTTGAGACCAAACAAAAGTAGTGATGTAAGTTGAACAGTCATTCTAGGAAACAGAGGATGCCAACATTATTGGTGAATTAAAACTACTGGAACTGATCTTCGGCTGTCTGGAAACATATTTCAGACATTTATAGTATCAACAAAAATGGCATACACATGCAGCCGAATAAATAGCTGCTTGTATACCTTAATTGTTGCTGTGCAAAGCAACAGTCATGTTTGATGCTCATGCCATATCAAACAAGCCAATTTTCTCATTGGCTTGGTTTATAATTGTTCAGGGGTGCTGTAAAATGTGGATTGTATGATGCTCTCATGGGGTTTCATATGGATTTTGTCCAAACAACCTGGACTTAATGGCTACAGGCAATTTTTTGTACACTAGATATAAGCGAATGCACTCTATCAAGTACTTTGTTTTTATTTTCAATTCCTAAAGCCTTATTGTCTTTGATTATACACGAGTATGTAGCAAGCCTAAATCAAAGTCAGTGCAGCTATAAATTTCAAGCAAAAGGTAGTTTCAGTTTTTAAGATTTTAGCATAACCACAAAATAACTTATTTTGCATGGAAAATGCCATTTTTCATGTGTATTGGATGCTTCATATTGGAGGGATGCCAAAAACTTGTCCCAACGCTAGATTTTATGTAGTATAAAACTCAGCCACCAAGTAGAAAAGAAAACTGAGCAATATTACATATTTCTTGTGTTTAACACTAACATTGTTATGAACAACGCTGGTCAATACCGAACACAGCGTCTGCCCTATTCTTAGCTTAATAGATGTATATTTCTCAGAGGGCACAACTGCAATCTATCATTGAAATGCATGCCCGACATTCACCAGTACAGAAAATGTAGAAATTGTCAAAATGATACGAGTTCCATCTATGCACCTGATATCAGGCAAATGGTGTCTGCAATAAGAGGTTATTGACGTTGTCGTTACAATGGAACAATACTATACTGTCCGATATTTCTTCATGGGGTTGGCTTACTACCAATGTATATAGACATTTGACTGAAATTCGATAAGTTTTTTTTCTTTTTCTTGATCATGCCTACTAAAATTCCATTCAGGGTCAGGGTGTAGAAAGGTTGAATTTGCAGGGAAGGAAAACTAGCAATGTCTATATTGAATATATTTGCAGGGTAAAATATCACCTTTTCCTTCTGCGTGTGAACATTACAGAGAGTTATAAACATGTGTAAAATACTTAAAGCAATTGCTCACATTTTTACTTTGAAGAGTATGTAGGTATCAGTGGGTAGCTAACGACTAAAAATAAGATGCAAATACTGGAAAAAACACACTGTAACATATTACAGAAATGAATTAATACAAGATAACATAATTCACAAATGTTGGACTGGAGACTCAACAACTTGCATATGTTGGCCTAGCAGGTGCTCTGAAAGAATCGACAAACTAGATTTGTATGTTTTAAGAATGGACAAGAAAAGTGGCATCAGTCATCACAGTATGATTAAGAGAGATGATGGAATGATTGAATAATTAACTATTTAGAGTACGTGTTATGAAGAGAGGAGTTTCTTGAATAATAATCATATTGTAGTGAAGTTGAACAAGTTTCATTGCTAAAATCAAACACTTTGCATTGGTTTGCGTCCCATTGTTGTGTATGATGACATCACTAAACTTGGATCCAGTTTATTGTGGTGTATGATAATTGTTGTGTATGCTGACATCACTAAACTTGGATCCAGTTTATTTTGTGGTGTATGATAGCATTTGTAAACTTGAATCCAGTTAATTATAAGTGGAAAAGGCAAGCGATTGACTTCTTTGTTGATCTCATGTATTAAATATAATAAAAACATATTGAAGATTCTCGCATGACTTCTTTGTTGATCTCATGTATTAAATATAATAAAAACATATTGAAGATTCTCGCATGAGTCCTAATCATCAAAGATTAATAAATAATAAAAATTAGTGTTATAATTGCAACATTTCTATTCATTTTCTCATCACAAATGATTTATCAATCAAATAACACTATAGTAATTCACTTTCCTAAATGTCAATATGTTTTGGATGAAGAATCTGATGACTTAGCGGGCATATTGAAGTGCGCCTCCTTGGCAAAAGCATATATTTGTAAAATTATAACCACATGATGACACTTGATTTCGATGAAATGTCATTAATCTACGGTTCAAATCACCACTTATTATGA
This sequence comes from Larix kaempferi, assembly GCA_027924585.1. NCBI lineage: Eukaryota > Viridiplantae > Streptophyta > Pinopsida > Pinales > Pinaceae > Larix > Larix kaempferi. Next base: position 2,920,946 of record BSBM01000846.1, on the reverse strand, counting down.
GTACAAAATGTCAATGTATTTATCAAAGACATTTCTTGATGCAAAGCAAGTAGATGACATAATTAACAGCAGAGGGCAGTGACATTATCCAAACAGTTTTGAGTTTGGGTGTTGACCATTGTCCTTGGGCAGGGGATCCAAATAAGAGCAAGCCTTGTTATTTAACTATTCATGCATTTGATAGTTTGAGTGGTTTGTCGATGCATTAAAAGAAGTGATGTGCACTCTACAACATGTCAGATCTAATAAACTAAAAGAGATCTATTTTAACCTTGATTCTTTCAAGCATTGTATTTCCCTTAGCGCTTACTAATTTTGGGTTTAAAATGGATCTATGTTACTTAGAACATGATTTTATGGTCATCAATAAATGAGTTAATATGAGTGATCAATTGTTGTGATCATCATTACTAATAATTAGACCATATCTGAGAATCGGGGGGGGGGGGGGGGTTGAATTAGTATTGAACACTTTTTACTAGTTTTAACCTTAAGCACATCATGTAACATTAACCATTAACAATATCATTCATCATTACATACAATCATCACATAAATTATACACAACGCACAAGAGATTTTTATGTGGAAACCCAAACGAGAGAAAACCACATAATGTTTTTTTTTTTTATATATAATAACACCATTATATTAAATTGTTTTATCAACACCAACTGGAAGGAAGCATCCACTCCTTGATTTCTCTAGTACCCACTAGAAGGAGGCTACAACCCTTGGCTTTATCGGCATCAATTGGAAAGAGGCACCAACCCCTTGATTTTTCTAGCACTAATTGGGAGGCACCAATCCTCTTTGTGAGTACTAGGTCACACTTATCCGGCAACAACTTGAAGGAGACTTTGATCTCCTATTCTTGCTCTGTACTGCCACCCTGATATGTATCAATGAGCTCCAACTCACACTTCTCAGGCACCAACCTGAATGAGATTGCAATCTTCTATCTTTGCACCGTCCTATCACCTTGATATGGATAAGAATGCCAATTTGTCTCTGTCAACCTGTACTTGTATCATTGTCTTTGTCAACCTGTACAAAACTTTCTTGAATAAAAACCAGAAAGATGCCTGCAAAGAGTGTAATCAAATCCCAGAAACAATCACCCATATACTTCATTTGTTTGCTTCTTCAAACCTTTAATATCATTATCACCTTTAAACCCTAGGTCATTCCAAGAGAGGAACCCTAGATCGTGCCACTAACATCAAATTAATCCATGCAATATTACCATAAACTATGCCAAGATAATCACCATGATCTATGCCAAGATCATTACCATAATCATCATAACATATCAAGTTCACTATAATGTATGCAAGATCATGGCCATAATATATGTCAATAACATCATCATGCTCTATGCCATCACCATGATCTATACCAAAATCATCACTAATATATGCCAATAACATCATCATCACCATCATCTATACCAAGATACACCATAATCTATGCAAGTATCATCATAATCTATGCAAATTCACAATACTCTATGCAAGTATCATCATAATTTATGCAAATTCACAATACTCTATGCAATATCTTCAACAAAATTCACCAAGAGAGAATCTCTAAGATTCATACCATAGCCAAGATAACAAGATGGACGCTAGTCCACGAGAGACATGTATCATCACAAGAGAAGCCCATAAGCAAAAACCATTCCTTTGCCAAGATGAAGAAACAAGAAATAAACCCTTCACCGAAAGAAACTCTAGATCATGTTATAACATAGCCCTTACAACAAGCGTTCCAACAAGTCAAGAAGTTTGTAATTCTGATACTGTATGAGAAAGTTATGTAATTTTTTGTGAAATTACTTGATCTTCCTTAAAACTTTGCTTTTCTTCTCTTGAACTTTTGTTTTGCTCCTTAAGATTTCACACTTTTCTCATAGAACTTGCGCATTAGAAAGGAGAGACTTGAATGATGATAAATGAGAAGTTTCAACTCTTATTTATACTCTCCAAGATGCCTTTAACTTATTTTAGGGCAAACATTTTACTTCTCCTTAAAATTAGAATCTCCATGTTTCAAGGGGGACTTTAATGAATCAATCCCAACTTCATGGACCAATTTTAGAATTTTAACATGGAAATTCTTTTTGTCTGGTAGATCATTCCAAAATATCATCAAGGGGATTTTGTACCACCTCTTCGTCATCATACTTAAGTGGAGTTATGCAAGTTTTTGTGAAACTACTTGATCCTCCTCAAAACTTAGCTTTTCTTCTCTTAAACTTTCGTCACTCTCTTTAAGATTTCACACTTTTCTCCTAGAACTTGTGCATTAGAAAAGAGAGACTTGAATGATGATAAATAAGAAGTTCAACTCTTATTTATACTCTCCAAGATGCCTTTAACTTATTTTAGGGTAAACATTTTACTTCTTAAAATTAAGATCTCCATGTTTCAAGGGGGACTTAAATGAATCAATCCCAACTTCATGGACCACTTTTAGAGTTTTAATATGGAAATTCTTCTTTCCTTGTAGATCACTCCAAAACATCATCAAGGGGCTTTTGGGCCACCTCTTCATCATCATACTTAAGTGGACAACTCTTTATTCCTTTCGGGGTAATGTGGACCCAACACCATTATTTTTGGGGTTATGTGGACCATCACCATTACTTTGGGAGTTTTTTCATATTTCACACCATCATGGTCTTGTGGACCAATCCTTATTATTTTGGGGGCTACTTCTCATGGTCATATGGACCAATCATCCTGATCATGTGGACCCAACACAATTATTTTAGGGATTTCTTCACACTTTACACCAATATTATTTTGGAGCAACCTTAGGGACTTCTTTACATTTCACATGGTCATGTGGACACATCATCATCACTTTAGGGGCTTCTTCACACTTCTCATCATCATTACTACCACTTTGACAAAAATGTCAACATCACTCAACAATCTCATAAGCTCATGATATAAATGACACATGTCTCTTCACTTTGTTGACATCAATGACAGTTTCTTCCAACAAAAGAGGTGTGTCATGCAATCTAATGTATAAAATAAAATGTGAGATCTAACATCTAATGCGTAAATCGAAACCAACTATTTATTATAAATAAATATGTACAAATTAATAGAGATCTATTTTAACCTTGATTCTTTCAAGCATTATATTTCCCTTGGTGCTTACTAGTTTTGGGTTTAAAATGGATCTATGCTAGTTAGAACATGAATTCATGTTCACCAATGATGGAGTTAATATGAGTGATCAATTGTTGTGACCATCATTGCTAAGAATTACACCATATATACAATATTTATTTTGTTACATCAAGAGGTAATGAAAGTGTTGACATTTATAACATAACTCATCGAAAGCATTTACTTGCACGCAATGCATTAAATTTGGTTTCCACAATTATGATAAATCATTTCATTTCAAATTAACATTATTTCTTAATATATATATATATATATTACAGTTTAGGTATATAAATAATACTTTCTCATATAATGATATGTTGCATACACACATGCCAACATTTAGTGTTGGCATATATATATATATATATATATAGGGGAGGAACCCCTATATTTACAAGACCTTGATCATAAGCATTTCTTTCTAACTCAAACAAGGTGTCAAATTCTAGATGGTGCCCCTCGTCCCCCTTAACATTTGGATAAATATAGGAAGATTCAATTTGACTAGTAAATGGAGAGGATGTTTGTAGCTCATACAAGGAAATTATCAAACAAGGATGTTTGATAATTTCCTTGTTTGAAAATTATTCAAGGATGTATAATTTCCTTGTTTGAAAATGATTCAAGGGTGTTTGTAGCTTGGACAGGAACTTCCACATGCGTGCGCGCAAGCGCACACACGCAATTTCATCCCCCTTTTCTTTGTTGATGTTTGTAGCTCAGATAGGAATTTTTGCATAGGTTTAGTGTCAAATATGCATAAAGTCATCAAAGTCAAATCCATTTTCTAATTCACTTTATTAATAAAGTGAAGTCTTATATTTTGTTGTTGAGTCTAATAAAGTGTGTTTTTAATGCATTAGTGATTTAGACTAATCTCAACCGTCGATTTCACCAGGAGATTAGGGTTTTGGTAGATTAGGGTTGCAGCTAAACATTAGAGAAATTTTGAGGTCTAAAATGGGCCTCATAAGGAAAATTATAAAATTATAGTGGAAATATGTTAGGAACCCGTGTCAACCCTTCTCTTTACTTTGTTAGTATATTGTTGTTGGATGCATATGCTTTGTAAATCGTCCCGTAGTATTTGTTGATCCATAGTTTGTATTAGCCCATGGCATTGACCCATAGTATTGGACGCATATGTTTTGTAAGTCGTCCTGTAGTATTATATGTCCCATGGTATTGACCCATAGTATTGGACATAGACTTAGTATATAAGTGTGTGTTGAGGCCAATGAAGGACCATGAAGTTATTTGTATTGAGCTTGCTCAAAGGAGTTTGCCCCCTCGAAGTGGCCTGCGATCAATAAAAGCGATTCTGAGTTCCGTTATTTCTGCTATCTCGTGTATTTTCATTAATTAATTGTTGCAGGTTCTTCACATCTGGTATCAGAGCACTTTCTTGGGTTCATTGGGTGAAATTTCTACCAAATTTTTTTTCGCATCTGTTGCAGATTCAGATCTGGGAATAATCCCTTTCCGCTTAACTGTGGGAAGTACTTAGGCATAAGCCCTAAAACTCATTGTGAGGAGTACCACAGGAACCCCGAAGTAGCTGGCCCATTGAGAAGACTTGCTAGCGGAAAAGGGAAACGACCCCTACCTGATTGACTAGTTCCCACCCGTGAGGTAAACCAAGAGCTGTCGTTTGTGGTAAAGTGGTTATTAGTTTTACCTGAGCCATGGAGTGAGGGGTACTGTCCCAATGCGCAAGCCATCAGACAACATTGGTGGCCGAGTGAATCCCCTGAACAGTTAGGAAGCCGAGCATACCTGGGGTCCACATGTATTTTCAGTTGATAAATCATAGATTTCCTCTGCCCAAAACTGTTGCCGGTCACTTCCGCACCGTTGCAGATCGATCTGTTGCCGATCACTTCTGCGCCATTTCAGATCCATCTGTTGCTAATCCCTTCCGTGTTATTGTAGATCCATCTGTTGCCAATCCCTTCCGCGCCGTTGCAGATCCATTTCTGGAAAGAAAAAAAAATTGTTTTTCGCCATATCTCCCTTGTTTTCACTTTATTTCCCTTGAAACTTCCTTGACAGCCCTGTAATCCCATTCTGCATCTTTTACTCCTGAGGTCCCTATCCCATATCCAGAAATCTCACATTTGTCTATTTTTAAGGTTTGCCATAACTTCTTTAATTTTCACCCAATTGCCTTCAAATTTTGCACAATGTTCATTTCATATTTCTGCTTCTTTGTCCATCTTTGCCAAATTTTCGCATTCTTTCACCCCGCTTCTGAAATTTCCCTTTTCTGCTTCCCTATCCCTTTGAAAGTGTCCAAAATCTAGTCAAACCCAAATTACCCATCAAATTCTTTCCCAAATCCAGATTTTCCTTTACTAAAACAGTTTCTGTTGTTGTTTATCTACCCACTCAAAAAAAAAAAAAAACTCCTGGTTATGGTTGTCACCCGCGTCGGAGCAAAAACCATGGAGGAAGCACTTGCAGCCATCCAAACCAAACTCTAGGATTTGGATGAAAAATTTCTTAGCCTCCATTTACAACATTCAACCATGAACAATAACCGGTAGCCAGAAACTTTTGCAGCCATTGGGTTCTCTTCTCCCAACAATTTTCGTGGGTCGAAGCTTGATTTTTCTCGCTTCAGTGGTACTGATCCGACTGGATGGATATACCGGGGTAGAACAATATTTCAGTCTGCATAATACTTTTGATGTCCATAAAGTTTCACTTGCATCCTTTCATTTGGAACAGGAAGCCCTTCAATGGTACCGTTGGTACATCAAAGCTCATCACGAGCCAAACTGGACAGATTTTTGCCAACTCCTTTTGCAATGATTTGTGCCTAGTGCTTTTGATGACTTCACTGGAGCACTCACTAAACTTCGCCAAATTGACACAGTGAGAGACTATCAGACATAATTTGAGAAACTGGCCAATCACACAGAAGGATTGTCTAATGAATTCTATAGGAGTTTTTTTATCAGTGGTCTCAAGGATGAAATCCGCTCAGAGGTCAAAATGTTTTGTCCCAACACAATGATGGAAGTCCTAGGGTTGGCTAAGTTGGCAGAGGACAAGATCGCAGCCCAACAACGTTCCAAACCCACCTTTGTTCCCTTCAGAAATATGGGTTCCCAACGACCTCCCATCACGCTAGCTCCTCGACCAACTCCTATTAAGCATTTGTTTGAACCAGAGATGCGGGCACGCCGAGAAAAAAGGCTTTGTTATAATTGTGATGAGAAATTCACTCGGGGACATAGATGTGTTGAGCAAAAGCTCTATCTCTTGGATGTGGATTCTCCACCTGCCTCTGAACTTGGTGAAGAAGCTCCAGATACAATAGATGATCAGGTCGACATTCAGCACCCGCATGTTGACCCCCCATCTCAGGATGACCCACCAGAGATCTCTCTCCATGCTGTAACCAACGTCACCACCCCACAAACAATGAGGGTCAGGGGTTACTTCAAGAAGCTCCCTCTTACCATACTCATTGATTCTGGTAGCACTTATAACTTCACTGACCCTCGGATTTCCAAACAGGCTGATTGTTTTGTCCATCCTTGCTCAAACTTTGAAGTCATGGTTGCCAATGGGGGCACCTTACCTTGCAAGGGGAAGTGTCACAATGTGCGTATCTCTCTGGAATATTATAACATGCGCTCTGACATGTTTTCCTTTCCCTTAGGCGGATGTGATGTGGTTTTGGGCATTCAATGGTTACGCACTCTTGGCCCCATTTTATGGGATTTTGCTGAACTTTGGATGCAGTTTTCAGTCAATGGGACACAACACAAATTTATGGGATTACAACCAAGGTCTCTTCGCATCATCAGTTCACATCACCTGGAAAAGATCCTTAAGAAGAATTCACATGGTGTCATCGCTCAGCTCCATTCCCTTTAGATGCACCCATCAACGGTTTCCACTACTTCCTTGGATAGAAATGCAGGTGTCTTTGTTGAACCAGTGGGCTTGACGCCTTCAAGAGACCTTTCCGTTTAAAATTTCTCCACATCTACAACTCAGAAGGAATTGGTGGCTATTTTGCATGCAGTACATAAGTGGCAACCATCCCTATTAGGGAATTATTTCCGCCTCAAGTCTGATCTCCAGAGTTTGGAAAATTTCCTAGAACAACGGGTCTCCTCCCCAGCCCACCTGAAATGGGTTATCCAACTCATGGGTTCTGCCTATGTGATCACTTACAAGAAGGGTAAGGACAATCTGGTGGCAGATGCTCCTTCTCGCACACTTAATGACCCAGTTTCTCTTCCAGCTATTTCTCTGCTTGTTCCACATTGGTTGCAATTTGATCAACAGGGCTATCCCTTCTATGAACTCCATGCTTCTCCATCGACAGGGCACTCTGGGTTCCTCAAAACGTATGATCGGGAACAATGTAACTTCTTTTGGCAGAGACTAAAAATGACATTTCAACAGATGGTGGCTAACTGTGATACTTTCCAGGTCAACAAGGGTGAAACGACACTCCTTTCGGGACTATTCGAACCCTTGCTCATCCCTACATAGATTTGGATAGCTATTTCTATGGATTTCCATGAAGCGCTCTGGTGGTACAATACCACATCTAAAATGACACCATATGAAGCAGTCTATGGACAGGAATCGCTAGTTCTTTTTCCATACACCCTCAGCAGTTCCCCAGTTCAGGCAATTGACTCGGTTCTTCGAAACTACGATCAGATTCTTCTCATTCTACAAGACAATCTTCATATGGCAAGAATTCAACTGAAACAACACGCCGATCAACACCGTTCTGAGCGCCATTTTCACGCAGCTGATATGCTTCTTCTTCGTCTACAACCTTCCAAGCAATCCTCCCTGAAAATCAGAAGGCGTCAGCTTCTCTCTGACTCTATCATAGAGGCATTAATTCAGTCGCACTGAATACAACAAGAGGATGCTACAGGGGAACCACTCCTTCAGATTTCGCATCAATTTCCACATCTAAAGCTTTGAGGACAAATATTTTTCTAAGGGAGAGGGGATGTTAGGAACCGGTGTTAACTCTTCTCTTTACTTTGTTAGTATATTGTTGTTGGATGCATATGCTTTGTAAGTCATCCCGTAGTATTTGTTGATCCATAGTATTTGATGCATATGCTTTGTAAGTCGTCTTGTAGTATTATATGTCCCATGGTATTGACCCATAGTATTGGGCATAGACTTAGTATATAAGTGTGTGTTGAGGCCAATGAAGGATCGTGAAGTTATTTGTGTTGAGCTTGCTCAAAGGAGGTTGCCCCCTCGAAGTGGCCTATGATCAATAAAAATGATTTTGAGTTCTTTTATTTATGCTATCTTGTGTATTTTCATTAATTAATTGTTGCAGCTTCTTCACAAAATAATAAAATAATATTAGCACATCTCATTAAATTTTGGAGGAAAAAATAGAAAACTATTTTTTCAACTCGTATTTTCAACTTATCTCCTTGTATATTGTAAGACCCCAACTAGGGTCTCCGTTAACATTAATTTACAGTCAGATAATTCGGTTCTGTTCAAGATTTCTGTTTTGAATTTCTAGCTTATGTCTATTTCTACGCATGTAAATTACATCAAATTTACATTTAAATTCTAACATTTACTTCTCATGTGCAGGTGAAATAACGTATAACATATAACCGAAAATAATAATTTGATAGAGTAGAAATGAATAATTTACCTGCTGGAAAATACCTGTAGGTAGCTTGCAGATTCCCTTTGTTGCTGTCCCTGTTTGCCGTTTCTCCTTGCCTTTTTCCCTGCAGTCAAAAGCCTTCCCACAGTCCTGAAACTCAACCAACCGAACCAGTTTTGCCACCCTGCCAACTGGCGAGGGTCTCGCCGACCACCCAGCTCCAAAGGTACCCCTTTGGACCCCCGAGCCCAAACCGAGTACAAGCCAACCCGTTATATCCCTTTAGAAAAACCTCCAGCAAAAACCCCCTTTCAGCTCCTTTCAGCTCTGCTCTAAAATTTCTGTCTCTGCTCTCCCAAAACTTCCTCCCAAAATAACTAAGGTAAAAAAAGGATCCTCTTCTCCTTCCCCCTTTCACCATCTTATACCAAATTTGCCGACTCTTCCCATTACTACCCTTATCCCTAAATTAAATTTCCTCCAACCCATTCAGCCCTCAACTTGGACTTGGACTTTTAAATATTAAATTAATATTAAAGTGTTGGTTGGGGTCACTTCTCAACCGTAACTTCAATTCAATTAAATTTAATTATTTTACTTAACATAATAATTTAAACATATCCTAACTCATCTTTCCATTTTTGACCATTTAATTAATAAATAATAAATGTTACATAAATATTATATAGTTTAAATTTACGGTTGGTTCACCAATTTAATTTAATTAACAATAATGTTCAATTGATTAACTACTATTAACCTAATCATTTACTTAATGGTTTCTAATGTTTATCATATGTTAATTCCCTCCAATTATAAATTTAACTAATTCAATTTATCAATTATGAACCATAATCCCATCAATGTAATTCATAACATTATCAACGTGTAATCATACTAATTAAATAAAATTAACTAAGATTTAATCGACTTTACCTGGTTCCATTTTAATTACATCTTAGTTGTAATTAAACTACTTAACAATTAATCAAGCATCATAATCAATTGCATTAGTCACTATCTCGGTTAACCTTAACTTTGCTTATTAATCAACAACAATTAATTATTAATGGACAATAGTTAATCATTAATCAACATTATTAACTCTAATCGACTTTATTAATCTTAATCCACAAAATTTAATCGTTAATCTACATTATTAACATTAATCATCATTATTAACTTTAATCGACACTGTTAATCATTGATCAACAATAGTTAATTATTAAACGACAGTAATTGATCATTAAGCGACACTAATTAACATTATTACTCAACAATATTTCATGTAATTCATAATATGTAGGCAAGTTATGTAAGCGTAGCTACTGCTTACATTCCTTACGTAGGTACACTAAAGTAATAATTCACATACATCAATCATAATTAAGGAACTTATTATTTACCGACACATGTTTTAACATAGTTTACAAAGTACAAATCCATTAACCAACATCCAAATTACGACAATTCATACATTACTAATTTATGACACATACTAACCAAGGGTTTTACACACCTACAGTTAGATCTTGTATTCACCCCTACTTCACGCTACACCTATCTACCTACATCATCACTAACTTCCACATCCTATCCTGTCCTCTGCTGGACTACCCTGGAATGTCAAGTCATGACCGGTTCCAGCTAGAACCCGTAAGCGGAAGTGTCGACTACATCGACCAGCTTCCCCAGCAGGCAACCACCAGTCATCATCACACACCTTGGGGAGCGCGCCGTAGCACAGCCCTCCCATGACTCTGGGTTTCGGGGATAAACGGTGGGTAAAGCCTCCACCCCCCCTAATGGAACAAGGGATTATGTCTACTCGACATAACAGCAGCGTTGCACTTGTACTCGGTCTGTCATCGTATAACCGATCTGGGCGGTTGAGTTTCCTGAAACCCTACCCTACCCATGTCATAACATACATCATAATAACAACATAATAACCATACGAAAGTAAATAATGCATCACTCGCATACCATTTTATCTTTCGATGTCCATGTCCCCGAGGCCCTCCCACCTCGTAGGATCCAGCTATCACTTAGCCGTTTCAACCTGTAAGTCAGTCCTCGACATACAATATAGAATATCGTGCATAAATCCTTGATATGTACACACATATATTTCATCATAACATAACGACAATAAACTCATTCATTCGCCATGCACCTGGCATAACATTCATTATTTCAACATATAACTGTAACGGTATCCACGTACCCATCATTTAGTAAATTTCCATATATTTGACATAATTAACACATGATACATCTCTAAACATGACTATCGATCATAATACTATCATCATACACACATATATATATATCGGCAAAATAATAGAACCATATGTCCACAGTGTCGTCAACCGACGAGGTCTCACAGTCAAATAAATACAACATATAATAGTAGTTCAGGTAGCAATGTCAAAACGGGGTGTTACATACACCCACCCTTCAGGAAACTTCGTCCCGAAGTTATGATCAAAATAGTGTGGGATAATCACGACGCATAGTCTCTGCGTCCTCCCAGGTAGCAGAACCTGGGCTATATCGGTCCCACTGGACCTTAACTTGGTCCACCAAACGGTGCCTCAACTGTTTAACCCTGCGGTCCAATATAAGTAATGGTTCGACCCTGATGGTTCCCTCGTCCGAAACCTGCAGTTCCTTCCAATTTATTTTATGTGACTCATCAGCTACATAATGTCGTAAAACAGATACATGAAAAACATTATGAGTTTTGTGCAAATGGGGTGGCAGCGCAAGACGATACGCGACGGGTCCAACCTTCTCTAAAATTTCAAAGGGTCCTATAAATCGTGGCGACAACTTTGTCCCTTTCCCAAACCTGATGGTACTTTTGCTAGGCCTGATGCGGACGAACACTGCATCACCAACCTTATAGCTTCGGTCAACCCTATGCGCATCGGCATAACTCTTCTGTCTATCCTGTGCTTCCTTTAACCGCTGTCTAATCTGAACAACCTGCTCTTCCATCTCCTGAATCAACTCAGGTCCTATAATTACTCGATCCTCTAACCTTTCCCAACTCAATGGTGTCCTGCATGGCCTTCCATATAAAGCTTCATATGGAGGCATCCCAATTGAACTATGGTAACTGTTGTTGTAAGCAAACTCTACCAAAGGTAAGTGCTTTTCCCAATGAGTTTGTTGATCCATGACATACATTCTAAGCATGTCCTCCATCACCTGATTCACTCTTTCTGTTTGCCCATCTGTCTCTGGATGGTAAGCAGTGCTTAGGTTCAACTGAGTACCCAACGCTGACTGCAAACTCGTCCAAAACCTGGATGTAAACCTGGAATCTCTATCCGATATAATCTTCTTGGGAAACCCATGGAGACGAACAACTTCATTTATGAACACCCGCGTTACATCCGTGACATCATAGGTCTCCTTAACTGGAATGAAGTGAGCAGTTTTGGTCAGTTTGTCAACGATGACCATGATGGCATCATGCCTATGAGAGGTAAGAGGCAATCCCACCACGAAGTCCATGGAGATAACCTCCCACTTTGAAATAGGAATGTCATGCGGCTGCAACAGACCTGCCGGGTGGTGATGATCAGCTTTTACCTGCTGACACTCAAGGCACCTAGCGACGAATTTGACCACGTCGCTTTTCATCCCTGCCCAAAAGAAGAGTTGCTTCATGTCTGCATACATCTTCTTTACACCCGGGTGTGCACAATACACTGCTCTGTGGGCTTCTTTAAGGATAGTCTCTCTAATATCTCCCTCCTTAGGAATATACATCCTCCCCTGATACCGTAACAAACCATCGGCTTCCAACTCATAGCCTTCAAACTTTGGTCCCACCGGTTTCCCATTCTGGAGTGCTGCTGTGACCTTTAGGTACCAACTATCCCCGAGTAGCTGCCCTAAAATTCTTTCCCTCAAATCCACCTTCAAAGGTATAAGAGAGAAAAGTCTTGGTTTTCTGCTTAAGGCATCTGCTACCACATTCTCCTTCCCCTTGATGTAGGAAATCCCAAAATCATACTTGCTCATGAACTCACTCCATCGCCTTTGCCTAGCATTTAGGTCTCTCTGAGTGAAGATATACCTTAAGCTTTGGTGATCAGACTTGAGTTCAAAGCTTCGTCCGACAAGGTAATGTCTCCAAAGCTTCAAAGCTAACATCACTGCAGCTAACTCTAGGTCATGAGTAGGGTAATTCTCTTCATGTGTTTTTAGCTTTCTCGACGCATAAGCTATTACCCCACCTTCCTGCATCAATACTGCACCCAAACCTTGCCTTGAAGCATCGGTGCAAACTGTGAATTCCTTCTCCATATCCGGAACCCGTAGAATTGGTGCACTCGTCAATAGTCTTTTCAACTCGGCGAATGCGGCATCACATTCATCTGTCCATTCGTACCTAGTGCCCTTACGTTGTAGGGTAGTTATGGGTTTTGCGATTTTTGAGAAACCCTCAACAAACCTTCTATAATACCCGGCTAACCCCATGAAGCTCCTTACTTCATGCGCATTCTTTGGCACGGGCCAATCCATTATGGCTTTCACCTTCTCAGGGTCCACAGAAATTCCCTCACCGGAAATTATATGCCCTAGGTAATGGATCTCCTTCTGATAGAACGAACATTTGGACAACTTACCATACAACTGATGCTCCCTTAAGCATGACAACACTATTCGCAAGTGTTCCTCGTGCTCCTGTTCATTCTTGGAGTAGATGAGAATGTCGTCCAAGAAGACTTGCACAAACTGATCTAAGTATTTTCGGAACACGCTATTCATGAGACTCATGAATACGGCTGGGGCATTGGTCAAACCGAAGGGTACCACCACAAACTCATAGTGCCCAAACCTTGTTCGAAAAGCAGTCTTAGGTATATCACCTTCCTTAATCCGTAGCTGGTGGTAACCTGATCGTAAGTCGATCTTTGAGAAGACTGTCGCCCCTTTCATTTGATCAAAGAGATCATCAATTCGAGGTATCGGGTACCTATTCTTCACGGTGGCTCTATTCAAATCTCGGTAATCAATGCAAAGACGCAAGGAACCATCCTTCTTCTTCACAAAGATTACTGGCGCACCCCACGGTGAAATACTTGGTCTGATGAACCCTAGATCTAGCAGTTCCTTCAACTGCATTTGCAACTCACAAAGTTCTGGGGCCGTCGTCCTGTAAGGTGTCTTTGATGTTGGCTCTGAACCGGGTTTTACCTCAATGGTAAAATCAAGTTCCCTCTTAGGAGGTAACCCAGGTAATTCCTTTGGGAATACATCACTGAACTCGGCTAACACTGGATAGTCATCAAAGGAGGGTCCCTTCTCACTGTTTTACCGCTTCAACAATGTACATCTGGCATCCTTGTCGCATACATCGCTTTACGTTCATCGTTGATATGAAACGTAGGGACACCTTCCGTTTGATACCCTGGATCTTGATGGCCTCTCCGTTGTCATTAATGCACAGAACTTTCTTCCCATAACAGTCCAAGAAAGCTCGATGTTCCTCAAGCCAATTCATACCTATGATGAGATCATAAGTTCCGAGGGTGGTGACGTACACTTTGACTTGTGTAACACACACCCCGAGATCCACCACACACTTATCGACACTAGGTCCTACTGCTTGCTTTACCCCTGAAGCCATTTCGACTAAGCTGAAATCGTCATGCTCGTAGGCTGCCAACCCACATTTGTCTAATGCATATGGAGAAATGAAACTATCAGTAGCACCAGGATCAAACAATATTCTAAGCTTGACATTATTGACCGTACCTGATGATTCGACCACAGTGGATTGGTGCTCTGCTTGATGGTTGTTTACTGCAGCCGAAATCTGATGCCTACTACCCCCACTCCCCATTGGAGCTTTTCCCTCTCGCTGCACTGTACCGGATCGTAATTCGGGACAGTCACGCTGGTAATGTGGACCTCCACATCCCTAACAAGCAACCTGTAATGGAGCGGGCGAGATAACCTGCTCAGACCTCTGAGAGGGGTTCCTCCCCCTAGGACCCCTTCCTCTACCGGCTGTTCCTCTGAAATTCCTCGCACCCTGGTGAGTCCCGGTGGCTGACTGGGGCACCGCCCTAGTTGCCACTGCTCTGTCTACCGCTGCGACTCTTGCTGTGCTCCTGTTCCCGTAGGGAGGTGGCCTCGCATATCCTCCCCGAGGATAGCTTCGAGGGGCCTTCCCCACAAACCCTGACTGCTGAGAGTTGAATGACCTGATGGGCTTTGCACCCAACATCTCCTCAGTGTAACGAGCACAATCGACTGCTTCGGCGACCGAAGTCGGTTTCCACATCCGTACCTGAGCCCTGATCTTGGCATTGAGCCCATACACGAAGCGCTCAACCTGGCGTTCATCATTGTCCAAGTAAGGGACATACTTCACCAACTCCATGAACCTCTCTTCATACTCCTCCACTGATAGATGCCTTTGTACTAAGGCATGAAGAGCCCCTGCCTGTTCTTCCTGGTAGGATGCGGGTAGGTACTTCCCCTTGAATATTTCCACAAACAGTTCCCATGGAACCGTGTCTGGTGTAAGGTGTAGCTGCCTTTCTTGGTTTCCCCACCAGCTCAAAGCGTCCCCCTTTAGTTGAAATATGGCCAGTTTGGACTTGGACGTGGAGGTGTACTCCTGCAAGGTCAAGCACCTGGTCATCTCTTCCAACCACGACTTTGCTCGTATCCCTGATCGACCCCCCGAAAATTCTGGAAGCCTTATCTTCTGAAGCTCCCTTTTGATATCCTGATGCAGAGTTCTTGGTACCGTATTCGCTTCTACCACAGGAACTTCCTCCCTTAGTGGAGGGGCCTCCACCTCTACCTCCGAGGTAGTACTTCCTCTCTGTGCTAGTCCCCTGAGTGTTTCGTTTATGGCTTCCAACGAGCGCAGTATAAGAATGGTCTCTGGCGATGGTGCCGGCACATTCGGTTCAGGTAATGCCGTCGCCTGACCTCGCCCCCGACCCGCTCGAGTTCTTACCATGATTATTCCTGCTCATGGAATAATAGGATAATTAGCACACAATGACATCATGACTAATTTACTATCAATCTCAACAATTAATTCAAAAGTGCGTCATGACTAATTTTACGAGTGTTTTACTTTAAGAGCTATAGTTCAGTACGTTTCGATCAGGCCATCTTGAGGCCACCCGGTACTAGACATACTACGATAGTTCCACGTAGGTTTAGGTATTGGATTCTACACAATCCTCATCGAGTCTCCATCAACTCTTCAAGATATTACATTAAGGTTTATTGTCTCGTTTTCCCTTAATAATTTGTAATTTAATAATAACATTATTAACCTAAGTTTTAAGCCTAGAGTCGTGTTTATCAACCGTCCGGTCATGGGGTAGAATCAGTGTCCTAGCGATCAGCTCGTCACGCTGGTCTCCGCGGTGTTTCATTTTCGAGATTCCATATCCGTCTTGCCCCTTCGACTATATGTCAAAGTTCCGACAAGGAACATCTCAAGAAAAAAAAAAAAAAGTAATTAGCGATAATGCCAACTTACCATTTATCTAATGATTATGTATTGAATTTAAATTTATTATTAAATATCTATTCCCCCATCATCTTTATTTAACATTAAATGTAACATCCTATTTAGCATTTAACATTACATTAATTAATTACTAATTCTAATAAATTTAAATTCATAATGATATTTGACCATATTTCTCTTAACTCATCTTAATGTATATTTTAAATAATTAATATATATTATACTTATTACATTAATAATTAATCTTAACTTAATTAATTAACAATAATCATTATTTAATTAGTAATTGGAATTAATAATTTAATTGACATTACTCTATATAAAAAAAAATTATTTTATTTATTTATATATATATATATATTTTTTATTATTATTATTTATTTTTTTCATTTTATCTAGTATTTATTTATATAATAAATTATTATAAAACAACATATTACAAAACATTTATTTATATATCAAAATAAATCAAATATTATAATATAACCTATATATATATAAAAAATTAATAAATAACACCATATATTTTATTTTATATATATAAAAAAAAATACAATAAACGAAAATAATAATGGGGATATTAACGTAACCTAACCCTACACCACGCGGCCTCTTTAGGCTATCTAGGCCATGCATTAAATAATATAAAACTCCTCTATAAACGACCTCAAACCCTAGTTATGGTTCATTTTTTTCCAATCATTTTTTTTTTCCAATGAGCTCTGCTCTGCACCTCCCATGGCGAGTGAGTTCTGCAACTCAGCCATGGCGAGTCTCTCTCTTTCAGATCTACATACGTTTAATTATGGTATTATTTCCCTTCTTTTTTTGGTTTTCTTTCTTTTGCAGAATTTCTATATACCTGATTATTTTCCCTTGCCTCCAACAGGTCGACCGTTCATGGCCGTAGCAGCTCTGCTCCTGCAAGCTGGGTTACCATGGCCGTCGCTTCTGTACGTTTTTTTTTTTTGTTCTCACGTCTCAGGTAAAAATTTCGTTTTAACACAGTAGCTTATTATTATTATTATTATTTTTTTTTGCCTTGCCCTGGCCGTAGGCCACTGAGCCGGGCTGAGCCCAGGCCGCAGCTCGCTGCTGGCCGGGCCGTGCCCTGGCTGCGCGCCCTGTGGGCTGCAGGCCGGGCCGCCCAGGCCGCAACTCGCTGCCGGCCGGGCCGTGCCCTGGCCGCGCGCCCGTGGGCCGCGCCCTTGGGCCGAGCCTTGTGGGCTGCGCCCGTGGGCTGCGCCCGTGTGGGCAGCGCCCTGGGATGCGCCCCTGGGCCGAGCCCTGCGTGGGCTGCGCCGGGGCCGAGCCCTGGGGCTGCCATGGCCGCCGCTGGCCGCCCCTCCGCCAAATTTTTTTTTTTCATTATATTTTTTTTATTTTATTTTCATTATTATTAAATTTATTTGTTTATGTTATATATATATATATATATATTTTCAAACATTAATATATATATATATTTTTTTGTTTTAAATTTAAATTTAAATTAAATTAAATTTTAATATATATTTTTTTTTCATATATAAATAAGTTTTTGTTTATATAACAAAATTATTATTATTATTTTTTTTTTTCTCTTGTTTTAATTTAAAATTTAAATTGAATCTTCGTATATAATTTTTTTTTGTTTATATATATAGAATTTTCACGAACTTTAAATTTTCACTAATTTCTTTAAATTTAGAAATGACTTGGGGTTTTTTTTTTTTTTTTTAATCACAAATTCTATGTTTATTTTATATATATACACATATTCTATACAATTGCAGCAAAGATAACATGAGTAATAACAAGTTTTCACTAACTTGTAACTTTTCTCCTTTTGCTGTGCAGGTTTTTTTTGCTTCTGCCATAGTATATAATTATACTTGCAGTAATTTCTTAAGGTTTCCTTTGTTTTCACACCGTTTTGAATTTCAGTTTTTTTTTTTTTTCATGTTTCGTGCAGGCCTTAAGCTTCTGCAACAAGCTTTTACAGCTTCTGTAATGAGCCCTCTGGTTCCAGATTTGGAACCATGGCTCTGATACCATATGTAAGACCCCAACTAGGGTCTCCGTTAACATTAATTTATAGTCAGATAATTCGGTTCTGTTCAAGATTTCTGTTTTGAATTTCTAGCTTATGTCTATTTCTACGCATGTAAATTACATCAAATTTACATTTAAATTCTAACATTTACTTCTCATGTGCAGGTGAAATAACGTATAACATATAACCGAAAATAATAATTTGATAGAGTAGAAATGAATAATTTACCTGCTGGAAAATACCTGTAGGTAGCTTGCAGATTCCCTTTGTTGCTGTCCCTGTTTGCCGTTTCTCCTTGCCTTTTTCCCTGCAGTCAAAAGCCTTCCCACAGTCCTGAAACTCAACCAACCGAACCAGTTTTTCCACCCTGCCAACTGGCGAGGTCTCACCGACCACCCAGCTCCAAAGGTACCCCTTTGGACCCCCGAGCCCAAACCGAGTACAATCCAACCCGTTATATCCCTTTAGAAAAACCTCCAGCAAAAACCCCCTTTCAGATCCTTTCAGCTCTGCTCTAAAATTTCTGTCTCTGCTCTCCCAAAACTTCCTCCCAAAATAACTAAGGTAAAAAAAGGATCCTCTTCTCCTTCCCCCTTTCACCATCTTATACCAAATTTGCCGACTCTTCCCATTACTACCCTTATCCCTAAATTAAATTTCCTCCAACCCATTCAGCCCTCAACTTGAACTTGGACTTTTAAATATTAAATTAATATTAAAGTGTTGGTTGGGGTCACTTCTCAACCGTAACTTCAATTCAATTAAATTTAATTATTTTACTTAACATAATAATTTAAACATATCCTAACTCATCTTTCCATTTTTGACCATTTAATTAATAAATAATAAATGTTACATAAATATTATATAGTTTAAATTTACGGTTGGTTCACCAATTTAATTTAATTAACAATAATGTTCAATTGATTAACTACTATTAACCTAATCATTTACTTAATGGTTTCTAATGTTTATCATATGTTAATTCCCTCCAATTATAAATTTAACTAATTCAATTTATCAATTATGAACCATAATCCCATCAATGTAATTCATAACATTATCAACGTGTAATCATACTAATTAAATAAAATTAACTAAGATTTAATCGACTTTACCTGGTTCCATTTTAATTACATCTTAGTTGTAATTAAACTACTTAACAATTAATCAAGCATCATAATCAATTGCATTAGTCACTATCTCGGTTAACCTTAACTTTGCTTATTAATCAACAACAATTAATTATTAATGGACAATAGTTAATCATTAATCAACATTATTAACTCTAATCGACTTTATTAATCTTAATCCACAAAATTTAATCGTTAATCTACATTATTAACATTAATCATCATTATTAACTTTAATCGACACTGTTAATCATTGATCAACAATAGTTAATTATTAAACGACAGTAATTGATCATTAAGCGACACTAATTAACATTATTACTCAACAATATTTCATGTAATTCATAATATGTAGGCAAGTTATGTAAGCGTAGCTACTGCTTACATTCCTTACGTAGGTACACTAAAGTAATAATTCACATACATCAATCATAATTAAGGAACTTATTATTTACCGACACATGTTTTAACATAGTTTACAAAGTACAAATCCATTAACCAACATCCAAATTATGACAATTCATACATTACTAATTTATGACACATACTAACCAAGGGTTTTACACACCTACAGTTAGATCTTGTATTCACCCCTACTTCACGCTACACCTATCTACCTACATCATCACTAACTTCCACATCCTATCCTGTCCTCTGCTGGACTACCCTGGAATGTCAAGTCATGACCGGTTCCAGCTAGAACCCGTAAGCGGAAGTGTCGACTACATCGACCAGCTTCCCCAGCAGGCAACCACCAGTCATCATCACACACCTTGGGGAGCGCGCCGTAGCACAGCCCTCCCATGACTCTGGGTTTCGGGGATAAACGGTGGGTAAAGCCTCCACCCCCCCTAATGGAACAAGGGATTATGTCTACTCGACATAACAGCAGCGTTGCACTTGTACTCGGTCTGTCATCGTATAACCGATCTGGGCGGTTGAGTTTCCTGAAACCCTACCCTACCCATGTCATAACATACATCATAATAACAACATAATAACCATACGAAAGTAAATAATGCATCACTCGCATACCATTTTATCTTTCGATGTCCATGTCCCCGAGGCCCTCCCACCTCGTAGGATCCAGCTATCACTTAGCCGTTTCAACCTGTAAGTCAGTCCTCGACATACAATATAGAATATCGTGCATAAATCCTTGATATGTACACACATATATTTCATCATAACATAACGACAATAAACTCATTCATTCGCCATGCACCTGGCATAACATTCATTATTTCAACATATAACTGTAACGGTATCCACGTACCCATCATTTAGTAAATTTCCATATATTTGACATAATTAACACATGATACATCTCTAAACATGACTATCGATCATAATACTATCATCATACACACATATATATATATCGGCAAAATAATAGAACCATATGTCCACAGTGTCGTCAACCGACGAGGTCTCACAGTCAAATAAATACAACATATAATAGTAGTTCAGGTAGCAATGTCAAAACGGGGTGTTACATATATTCATTCAAATTTTGAGCAAGAGCACTAGTTGGATGGAGAATTCAATTCAACATCCAACCAGTACCCACATGACATACTTTTGATGGACGTAGCTCCACGAGAAACAAGAAATACACGAAAAAACGTGATGATGAATTGAATTTTCCATCCAATGAGTGCTCTTGCTTGTAATTTGAGTGAATATATTGGGAGATAAAATACAAGTTGAAAAGTAGTTTTTTCATTTTTTCACATTTTTATCTTTTTACTTTTTTACCCAAAAATGGTGATTCATCCCCCATGGTTGACATCATCATCTTGAATCCTATTGGTGATTTTTGTTGTACAATATTATTGTTTTGAGGTCCATTTTGACCTCAAAATTTCTCTAATGGTATAAAGGCAAGTCAAATTAGAGGGTAAAGACAGATTCGTTATTCACTCAAAAGACAATTTGTTTGGGAGGTGAAGTAGTTTATCCTTGGAGCACAATTAGAGCATCAGAGGGGAGCCCAAATCAACAACCAGGAAACATATACAACAAATCCATATAGTTGTACAAATTGGTACAACATATTTGTACAATTGTATGAATCTGTACAAAATTCCATTCCTCATACAAACATATCTATACATCCATACTAAATAGTTTCGTACAACCGTACGAACAATCATATACTAGGGAAAGATGTTTTAGGCCTTTCCTTGTTTTTTAATGGGAAATTTTCCTTAATAAGTTGGAGATTTTGCTTTGTTTGAGTGTACCGTGCAATGACATGTTTTTGGCAGTTGTGGAGGTTTCCTTGTAATCCTAGATCTATTAATGAAAGGCTGAATGAAGGTGTATTGTGTTTTGCTTTCGCTGTTCATTTTCTAGCTATATGTGTGAATCTTGTTATGTGAAGAATTTAATATTCTGGAAATTAAATATCAGTTGATTTATTTGAGAACATAATGACATCATTCACCTAGGGTTTATAAAATTTACATGGTATCAAAACCACTTAGAGTCATAGGAATAGAAGAGTAGGAGTTTGTGTGCAGATCAGAGATGGCATTAACTAGCCTCAAGTTTAATGATTGATTGGATGGTGCCTCGAATTTCGTTTCATGGAAATCCAAGGTAACTCTTCTATTAGAAGAGAATGGTCTCTGGGATATCGACAATGATGTGGGGGATTTGTCAGTAGATCCACGACTTTTAGGAGCTCACAAGAAGAAAGAGTGAGAGCCATGTAGATGGTCATGGATGTTATAAATGATCATTTGATCCCTTATATGCCTAGAGAATAAGGGTAAAGGGAAGCAACAACAACAGGTACCGGTCTCAATTAAAATTCAGATGAACAATTTTTCTTGATGGTAATTTGCCTTTCTTCCAACATAATTTTGAAGAACACATGGTATGTGGATAGCGGAGGATTGATGTATATGACATCAACCCAAGAACTATTCTCAAGTCTAATAGAGCACATCTTAGAAGTCTAAGTTGAGCTTGGTGATGATGCCAAGTATCCAGTAGTAGGAGTCAGTACCATTCCTTTCCAACTCCAGCAAGATAACTTGTTAGATTTTGAGGTTGTGTTGCTTGTTTTAGGTCTCAAGAACAATATGCTTTCAGTTTTGGTCATGGAAGAAAAGCGCTATGCATTAGAGTTCAAGAACCAAAAAGTACTCATAAGACCGAAGGATTACCCCAGGATCCACTCAGGTGATTGGGGATAGAAAATGCAATTTATACAGGTTACAAGGTGATCTTGTCAAGCCCTAGTACATAACACAAACAACTTGTGCAAGTTATGGCGCAAGAGGATGGGGCACTTGCATCATCGGGTGTCCCTATTCCGAGGGAGATTGTCACAGGTCTTCTAAAGTTCAACATTGAGCAATAAAGTGTGTGTAGAGGGTGTGTGATTTCCAAGCATGCCGAGGCTACTTCCCAAGTAGTGATCACAGATCTAAGGGGATCCTAGTTCTAGTGCATTCGGATGTGCATGGAACAATGTCGATAGCATTAATCACATGTAGCATGTACTATGTTTCTTTCATTTAGGACTCCGACTGCAAAACATGGCTCTACTTCTTGAAGACCAAGGATGAACTCTTAAACATGTTTTAGGAGTCCAAAGCTCTTGTGGGGAACTAGAGAGGGAACAAGATCAAGGTTTTGAGATCGAACAATGGAGGTGGGTATATATCCAAGGATTTCAATGATTTATGCAAGGATGCATGAATCAAGAGGGAGTTCACTGTTGCATACAACCCACAATAAAACGAGGTTGTAGAGTAGAAGGATTGATCCATCTAGGGGTTGATAAGGCCATGATACGTGACCAAGATTTGCCAATGTTTCTTTGGGAAGAAGCATGCAATGCATTAGTCTACATCTAGAATAGGTTCCCTCATAGGGTTTTGGGGGAAAAGAAACCAAAGGAGGCATTCATTGGTGTGAAGTTGGAGGTGAGACATTTTCGCATCTTTGGCTCTCCAGTTTACATCCATATACCACTAGAGAAGAGGACCAATCTAAATCCCTTTAGCAAGAAGGATTTGTTTGTTAACTATAATGAGAATTCAAAGGATTACAAGATCTATATTCCAAGGGAGAGAAAGACATTTGTAAGTAGGGATGTAAATTTTGAGGAAGACTTTGCATCCAGGAAGTCTCATGAGCCATTACCGGTGACATAGGATGAGAAGCAGGAAGTTCTGAAGGTTGAGCTAGGGTCACCAACGACTTCCAGTTTGAGGCAATGATTTCCAGTTCTGAAAGGAGACCTCGATGGTTCACTCAAAGATTTAGGGATGCTCAAGAGCATGTTGAGGCTCCCAGGAGGTCATTTAGGGAGAGTAGGTTTTAAAAAAGTTTATGAACTACATGGAGTTGGTGAGTAACATCATAGATTCCGATCCTTCCATTTTTTCAGGAGGCAGAGGAAGTCGACCAATAGGTTTGGAGTGATTCCATGGTGGAGGAGTGCACCTTGATCATGAAGAATGTTGTTTGGGACATTGAGCCTAGACTGTAGGGGAATTCAGTGGTGACTTCCAGGTGTCTCTACAAGATTAAGCATGTGACATATGGAAACATAAAGAAGTACAAAGTGAGTTTTATGGCGAGAGGTTTCTCTTAAAAAGAGGGAGTGGATTATGAGGAGACATTTTCTCTAGTTTCCAGGTACACTTCCATTGGAGCAGTGATGTCTTTACTCTCCATTATGGGATGGATGATACATCAGATGGATGTGAAGACAACTTTACTCAATGGGATAATTGGGGAATAAGTGTACCTCAGCCTCAGGGATTTAAGGTAATGGGAAGGAGTCCCATGTGTGCATGTTGAAAATGGCCTTGTATGGGCTCAACACGCATCAAGAGCATAGTATTCTAGGATCAATGGATACTTGCAGAGCACCGGATTCACCAAAAGTGAAGCAAATCCTAACCTTATATTTCATATTTGTTGAGGCTGATTTGCTCATTTTGGTGTTGTATGCAGATGACTTGTTTCTCATAGGTTCAAAGAAGCTCATTGTAGGGTTCAAGGTAGATATGTTAGTTGAGTTTGAGATGGACATTGGCTTGATGCATTACTTCTTGGGGTTGGAGGTTTGGAATACACCATGGAATATTTTCCTTGGGCAGAGTAAGTATGCAGTTGAGATCTTGAAGAGATTTTGAACAGAGACTAAAATCCTTGGCCACCCCTATGATCATTAATCTGAAGAAGGCCACTAATTTAGATTCAGATATGGTGGATCCCATGTTGTATAGGAAATTGATAGATTCTTTGATGTATCTGGTCAATACTAGGACATATGTATGTTTTGTAGTGAACACCTTCAGCTAGTTCATGGTGGAGTCGAGGGAGGAGAATTGGGTAGTAGAAAAGCATTTGTTCAGATACTTAAGGGGAACAATGGAGTATGGATTGAGATATATTGGAGAAGGTGAAGTGAATTTCCAGGGGTGTACAGACCTAGATTGAGAAAGAAGTGAATTAGAGAGGAAGAGCATCTCAGGGTGTTGCTTTAGCTTGGGATCATCAATGATATATTGGTTCAGCTAGAAGAAAACTTCTGTGGCACTCAATTCAACAGAGGTAAAGTACATGGAAACGAGTATAGCTAGTTGTGAAGCCATATGGATTCACAAGTTGCCAACATATTTATTGTTGATTAAAGTTGTCATTCATGCCAACAGTGCATTGGTAAGGGCTTGTTGTGTCTTGGTGCCCCTTGCGGAGCGCCTGAGGGTGAATGTTTGGTCTGTGGTTGTCCGTGTCAAAGAAGACCTTTTGACCTTGTCCAAGCCCAAGTCTGAAGCCCTTGGAGTCTTTGGGACATTGGCAAAAGCCCTGATTACCCATTGATTTGGTTAAGTATCCTTAAGATGTATCTTGGTCCCATTTGAGTCCATTGTTGTATCCTTCCTCTTGGTTGTATTTTGATTGATGGTCTCTTGATTAGATGATGCGGTAGTTTAGTCCTTGGATCCCATACATAGTTGAGTTGTGCCCTCACACTCTTGCACTTGGTTTATATTGTCAATGATGATATCTTTGTCTTATGGAGCCCACATACACATGGTGGTTTGATAGTCCTTCATGATGTCCATGCCTTGTTGAAGAAGTTTAAGCATTGCAATTGATGATATGAAGTCCTTGCTTGATGATCACAGTCAAAGAAGCCCTTAAGCCCACAAGAGTGTAGAAGAAGCCCTTGTTGCTATGATGAAGCCCTTGACAAGAAATCCTTGATTATGGAACCCATTGCACTTGAAGATGATCTTGCTACACTTGGTAAGGTTCTTGAAGTTGATGCACTTAAGCCCTCACTCTTGATGTGTTGAAGCCTTCATGTATGCCCTTGACTCCTTAAAAGAAGTCCTTGAAACCCTCACTTACGATGAGATGATGATGGACATGAAACAAACTTTTCTTTTAATTTAAAGTCATTCTTGATAAAGAAGTTGGTCCACCATAAAATATATGAGATACCATGGCATAGAAAGTCCTAAGGGTAAGGGACCTAAAACCCTTGAAATAAGAATCAATCTTTAATTAATATTTTTAAATGTTTAAAGAATTATGTTACAAGTAAGACAGCTTAGGGCCTTGAAATCCTCCACGTTGGCATATTCTTTTTGAATTAAAATAAAATATATATTTTAAGTTAGGTCGGCCCAGTTATAAAACAAATTAAAAATAAATAATTTATTGCTAAAACCAAGTATATAAGTCGGCCAGATTTATTTTTGATGACCACAAAATGTGTATAAATACCCTAATCAACACTTAAAAATACACAAGTTTAAAATTATGATCTTACGTGCTCTGAAATTCAGATTCTCTCTTTGAGGTAGCCGCACTAAGCAATAACTAGCCACTCGAAGTTTATCTATCTTCTGAACTCGAGCTGTACACAAATCTAGGGCATCCGATCTGCTGGTATAGTCTTTGGCTATTGTGATAATTTGGGTTGTGCAACAACAAACCTTCCTTCAGGCATCCCAACTCTTGAAGAATTGTCTATCTCCTACACTGAAATTCGGGCCAGAATACTACTCTTTACACAAAGCAGGATTATTATCTCTTGTATTTTGATAAGCAGACTGTAAGTGGTTATACAATATTTCTCTTGACTGAGTTTTGATAACAGTTCGTTGAGTGTGTTTCTTTAACCAATTATCTATGGCCATGACATGGTGTTAGAGTGTTTGATTGATTTGACAAGACTCTTTGACAGTATTCTTTGAAAGTATGGGTTTGTTGCAGACTTAGTTTGTTTTGACAAGTTTTTAGTTGCTGACAGTATTGACTGAGTTATTGACTGAGTTGTTGATTAGTGGTTAACTAATTATATTGTGATTAAGATTGATCGAGAATAATTAATGTTGATTTGACAAGTTGTCATTGACTTAGAATTCTTCTCTTGCATCATGATTTGACTATATGAGATTGTGTTGATAGTATCCTTTGACTTAGTTAGAAGTGTTCTTCGAGTTTGACAAGTTGACTTAGATAGTGATTTGAAAAGTTGACTATATAATACTTTTGACCTAGTTAACAAGTATCACATTGATGTTTATCTGGTGGCTTGGGTTAATTAGTTTGGCAGGTTTTGATTATGATTGACTTGACAGTATTGACAGGTGATTGAAAGTTAGATGATTGAAAAGTTGACTGGGTTAGCAATATGTGCAAATAGTATAAAATTTGCTTTGATAAATTGCTTGACATAGACTGTACTCCTTGAGAAGGATTCCATTGACTAAGTATATTGGCATTGACAAAATTGTTGAGACAATCTTGTTGACTTCGTAGATTTGACAAGAGTTTTTGCATTGTTAAACTTGACAATCTTCTTTGTTTGAATGAACTACAATATTGACTGTGAGTAAGACTCTGTTTGACTTGATTGTCTTGACTTAGTAGTAACTGATTCTTTTGACTTAGCATAATTGATAGTTGAGAAGTTGGCTAAGTTTTGAATGTGTAGTTGATAGTGATTTTTTTGACATTGACAATCATTTGATAAATTGACCGACCCAGCATGCTTTACCTTAACCTAGAGTGACTGTTGTTGGACAAGTATGAATTGACTAAGTTGGACAAGTATGAAATATTGACTTATTAGCGATTGCTTTTGGATCAAGTAGAGTGTGGATAACTATGAGCTAGGCTGGAGTCACAGAGTCTGTCTTAGGGTCTGTTGGTTGACCATCTTCTTATTTGAAGTTGGTTGGTTGATGTTGTCGGTCAAGCTCTGCTTGACTAAGTTATTTGTCAAGTTGTGAGATTGGTTAGGATGTCATTGGACTAAGTTTGATTGGTTGAGTAAAGTCATGGTCGTGTTGTAATTGTACTATCCTAACCCTATCTTGACCAAGTAAGAAAGTAGGTTTCCCATAGAGCAGTTGTGGTCAGGTACATGATAAGATTGACACGGGTATATATTTGATTTGGCACAGGTACACAAGTAGCTTGGTACAGGTTGGTTTAATTGAGCAGTATTGGCACAGGTTGCCTTATGTGTAGTTGGTTTGACTTATATTGGCTGAGTTGTATGATCAATTGGTTTGATCCAGGTGGACAGAGTTTGGTGTGCAGTTGGTTAGACTTAGATTGACTGAGTCGATTGATGTGAGTAGCAGGTTGATTATACAAGTTGAGTGGTACAGATTGTTTTGAACAGGTGTTGGTACAAGTTGATTGGATAGGTTCATTGTACATGTTGATGAGCAGTTGTGGTACAGTGTTTAGTGGACAGTTGATGAGAAGTGACAGTTGATGAGCAGTGGACAATGGATGAGTAGTGGCAGTTGATGAGCAGTGGACAGTTGATGAACAGTGACAGTGGAGTACATAGTGTGTAGTGTGATACATATTGAGTAGTGGGGTACTGGTGTTGGTTAAAAGGTCTGAAGGATTCGTGCGATTGTTGTTCAATAGTCTTTATATTTATATCAGGGTGGCAGGACAGGGAAAGGAAGGGGGGTTGTAGCCTCCTTCCGGTTGTATCCAGCGAACTAGGGAGTTGTAGCTTCCTTTAGGTTGTAGGATATACAATAGGGGGTTGAGGCCTCCTTCTAGTTGTAGCTGGAGAACTGAAGTCTTTGTAACAAGGGGGTTGTTGCCTCCTTCCAGTTGTTGTTGGAGAAACTATTATTATAAATGCTTCCGTGGTTTTTCCCCTAGGACTTGGGTTTCCATGTAAAATCTTGTGTATTGTGTTTTTATGTGATGATGATATGATGATGATATGTGATGAAATGTAAAAACTAATAATATATTAATGAATGAAGTACTCTGCATAATATTGAATAAGCCGCTGATGATTAAAGTTGTAAAAAGTAATAAAAGGTACACACATTGATTCACCCCTCCCCATAGTGTGCTCGGTGTGTCCAACATTTATTTGATCAAGAGTTGGATCCCACAGTTATCTACTATGATGATAAGAGTTATATCAAACTCTTCGAGAATCTTGTTTTTCATGACATATCCAAGCACATCAAGAGTAAGTATCACTTCATTTGAGACAAGATTCAAAGGGGAGCAATGAAACTCCAATATGTACCCACAAATCAGTAGGTTGCAGATATTCTAACCAATCCCTTAGCAAAATGGATGCTTGAAGCATTCAAAGACAAAGTTTGATTGGTGCAAATTTCCTTCCTCACTAAGAGTGAGTGTTGATGTTTGCATTTTGGACAAGAACTTCCATAGGTTTAGTGTCGAACATGTGTGAAGTTCTCCAAGTCAAATCTATTTTGTAATTCACTTTATTAATAAATTGAAAGTCTTATATTTTGCTATTGAGTCTAATATAGTGTGTTTAATGCATTAAGGATTTAGACTAATCTCAACCATTGATCTCACTGCGAGATTAGGATTTTGGTAGCTTAGGGTTGCAACTAAATTACAAAGGAAGGTCAAATTAGAGGGTAAAGACACATTCATTATTCACTCAAAGTACAGTTTGGTTGGGAGGTTGAGTAATTCATCTGTGGAGAAGAATTAGAGCATCAGAGAGGAGATCATATCAATGACCATGAATATTCTACGAGCTGGAAGCATGTACAACATATACGTACATTCGTATGAATATGCATAGAATTTTGTACTATGGCATGGAGAGATTCGTACGGTCGTATGGAACAGTTTCATACATCCATACAGATAGTCGTATAGTAGGGCAACAAGTTTCAGGATGTTACTCGGTTTCTAGTTGGTATTTTTCCTTAGTAAGTTGTAGATTTTGCTTTGTTTGAGTGTACTGTACAACTGCATATTTTTGGCAGTTGTGGATATTTCCTTGTAAGCCTAGATCTGTTATTGCAAGGTTGATTTGAAGGTGTAAATCGTTTGTGTATTTTGTTTTGCTTATGCTATTCATTTTCTATTTATATGTGTGAATCTTACTGTTTGAATAATTTAATATTCTGCAAATTAAATATCGGTTGATTTATTTGAGAACACAAGGACAACATTCACCTAGGGTTTAGAAAATTTACGTTCTTAACAAGAAAATAACTCTTTTTTTGGGAAGTAAACATTCTATTTATACCCTCATTTCTTTCAAAGATTAAAAATATTGTGAATGATATTTTAACTTAGAAAATTGCACAAATGCCTCTGCTTCTTGCTTTATGTGGACTCATATTTCTCTATCACTTGTACTTCATATCTCTCCACTTTGAGTATTTTTTGCACATCTTCCCTTCTTAGTGGTAGTTGCATGATAAGTGTGGCTCTTCCTTTAATACAAACAATTATATGATTGTACCTCTTTGTTATGATATTTATTGTTGCTCCTATAATGATACAATGGCTCGGTTCCTTTATATGGTTGTAGGTTTCAATGACTCTTTTAAATTGATGATAAGGCTGCTATGATCCCTCTAAATGGCAGTTCTATTGGCTTCTAGTGTTGGTGACTCCAATTTCTTATAACTCTCACATTTGTAATACAAGTCGCTCTTAATATTTAATACATCAGTTTCAAATATTTGATAAGGCTACGGTATCTTTGTGATCCTAGTGGATGATGGCTTTGACTGATACTATCAAATCTCACATAACAAGACTGTCTTCTTTTCCAGTTGAGTTCTTTTAATGGATACACAAATTAATGTTGACTCCCCTTCATGGAAACTCCACAAATGATATGGTAGCTTCACAAAATGACATGGAAACTTTGCAACACTTATATATATATAGATGCCTTTCACTTCTTTTTTTCTCATTTTTAATTTCATAATACCTTTATACTGATTTTTTTTAAAATGTGTGAAGTAAGAAACCTTTTAAGATTATATATATATATAAAATAAACTTGTCTTTCTCCTTGGACATTTATGTCTAAATCATGGTCACATTGAAATTCAATCACTTCATATTAATCTTTGAATTTATTGCTAAATTTCTCATGCCATGTTAAACTTTAGAATGATTTTTTGAAAAGTGTGAAGTAAAACACCTTTTAATATAATAAAAGTTTTTTTATTCAATAAAATTGTTTGATAAATTTATCTTTCTCCTTGAACATTTGTGTTTAAATTATGGTCACATTGAAATTCAATCACTTCATATTAATCTTGGAATTTATTGTTAAACAACTTTTTATGTCATGTTAAACTTTTAAACACATAAGAAAGATTGAAGACATGATAAAAACATACTGTAACATACTCAATTTGCTCATTACTAATTTGGGAAAATGGGGTATGAAAATTTTCCTTTAATACTGTCAAACCAAAGCAAATTAGTTAACTTCGATAACAATAAATTATAATCTTGCCATTGAGTGTGATCCTTCACAAGTTTAAGCTCTTTATTACATTATATCATTTCCTCAAGGTAACTGTTAAGTCAAATAGTGCAAGTATCACTCTCTTCCTTACTAACTTTTCAATCACATAATGGTTGTTGAATTTAGAGAACACAACATTCACAATTAATGCATCCCTAACGTAATTATTGCAATCATAGGCACCATCCAATTCTTTTAGATGACTTTTATATGGTTCGTCTAATACTTGAGTTAACTAAACTAGTACATGAGTATGAGCAGTACATTACACAATACAACCAACCACGTCTTTTAATTCAACACACACACTTTAACATAACTAGTGTATGAGGTAGTCTTCAATATAGTTCCTTATCCTCAAGTAACCATAATAGACATTCCTAAGGGATTGCTTGATAAGCCGATGCTTGATTTACTACTTTGGATATGTCGAATTCCAACCAAAATTCACATGAGACACCTGGATATAATCCTTAACCATAAAAATCTTCAAGTAACACCTCATAAAAGGATTAAGTAGATACTTTTAAAGGATTAATCACTATTGGATTCGAATTATGTATTTCAATAATTTCACCTACCTTAGTTAGTAAACATTATATTCTATTAACACTATCCAACTAAGATTATTATAAACAATGGAATAATCTTTAAACATGATCATTATGTTCACAATCACTGCTGCACTTCATATTAAGTATGCATAACATCATAATACTCTTATCACTAGATTTCCATAACCATTATTTATAGACCATCTAAATCTTTGCACACTAAGACTACTATCAAGCATCTTCCATTTTCTTACTTAAGTCTCACTCCTATGAAATACTACTAGCTTGTCTATCATACATCATGTATTTTATCTTACAAAACCCTTACAGTAAAAGTGGGGGTAAATCTCCCAAAGCAAAACATAAAAACTTGTCCATATTTCCCATGATATAAAAAAGATTGTAAATCTATCTAAAAACTTTGTATAAAACATGAAAATGATCCATTAAGAACATAAGTAATATACCTTCCTAAGAGTAGTTAAGGAGCCTTCAAACATAAAAGCACAACAAGATAAAGGTTTAAACCACGGTACTCTTCTTTAGTTCCCATACTTTGAATGAAATAATTATCTAAACACCAACGAATAAATATATTCATGCTCGACTTAATCATAAAGAAAGGATTACAAAAATCATTTACCCATAGATGAAAATTATCCCAAGAATGTTACGAAGAAGAAGGCCCTCCTCCCCCTTCACACAATAATGAGTATATGTCAAAAATAGGAGCTATACTGCAAGGGTTGCGCTCTTCCAAGAGCTGTGCCCTTCTGCCATGAGAGCTCACTCGAACAACCATTCCATTAATATATAGTATACATAACCTACCAATGGAGCTGGGGCTACACCCTCCTCCCCATAGAACTCGCTCACATCGCTTTCACAAATTATATATTTATGTATATATAAATAACAACAAGGATGAGGAGATGAGCTACACCCCTCTCCAACAGCTCACACGCTCATAAAAAATGTATTCAAACTTAAACAAGGCGAGTAGTTGTGCGCCCTTCCTCATTCTTCACCCACAAAAATACACACACACACACACACACATATATTTGCATATATATATATATGCAAATATATATATATATATATATATATATATATATAGATATATTTGCATATATATATATATATATAGATATAGATATAGATATAGATATAGATATAGATATATATATATATGCAAAGGATGAGGAGATGAGCTACACCCCTCTCCAACAGCTCACACGCTCATAAAAAATGTATTCAAACTTAAACAAGGCGAGTAGTTGTGCGCCCTTCCTCATTCTTCACCCACAAAAATACACACACACACACACACACACACATATATATATTTGCACACACACACACACATATATATATTTGCACACACACACACACACACACACACACATATATATATATATTTGCATATATATATATATATATATATATATATATATATGCATATCCAAGCACAAGCTCAAGGCTACGCCCTACTCACAAGCAACATTTACTGTGTGCGATCCACACATATAGAATATATATATATATATAAAGCAAGGGTTGGGAGTTGCATCCTCCAAGAGGGTAACTCTCATGAAAGAGAAAACAAACCCCAAAATAAGAGTCTGGGTATCACCGGGTCCTCTCATGAAAGAGAAAACAGACCCCAAAATAAGTTTTGAAATGTTTATTAAAATAGTCATCCTACCAAGGAAACAAACGTTGCTGAAAGAAGAAGAAATAACAGAAGTACTGATAAGCATAATGCATTACTGTTGAAACCAAAAGATCTAAAATAAGGAAAAAAAGCAAGCATAGCTTAATTACTGTTGTATTCCTTCTGCTCGGGCTGGGTGGTCGGGTCCTTGGCCAAGGTGATCTCGAAGCAGTGGGAAAACTACTGCTGGTTATACAATAGTTGCTTAAGATGTCGTGCAATTCGTCCTGCTACATGAGGATTTCAGCCCGAGCCTCGTTTCTATCGGTGAGATCTTTGCCCATAACCAACTTATGAGACCAATGCAGGTCAAGAGTTTTCTGGTACAAAGTGGCCTGACCCCTGGTATTACCAGGGTCGGGGATAAGGGCTTCGAACTCCTCACGAATTTCTTCATCTGTTAGGAAACCACGAGAGACCCCGGTGTTGTCTTCGACATCATGGATCTCTGCCTGAGCTTGAATTGGAATTTCAGAGTGAAACTTGCGAGCATTCTCTACCACCCTGCGCATGAGGCGAATAGGCGGAGTGGAGGAAGAGCCACTGTGTTGCAGAGCACTCGCCTGTTGAGTATCCTGACAGGTGCAGACCATTTTTTAGGAGGCATGGCGGCGAATATTATTGAAGGATCTAAAACCCAAGGAATAAGCGCGTGATGAGGATTCGGGGACCGAGAGTACTGTGCCCCAGGCAGACAACTAAAATGCAAAGACTGCAGAACGGGGAGCCTAAGCCAGCGAGTGCCGAGAGAACCAGAGAGCCAG
The DNA here is from genome assembly GCA_027924585.1 of Larix kaempferi. Taxonomy (NCBI): domain Eukaryota; kingdom Viridiplantae; phylum Streptophyta; class Pinopsida; order Pinales; family Pinaceae; genus Larix; species Larix kaempferi. The sequence continues at coordinate 2,886,607 of BSBM01000846.1, read as the reverse complement.
CAGTTGGTAGCCAGAGAGCTTGAGAACCAGAGAATAAGAGAACCTGAGAGCCAATAACACAAGAACCAGCAACTAGAGAACTAGAAAACCAGAGCACTAGAGAACCTGCGGCCCGTAGCTAAAAAAACAGAATCTGAATACACGAAATGGTCGGGGCTGAGAGAACTAGAGCTGAGAGAACCATAGCAACAAAAAGAACCGAGGGCTAGGAGAGTGATGAACTCCACGAGAGAAGAGAACAGAACTTCTCGTAGTCGAGAATCTGCGAGAGCCAAGAGCCGAGCTTCAAAGAGCGAAGACCTTGCAGTGGAGCCTTTGTGCAACAGAGCTCTCAGCCGAGCATCGGCTGGTCTAATAAAAATTTGAATGAAGTGTAGGTGTATTCCTGTCATATTAACTGAATAGCCTGTAATGGTCATGAGAGCGGAAGGAAAACTCCATTCATTCGGAATCGTGGGATTCATTAGAGCCAAAACATAGATCAGGTTAGGAGCAGCCGACTGGACATCACGCACGCTGGAGAAGTCAAACCGTAGACGAGAGGCCGAGCTCCGGACTGAAAGACAGCAGGGGCAATTAAAGGTTTGCATGGGGAGCGTGGATGGTGGAGGGAAGCACGTGATCAGCCCCGTAGGTGGAGCAGGCAGGCAGCTAGATAGACACGTGGGGAGGCACATGGGTTGGCGTGTGGGCATGCATGCTGGCAGGCGGGTGGCCGGAGTTGGAGTCGGGCGTGTGGCGCATCATGCAGCCAGGCGCGAGGTGTGAACTACAGGCAGGCAGCGGGTTGCTATTGCTGGCTGGGCACGTGTCTGTTGGGCTCGTGGCTGGGCCAGTTTCCTACTTTTGCACCTGCTGTGGGGTATTTGTTGATTCTTAAAACATATCTTCTTTTTATACTTTTAAAGCAAATCAACTTTTTATAACTAGAATGGAATAATATATATATATATATATATAAAGAGTTAATTAATTATTTGTATTCTCATATATATACAGTTTATGTATATATATAATAGAACAACTCTCAACATCCCATTTCCATACATAATTATAATTAAGTTATTAATGGCTTATTGTGCCATACAATAATATACTTAATAGTATATTCATTAATAAGCTAATAGTGCTACTCAACTTTCTTTCATTTAGGAGCTTAACATATTTTCCTGGCATCCTTTGCCTGGATTAAGATATCGATGATATCTAGGAGGATTGATTAATTTTACTTGATAGCACTTAATAATAATTAGCTTTATGCTAATAGTTAGGTCATAGGAGTTTATTACTGCCTTGCGGCGGATAGTAGTTTCTTCGGCGTCCCTATCTAGGACTAATCGTTAACGACACTTATAAACTTAAGTGCTCATCTACTGAACATCACAGTTTTCTTTCCTTTAAGTGCATATGGAACCTAGATGACACCCATCATCAAAATCATGGCTTCCTTTCCATTCAACCTCTCCCCCTAGTGGATTCCATGCCCCTTTCGTTTAGTTGCGTCAAGCCTTTCAATCTCCTAAGTCTACAAATTCACATTACAACTTAGGAAATGATAACCATACTTACAAAATTTTACCTATGGAGCCTCTGCCTTGAGCTCCTTGCCATGGACAGGTACACAATTACACTTTTTGTTGCAAAACAATAGGGGTAAAAGAGGGACATTACACAGACTCACATAAAATATGGTTTGAGAGTGGTTGGTAACAATATTAGATATGATGTCATGATCCACACCATCAAGGTGGTGGGATACTTATAGAGATGGCCTTGATACTTTGGAAGAGTCCAACTAACATTGTGGCATTAGTTTTCTCCATCGCCCAAGTATCAGGTGAATTGCATTCTAGGGTTGACAAAAGATCTAGTCACTTTTCTAGAATTTTTAAGGCAAGATAGGTCTAGTGTTTCTAGATGGGTGTACCCAGAGGTGGACAAGGGAGAAATTTCCAGGAAAATGTTGGGTCCATAAGTTCATCTACACCTTGGGGCCCATCCCAAATTTTTGGTGCCTACATGAGAAAATTCACTAGCAGATTCTCAAGTGGAAGACTATTAGATAAGGGTTCAACTATTGTTTTCATATCTAGCCATGGAACTTGGTATCACTTATGCTCTAAAGTCCATTAACTAGTTTTCAATTGGGTAGATGGCTATTAGGATTTTAAGTGCTATGCCAAGGTCATAGAAAAGCCAAAAGAGGAGGGTGATCCAAAGAAGTTATGACACCAATCATTTTGGGAAATAGAAGGAGAAATATAAATAATGAGACAACAAACAAACCCACAAGGAAAATATACATGGAACCTTTAACTATAAAGTAGTTGAATGTTGGTACAAAATACCAACCTTGGTTGGTGTCCATCAAAGACTATTAGGACAATGAGATAGTATCTGAAGTTATGAATTTTCTTAAAGAGTATACATATCTATTCCTATTAATATTTAATGAAGTGAAATGGATCAAATGGGATTTTAGTGAGATGCAAATAATACTTAAGTATGATGTCAATCCTACATGTTGACCCAAGAATCATAAAACAATAAAAATAAGAGATTGAGAAGATGCTTGCATATGGGATGATATTCTTGGTAGAGGAGTTGGATTGGAGCAATTTGATATTAATCTAGGAGAATAATGTCAGAGGAATAAGGGTCTATATGAATTTTTTGGGGGCTAAACATAACATGTGTTCATGACCCATTTCCTACCCCCTTTAATGGCAAGGTGCTACATCAAGTAGCAGGGAAGGAAGCCTATTCTTTCTCTAATGGATTCTTAGGCCCAAGTAATTTCTTTTGTTTAGGATGGAGTAACCCTATGGATTTAATGGCCCATTGAGCTTTAACATGTTGTGAATGTATTTAGGGTGAATCTTTTTATTATTTTCTATATTTTCTATATGTACATAATTATATATATACAAGGTAATTAATTATTTGTTGGTTTTTAAAACATATCTTCTTTTTATACTTTTAAAGCATATCTTTTTATAACTTGAATGGAATATAATATATATATATATATATATATATATATATATATATATATATATATATAAGATAATTAATTATTTGTATTCTCGTATATACATTTTATGTATATATACAATATAACAACTCTCAACGTCCCATTTTCATACATAATTATAATTAATTAAGGAATTTATTAATGGCTTATTGTGCCATACAATAATATACTTAATAGTATATTTATTAATAAGCTAATAGTGCTACTCAACTTTCTTTCATTTAGGAGCTTAAAATATTTTCCTGGCATCCTTTGCCAGGACTAAGATATCGATGATATCTAGGAGGATTGCTTAATTTTACTTAATAACACTTAATAATAATTAGCCTTATGCTAATAGTTAGGTCAAAGGAGTTTATTACTACCTTGTAGCAGATAGTAGTTTCTTCGGCGTCCCTATCTAGGACTAATCGTTAATGACACTTATAAATTTAAGTGCTCATCTAGTGAACATCACAATTTGCTTTCCTTTAAGTGCCCGCGGCACCTAGATGACACCCGTAATCAAACTCATGGCTTCCTAGCCATTGAACCTCTCCCCCTAGTGGATTCCATGCCCCTTTCGTTTAGTTGCGTCAAGCCTTTCAATCTCCTAAGTCTACAAATTCACATTACAACTTAGGAAATGATAACCATACTTACAAAATTTTACCTGTGGAGCCTCTTCCTTGAGCTTCTTTCCATGGGCGGGTACACAATTACACTTTTTATTGCAAAACAATAGGGGTAAAAGAGGGACATTACACAGACTCACATAAAATATGCTTTTATTACACTGAAGTCATTTGAGAGCAGTTGGTATCAGTATTAGATATGATGTCAGGATCCACACCATCACGGTGGCGGGATACTTATAGAGATGGCCTTGATACTTTGGAAGAGTCCATCTAACATTGTGACATTGGTTTTCTCCATTGCTCAAGTATCAGGTGAATGATATTCTAGGGTTGAAAAAAGATCTAGTCTCTTTTCTAGAGTTTTTAAGGCAAAGATAGGTCTAGTGTTTTTGGATGGGTGTACCTAGAGGTGGACTAGGGAGAAATTTCTAGAAAAATATTGGGTCCATAAGTTCATCTACACCTTGGGGCCCATCCTAAGTTTTTAGTACCTACATGAGAAGATTCACTAGTAGATTCTCAAATGGAAGACTATTAGATAAGGGTTCAACTTATTGTTCTCATATCTAGCCATGGAACTTGGTATCACTTCTGCTCTAAAGCCCATTTACCAGTTTTCAATTGGGTAGATGACGATTGGGATTTTAAGTGCTATGCCAAGGTCATGGAAAATCCAAAAGAGGAGGGTGATCCAAAGAAGTTATGGCACCTATCATTTTGGGAAATAGAAGGAGAAATATAAATAATGAGACAACAAACGAACCCACAAGGAAAATATACATGGAACCTTTAACTATAAAGTAGTTGAATATTGGTACAAAATACCAACCTTGGTTGGTGTCCATCGAAGACTATTAGGACAATGAGATAGTATCTGAAGTTATGAATTTTCTTAAAGAGTATACATATCTATTCCTATTAATATTTAATGAAGTGAAATGGATCAAATGGGATCTTAGTGAGATGCAAATAGTACTTAAGTATGATGCCAAGCCTACATGTTGACCCAAGAATCATAAACAGTAAAAATAAGAGATTGAGAAGATTCTTGCATATGGGATGATATTCTTGGTAGAGAAGTTGGATTGGAGCAATTTGATATTAATCTAGGAGAATAATGTCAGAGGAAGAAGGGTCTATGTGAATTTTTTGGGGGCTAAACATAGCATGTGTTCATGACCCATTTCCTACCCCCTTCAATGGCAAGGTGCTACATCAAGTACCAGGGAAGGACGATTATTCTTTCTCCAATGGATTCTTAGGCCCAAGTAAACTCTTTTTTGTTTGGTATGGAGTAACCCTATGGATTTAATGGAACAACAACATCATGTTTAGCTTTAAAGTACCAGGGAATGAAGATTATTCTTTCTCTAATGGATTCTTAGGCCCAAGTAAACTCTTTTTTGTTTGGGATGGAGTAACCCTATGGATTTAATGGAACAACAACATCGTGTTGAGCTTTAAAATGTTGTGAATGTCTTTAGGGTGAATCTTTTTATTATTTTCTATTTTAGTATTCCCAATGAATAATACTAATTCTAAATGCTCAAAATAATTGAAATTCTATTACAAGTGTATGTACTTGAAAAGAATGTGAACAAACACTATCTTCTTTCTTAAAAGCAACACTTGTGAAATAGTTATACAACGATTTCATTTTTGAAATAGCTCAATTACAATTGATGAATCAAAGAATAATCTTTAATAAAAAATAAGAACTTTACATTTCCATTCAACTATAAAGATTTGCTGAAGAAAATATAATCCAAATATAAGTTAGATTTCTTATTAAACAATCCACATTTTAGATTTCAAATACATACCTACTCTGCTTCTCAAACAAATCACTAAGAAAAACCAAGAATTTGTTGCGAACCAAAGCTATGAGAGTAAAGACCAATGACCAATTTGTAAAGGTTTCTTAGTTGGAATGGAGTTTAAACAAGAAACCAAATGATGTGATTTGGTATTATGAAAATCCTAAAAAAATATTTCACCACTAAGATCATTAATTGTAGATGTGACATGGTAAAATTCAAATTTGATAGCGAATGGATCCAAGCTCATCGACAATTTCACTTTAGAGTTTGTGATTGTGCAGAAAAAAAAACTATTTGATGCTTAAATATGTGTCGATGAAATTTATCTATTTTATTGCATAACCACTTTTTATATGCTGAATCGAGTCTATGCATCGCTACAATATTGACAGAATGTAGTGTTTTAAGTCAAACATTAATTTTCTTTTAATTTGATTTTAGAGATAAATATGAGTTGCAGTAGTGAGCTATGATCCAATCAGTGGATTCAATAAGATATTGGAGAAGGGCTTGACAAAGGTTTGTGCTATGAGCTATGATGATTAGGATGAGTGGATACTAGGGGTACTTTGGCATACTAGACCACAACCAAGAAGCTAATGAAGCGCACTAATTTTAGTTTGTTCTACGAGAAAGAGGTAGCAGCACTCGCATAATTTCTGATACCAATCCTATTCATAACACAAGCTACAAAAATGTCAAAAAATAATCAATATGCATATGAATTGAGTAAATGGAGTTAGAGGAAGACTACTTCTTAGCATAGTAGCACTAGATGGTTGAGAAATCATATTATAAGGCACTGCATGATCACCATATCAAGAACAAGAATTTTGAGAAAGATGGCTTTGTATTGCTCTACAACATCAATTAACTCAAGCACCCCTTGACAAGTTGTAGATGCACTGGATAAGACCTTTCCTAGTTGTGACCAATCAAGATTCATAAGTGCTGAAGTTAGCTAAGCTCGATGGAACTCTCTGGAAGGTGTGTGTCAATGGTACCTGCCTAAAACCATTCACCCCTCCACTAAGTTAATTAGTGACACTTTTGAAAGTCAGTGCTATATAATATTGTTACTTATGTTTTGTTAGTAAATTCAATAAGGCTTATCCCTAGAGATGAGCTAGTTAATTTAGTTATGCCAATTGAATTAATATTAACCCTGTGGTTAAGAGAGTCTTTAGTTACTTGAGTCTTATGAGTTTTGTTGGTTTAAATACTGATCTAGAGGTTTTTCAATGTAGACTCAGGTACTTCGCGGTGCAAGATACCAACAAAACCCCTATTCACCATCCCTTTCGAAAATAGATTGCGAGCAGCATGAGGTCTCACCCGAGGCGAAGCTGAGGGGGTGGTTACGGAATTAGGTTTCCACAACCTGGTGATGTGAGTGTCGAAACTAACTGAGGCGTAGCGCGACAGACTTCCACGTTGCGAACAAAAGACTGCGCGAGGTCTTCTACCTCATGTCGTTATGACTGCGCGGTACTAATGGGCTATAGCAACAGGTCAATGCAAGGGTATCTACATTGCCTTGCAGATCCCTCTTTATGGATCCTTAGACTTGGCGGTAGGATGATAATCTATAAACAACTTATCTTGCAATACTTATAATGGATCAGCGCGTCAACCAAACCGTGCATTCACTTCAACAATTAGCTATGTGATTAGTTAACAGATCCAAACATTCAAAGACTTATAGATACTGAGCATTAACATTCATCCATATATGAACTACTTAACATCTCATTCCCATCTCTTCCACGGTGAATACAGATAAAAGCAACAAATATCGGATAACTGTAACATCAAGCATTCATATTAAGCAATCAAACAATGACAAACACACAAAGCATCACATAACACGGGATTTAACATGGTTCACCCCCCGGATGGGAGGCTACGTCCACAAGAACTGTTGTTTTATTGTCTTTAGGGAAGGGTACAATAGTTCTTCGTCTGCACACTCAGCTGCAGACGCTCTTCTCTCTCTCTAAATTTGATCTCTGCGCACTCAGCTGTAGAGCCTTTGCAATAGATTCAAGCTTACAAAATCTGATAATATTCAATAATAACCAACAAAAATGAAGAGTAACCCTTTCCATACAAAATCATGCCTTATTTATTGATCAAGACCCATAGGTCATGTCTTTACATTTCGAAGGCAGAAACCCGTAGGTTTACAAAACTGTCATGTGCATGCCAATAGGTTGCTCTCACCGAGCTGTTCCTTCTTTCACGGCCTTTAGACGACTGGTTCAAGTAGTAGTTCTCTGTGTGTGCGACCAGCCACCTTCCTCCCGATCTGCACCTACCCACCGCTTGGTAGTTATCGAGTATCTTTGCCAAAAATAGATCTCTGATGACCGAGCCGGAATATGTGCTGTCTTCCATCCAATGTTCTGCTTAGCTGGAACTTCCGTTGACCAAACACATTGCAGTACTGTTCTCCTTGCAACACTGACTTCACAGTTCTTCCGACACTGTGTTGCGCGCAACTTCGCAGCATATCAAAACTTATCCCAAAATTGTTCCAACTAAACTACGCTTAGCTCCGCAGTTCTCAAAATCCTTCCTGTTCAAAATGCCCCACTTGGGCCAGGCCCAACAGGCCCCTAACACTTACATGTGGGTCACCCCCGAGCCACCTACAGGTGCATCTTCCTCCATCTGTTCCGCCGCCTGCAGAGCTAGATTCGCAGTGAAGTCATTGTATGTATCAATCAGCTTCTCGACTGCAACCTTCGTATCCTGCTCGACTTGCTTAACTGTATCCAGCATCTCATGTGTGATCTCCTCGCCAAGTTGAGCTTCCACCTGTGCTTGATTCTCGCGCAACTCCTTTAATTTTTCCTCTATCTCCTACGAGATTTTGCTGGCGTCCTCCAATAATGGCTGCGACTTATCGCCCATTTCAGTTTCTTTCTCTTGTAAGGTTTTTACTTCCTTCTTGAGGGTGTTTATTTCTCTGTACTTCGGAAGCCTATCTCTTGGTAGTAGGGCCTTCATTTCTGCATCTAGCTTCTCTAGTGCCGCTTGCTTATATTTCACTTCTTTCTTTACTTGCAACAATCCCGGGTCTTCTTCGAGGGCAGTGAATTCCTTCGATGCCGCCTCTAACAGACTCTGTCACTCAGCCACTTTGGCAGCAATATTCTCTGCTGCAGTCTTGACCTCCTGTGTCCTTAACTGCTATTGATCTGGTGGGGTCTGCGGGTTTATTTGCGCCTTCAAGGAAGCAATGTCAGCCTCATGGAGAATCTCCATGTCTTGCATCTTCGTCTTAATATTGGTTACCAACTCGCCAATCTTAACAATAGTATCCATTGGTTCCTGTTGCACTTCAAATTCATCTATGTCGTCTGCGACCGCAGTGATAGTGGATTCTAGTCTTAGCCGACGATCATGCTCATCTTGTTGTTCCATAGCTCTCCGCGAGCTATCGGCCTCCAACTACCTGTTAGCTGCTTGCAGCTTAGCCTGTCCTTTCAGCGCATATGTGGTTATGTCATGCATTTCTTCAAAAACTTGCAACTGCAAGTAATGTAGGGCTGGCAATGGTACTCTTGCAAGATCAAGTTCCACTTGCTCCACATTCTTTGTATCTAGCATTACTTGATCAGGTAAGGGAAACCTTATAGATAATGGTTGTAGATGGACAACACGGGACCTTGTGGGAATGGTGATTTGCTCCTGCGAAGTCCCTGCCGACTCCTCTTCAGCCTTTGATTCCTGCGGTAAGGGTAATCTTTTTCTTACTTCATCAAATGTTTTTGAAATCCCTTGCAGTGTAGTCAGGTTCTGGTAAAAACTGTCTTGAATTGCCTTTTCTTTCTTCTCCTTGTCAGTCGAGAGCTCCTCCATCTGCTCAGTGACCTTCGGGGCGATCATTATGTAGTCATCCTCGCAAAGCACTGTGTCCAATTGATCTTTATTCACTTTTGGTTTCTTCCTTGGTTCCTTGCGCACTGAAGGACTCCTAGTGTCCTTCCTCTTTCCTGACTCTTTGTCTTCTACTATGGGACACGGTATAGGGTTATCCTCGCCATAATCACTTTGGACGTTCACAACCTCAACTCGGAATTCAGCTGGCCATTCTTTCATGATATTCTCAATATCTTCCTTTGTACATATGGTAATTTCCTGGGTAACAGTCAGGATTTTTCTTCTGCGCATTAGCTGAAATCGAGATGCATTTCATCGTAGCATAAAAGTTGACAATGCGGATATATTTGCTTGTTACTTGCTTTGTTATTTGAGGCGTAAGCATGATGGCCCCGCACAGCTGGTCATAATATGTGTAAAAGACCAGTGCTGTCTCGTGCTGTCTTTCAGGATTCAAATTTGCCCAAAGGTTCTGATAGCGAGCACCTCTGCAGTCCGAAGTGTCTGTGATCACTCCAACGTACTGCTTCGGCTCCTTCCATCCCACGAAGGCAATCAACACTATTATCCAGGTGAAATGGAAGTATCCACCATTGATCTACGTGTCATTCAGTTCCTCCAAGAATTCATTCAATAGATATTGACACTAATTAAATTCTTCTCCTTCACCGGCTGAGGCACCAAGTAGTACTGCGCCTGCAGAGACTTCTAATGGTTTGCACTTTCTGAGAATTTTTCCCGCTAATAGCTGCGTGACAAACCTTATTGCTTGGTCATTTATGTCATCCGTCTGGAAGCCTCACTTCCCTTTGACAACGGACTGCGCTTGCTTCATCAACGCGGCTACCTCTTTTTCCTTGCTTTTCCCCTAAAAAAACTTCTTTGGATCTTCTCCCCTTTTGATCAATCCAGTTATCTGATGGATCAAGTCAATCGTCAGGTCGATGTTTTGGTCCAACCGTAATATCCCTGGTGGATGCGTGCCATTAGAGTTCGCACCACCTCATTGAGCTCCGACGATCTGTCAAAGTGTGGAAGCCTGAGTAGATTGAGTAGCCCCAACTTTGCTACTCCAGACAACCAGCTTTCCACGACCAAAGTGAGGTCGCCCTTTACATTCTTCTTCCAGCACATGTATTTGTCACGCTGGAACTGTGGGAACCTCGGCTCGCTGGGATTCTCCTTCGGAATTGCAAGAAGATCATATTCCTCCCATTTGCAGTCGGGAATCTTACCCAACATATTTTTGTCCACCTCAACATGCTTTTATATCGACGAGAGTGGTATCTCATACTTTGAACTCTTCAGTGGTTTAATGGCCGGTGCATCCAGTGCACGCGGTGAGATATAATCTGGGGTCATAGTTAAAGGTATCTCCTTATCGGGAATGGGCTTATTTTTCCTCATTGAACTTGTCTTTGGTATATTTGTTCTCGGCCCTACTGGATTTTTTCCTTTGTCTTGCATTGAGGGACCGTGTCTCAGTGATCTTATTGGACCCTGTTCTGGTTCAGTGACGACTTTCTTGATTGGGGTTCTCATTAACCCGTCAATCCCTCCGTATTGGAACAACCTCACAGTCTCTTCGACCGTGAACTCCTTGTCAACAAAGGACCTCTGTGACATTCACTTGCACACTACTCGGCAAACTAGTGGATAACTTGTAGAACTAACTCATAAAACAATGTCTGCAAGAATTTCTAAGTGCTTTGGTAACGCCCGCGAGTCTAACTGCTGCATTATTTATAGGCACGGTTGATCCCCCTCCGCGCCCCTTAACGGTTATATAAGCATTAAATGTAGTATCCATTAGCCAAATCCGGCAGATGCTTCGGCCAATTCCTTCATTAACTCGTTCAGAACGGCTCTTTGTGCGTTAAATGCCCAAGCGGTCGGTAGGAAAGTACTGTATAAAGGCTATATTTTCGACCGACACTGTAATAGCTATTTTTCTGGAGCGTTGCATCGAACTGCACAGCAGGTAATCATTGGTCCTGCGCAGTTACTTCACAGTGTCTAACTTATTTTCTCTTTTGGGTTTCCTTTTGAATGACGCAACATCGCATTGTCTCTTTTCTTTTCCTTTTTTTTTTTTTAACGTGCAACATTAGCAGTGCTGCGGGGTACATAGATCTATCTCAACAACTTTGTGTATAGACTCTTCGCTGTTTCTAGTGCCCAATTTCAACTATTCTTAGAACTTAGAAATTTTCCCCTTCTTCTTGATCATACTGGATGCTACGAAGCAGGACTATCGCGGTAAATCTTTAGTCTGCTTCAATTTATCAAATTGGGTAATGTATCACCGGCTAAAGTAACTAACTGGACTGCCCCACCGTTAGTAACATGTATAACAGTATATGGCCCAAGCTAGTGCATTTTAAATTTCCCAGGAAACTTCATGAATTTACTATCATACAGGAGGACTAGATCACCTACCTGGAAAGACTTGCTCTTGATGTGGCGATCGTGCCATGCTTTTTCACGTTCTTTCTGTACTTGTTGGTGGAAACCTGCGATGAAGCGATCTTCTTCCAAACCAACCAAGTGTAACAGCCTTTCTTCCAGTGTTGCACGATCTACCATCCCTGTAAATGCAACTATTCTCAAGCTGGGAATAATATACTCCATTGGCATTATTGCTTCCTTCCCATAAGCCAATCTGAAAGGTGTATGTCCAGTTAATTTCTTGCATGTTGTTCTGTATTCCCATAATACAGATGGAATGCGCAGGTCCCAATCATCGTGGTTTACGTTGCATATCTTGGTTAGCACATTCTCGAGTACTTTATTGAACGCTTCGATAGTTCCATTGGCTTGCGAATTATAAGGCGTACTACGCTGATAATGGATGTAAAACTCCTCGGTCAAAGCTTCAATAGTTTTGTTCAAAATTTGAGTGCCTTGATCACTCATCAAAATTTTTGGGCATCCAAATTGTGAGGCACCTGCAACAATTAATTAACAAGAATACGCAAAATAGCATAAATGACAGAACTCAGAATCACTTTTGTATTGATCACAGGCCACTTCGAGGGGGCAACCTCCTTTGAGCAAGCTCAATACAAATAACTTCACGGTGCCTTCATAGGTCTCAACACACACTTATATACTAATTCTAGGCGCCAATACTATGGGTCGAAACCATGGGCCGTTACAAACTATGGATCAACAATACTACGGGCGACTTACAAAGCATATGCGCCAACAACAATAACACAAACTATTGATCAACAAATACTACGGGACGACTTACAAAGCATATGCGTCCAACAACAACCTACTAACAAAGTAAAGACATGGGTTCCTAACATCCCCTCCCCCTTAAAAAAAGCTTTGTCCTCAAAGCTTTAGATGTGGAAATTGTTGTTGAATCTGAAGGAGTGTTTCCCATGTAGCATACTCGGGTTGCATGCCGTGCCACTGAATTAAGACCTCTGTGATAGAGCGAGAGCGAAGCTGACGCGTGCGCAGATTGAGGATGGCCTCTGGCTCCAAAAGGATGGATCCTTCATTATCCAGTTCGGGTAAAATCGTTTGGCCGCTGATGTTGGTGCCAAGAACTTTCTTCAGACAAGAGACATGAAAGACTGGATGAATGCGGGAAGAAGGAGGAAGTTCCAATTTATAAGCAACAGACCCAATCTGCTGAAGAATCCGATATGGCCCATAGAACTTTGGAGCGAGCTTATGACGCCCTTTGAGTTTCAAGGAGGATTGTTTGTACGGCTGGAGACGAAGAAAAACCATATCGCTGACTTGAAAAGTGCGCTCCGAACGGTGCTGATCAGCTTGTTGCTTCATGCGATTTCTTTCCATGTGAAGATTGTCCCGCAAAATGCGAAGAATCTGATCGCGGTTGCGAAGGACCGTGTCAACTTCCTGAACTGGTGAACTGGTGGGGGTGTATGGGAGAAGAGCTGGAGGTGCCTGACCATAGACTGCTTCATATGGGGTCATTTTAGAGGCAGTGTGGTAAGAGGTATTGTACCACCATTTAGCGAGAGGGAGCCACTTTGCCCACTGATGTTGTTGTTCCGAGGTGAAGCAACGAAGATAAGTTTCCAAGCATTTATTGACAATTTCAGTCTGACCATCTGTTTGTGGGTGATACCCTGAACTCATCTTCAGTTTGGTGCCAGTGTGGCGAAATAGTTCTGTCCAAAAATGACCAGTGAAAGTCGCATCACGATCCGAGACAATGGAAGAAGGGATGCCATGAAGACGAAAGATTTGGTCCATAAAAATTTGAGTGACGGAGGAGGCTGTATAGGGATGGCTGAGAGCACAAAAATGACTATATTTGGAGAGACGATCAACCACAACGAGAATCACTGTCTTCCCGCCAGATTTAGGGAGCCCTTCAATGAAATCCATAGAAATATCTATCCAAATCCATGTAGGTATGGGCAAGGGTTCAAGCAATCCTGGAAGGAGTGTTGTTTCACCCTTATTGCGTTGGCAGGTATCACATTTGGCCACCATCTGTTGAATTGTCCTTTTCATGCCCTGCCAAAACAAGTTACGTCGTGCTCGTTCATATGTTTTGAGGAACCTAGAGTGCCCGGCCGATGGAGACGCATGGAGTTCATAGAAGACATCCTGTTGAAGATCTGTGCTCTGGGGAAGCACCAGACGACCCTTGTATCGCAGAGAAGCACCATCCCAAGAGTAATGTGGGACAGCAGAAGGATTGTTGGTCAAGCGTTGTATGATTTGAGATAAGGAAGAGTCATTGACATAACCCT
>BSBM01000845.1:0-59132 GCA_027924585.1 Larix kaempferi | reverse complement strand
ACTAAAAGATTCGGTCGAAGGGGATAGTAAGGACGTCAATGAGATGGATAAGAACAAGAATCTAAGTATTGATTACGTTAAAATTAATAGATTATGGGTTCAATGCGATAATTGCGAGAGCTTGCTCTATATCAGATTCTTGAGAGAGAATAAAAGTATTTGTGAAGAATGTGGATATTATCTGCAAATGAATAGTTCAGATAGAATAGAACTTATAATTGATCGTGGCACTTGGCGTCCTATGGATGAAGACATGTACACTCTAGATGTTCTTCAATTTCATTCTGAGGATGAACCTTCTAATTCTGATCCTCTTAATTCTGAGGATGAACCTTATAAGGATCATATAACTTCCTGTCAAATAGAGACAGGTTTGACTGATGCTATTCAAACAGGCATAGGTAAATTAAATGGTATTCCTATCGCACTCGGAGTTATGGATTTTAAGTTCATGGGAGGTAGTATGGGCTCTGTAGTAGGTGAGAAAATAACCCGTCTGATCGAGCGCGCTACCGAGGAATCTCTTCCAGTCATTATGGTGTGTGCTTCCGGAGGAGCACGCATGCAAGAAGGAAGTTTTAGTTTAATGCAAATGGCTAAAATAGCTTCTGCGTTATATATTCATCAGAAGGATAAAAAGTTGTTATATTTATCGATTCTGACGTCTCCGACAACCGGTGGAGTGACTGCTAGTTTTGGCATGTTGGGAGATATCATTATTGCCGAACCTAAAGCGTACATTGCATTTGCAGGTAAAAGAGTAATCGAACAGACATTAGGTCAGAAAGTGATTGAAGATTTTCAGGTGACTGAGCATTTATTTGGTCATGGTTTATTTGATCTGATTGTTCCACGTAATCTCTTAAAAGGTGTTCTGAGTGAACTATTTAAGCTTTACGGTCTTCCTCGTGAAAAAAATGAACGTTGAGTTTTTTCCTTATAAGGAAAAAAGATCAAATCGAGTTCCTTGTAACGGAAGTGACAGTGATATAGTTTCTTATCGCGGCGAAAGAAAGAATGATTTCTCTAAGAGAATTGCTTTTCACCCCCTTTTTACCAACAATTTATGATCCTCGATCCTATACTAACAATAAATATAGCCAATTTTCCGCTCTCCGAAATCAGAGAAATTTTGGTCAGGATTCTTGTTCTTCCACTATTTTATTATATAGTATGAATAAGTGTTGTAATATATCTGTATATATATTGTAATAGATAAGATCCTCATTGTTGAACTCGGGATCTTATTCAAAAACAATTTTGGATCCAACTTGAAATGCTTTTTCAGAATTTTTGGAAGAGATGGGGAAAAGAACAATATTTGCGTACATGTATTCTATGAAGAAGGACGAATAGGACCGCTCATTTGGTCCCATCACTTATTTGATCTTATAATAATTCCTTGTAATATTTATAAAAATTTAATTGATTAAGTAAGGTACTCATTCTATGATAATTCCTCACCTACCCTCTATTTTAGTTCCTTTAGTCGGCTTATTACTTCCGGCAATTACAATGGTTCTTTCTCATCTGTATATTCAGAAAGACGAGATTTTATGAATTTTATAAAATCCGATGTAAGAAATGGGTTTGGATCTTTCAATTGCGGAACAAATAGGATATCCATATCTATTTCAGATGATATAAGATAGAACCCTTATAGACACAAAATAGGTATAAATATCCATATGTATTTCGACATATTCATATATGAATATGGATAGATTTTACCATTCTATTTTATATATAGATAATTTGGATATCTATTCATATCCATATACATATTGGATATACGCATGTTTCAATAGATAGGTATTGATCAATATGTTAATATTGTCGGTTATATTTTTTATATGGTATATATATCTATTCCTGTAGATATTGATACTGCACTGATCCAGTGTTGTTTCTCAAATTGATAAATTAAGGAAGGACCTTTTTGAAATGGATGGTAAGAATGGACAAGAAGATATACTTGGCTGACTTTACGGAAATGTTATCTATGTATATGGATAGCTAGTTTATAAGAGTTTGGGAACCAAAGGATAAAAAAGTTGGCTATTCCCTCAACTTCAATAGGATGGAATTGAATACAATTTTTTATGAATCGTCGATCCAAATGGCTCTGGATAGAACCTATAACAGGGTCTCGAAAAGGAAGTAATTTCTTTTGGGCTTGTATCCTCTTTCTGGGTTCACTAGGATTTTTCCTGGTCGGTATTTCGAGTTATTTTGGTGAGAACCTGATACCCCTATTGTCATCTCAGCAAATACTCTTTTTTCCACAAGGAATTGTAATGTGTTTTCATGGTATTGCAGGTCTGTTCATTAGCTCTTATCTGTGGTGCACAATTTTGTTCAATGTGGGTAGTGGCTATAATAAGTTTGATAAAAGAAAAGGAATTGTATGTCTTTTTCGTTGGGGATTTCCCGGAATAAATCGTCGTATTTTCCCACGATTTCTTATGAAGGATATTCAGATGATCAAAACGGAAGTTCAAGAAGGTATTTCCCCTCGTCGTGTTCTTTATATGGAAATAAAGGGCCGACAAGACATTCCTTTAACTCGTACTGGTGATAATTTGAACCTAAGGGAGATCGAACAGAAAGCTGCTGAATCAGCCCGTTTCTTGCGTGTATCCATTGAAGGGTTTTGAAATGAACCGGGGGGTTCTTTATCCTCGACATACATTAAAATGTCGAGACATTTTAATATGGATCAAATCAAGGAACATTAATTAATATCCAATCAGGAAATTTCAATATTGTATTTCATATAAATTGAAATAAATATTGAAATATTATTGTATGTAAATGGAACGATATAGGATCTTTATGAACAATATAAGATTTTTATTAAATAGTATAGGAAGAGGTAATATAGGAAGAGCAATAAGTTACGATAGAACTAGTTGGTATTTGTCCGGGAAAAAGATCATGCAGTTAATTCCTACTAAATGATACTTATGGAATGAATCAGACCGAGATTCTTTTGGTAGTTCCCGAACACACCATATCATTTCCTATCCTAGGGAGGGCGAGCTTATAGAGCCAGTAGATGGATATGATGTATCAGAAAGAACAATTATTAGATATAGTGGTCCGGTTTCCCTAAAACTAGAATATTTTTTCCTTTCATCCCGATTCTTCATCACGATCCAAATTATTCTTATATGATTTCGTCGTTATCTCATTTTTCAAGAGCATTTGTCATCTTTGGAGATAACTGGGGAAAGATTTGTAAAAGATCCTTTGAATCCAGTTATCAGGATTCAAAGGATCTTGGCAATGAATAAGACTTATGTTACTTCAAGTGATTCTTCTAAAAAAGAGTAAGATAGAATGGAAAAAATGAATAGATAATTGGTCCAGATAGAGACGATCTGGAATGATCGGATATCTGGGAACGATCTCCTTATGCTCCGTCTCACTCATTTGGAGCGAACCTTTTACTTTTTCTCCGAGGATAATTTTTCTCGGGGTAAAACAATTACGCAATAGATCAATCTATGAGTCCCATACCTCATTCTATCACTCGTACTTTGTCTAGATTTCGGACAGAACTGACGGGTGAATCAGGTTCGTTAGCGATTCACGAATTGGAAGTGGCCAAATATAAAGCATTAGCTTCCCTACGATATCTCGCATGTTTAGTAGTACTGCCCTGGATAATTCCTATTTTATTACGGAAAGGTTTGGAGCCTTGGATCACAGATTGGTGGAATACTGGTCAATCTTATAAAATTTATGATTATCTCCAGGAAGAAAGTGCTCTGGAAAGATTTGAGAGAATAGAAGATCTATTCCTATTAGAAAAAATGTTGGAAGATTCTTTGGGAACATATTCACAAGATCTTCCTATAGAGCTTCACGAAGAAACGATCCAATTGGTTGAAATGTACAATGAAGATTGTATCCAGATAATCTCACATTTATTAACAAATCTAATAGGTTTTGTTCTTATAAGTGCTTATCTCATTCTGGGTAGGAATAAACTTGCCATTCTAAATTCTTGGATCCAAGAATTATTCTATAGTCTGAGCGATACAATGAAAGCTTTTGTCATCCTTTTAGTAACTGATCTATTTATTGGGTTTCATTCGCCCCATGGTTGGGAACTGATGATCGATTCGATCTCCGAAAATTATGGATTTGCTCATAACGAACAAATAATATCTGTTCTTGTTTCAACTTTTCCAGTCATCTTAGATACGATTCTTAAATATTGGATCTTCCGTCGTTTCAATCGTATATCTCCTTCACTTGTAGTAATTTATCATTCGATGAATGAATAAAGAATAGGGTTTTTTCTCCGACCGAAACAATTGAAACAGAATAATAAAGTGTTTTCTGTGTTCAGGAATTAGCTATTCCTCCCCCTCATTCTTCTCCTGGTGCGAGACTTCCGATTTCTTACTTTTAGGTTTGGTTCAATCAATATAGTAGCAGAATTTTTGACAGGTAACTATGATAGCTACCTACTCTCACCCGAAAAATGATTTGGAACCAATAACCATGCAAAATAGAAATACTTATGACTGGACGAAAAAGATGACTCGGTTAATTTCCGTCCTGGTCATGATACATATCATCACTCGGACATCCATTTCGAATGCATATCCCATTTTTGCACAGCAGGGTTATGAAAATCCCCGAGAAGCAACTGGACGTATTGTATGTGCCAATTGTCACTTGGCCAAAAAACCTGTAGATATTGAGGTTCCACAGTCCGTGCTTCCCAATACCGTATTTGAAGCAGTTGTTAAGATCCCCTATGATACGCAAATGAAACAAGTTCTTGCTAATGGTAAGAAAGGGGCTTTAAATGTAGGAGCTGTTCTAATTTTACCCGAGGGCTTTGAATTAGCCCCTCCGGATCGTATTTCTCCTGAGATTAGACAAAAGATGGGTAATCTTTATTTTCAGAACTATCGTCCCAATCAAAAAAACATTATTGTAATAGGTCCTGTTCCTGGTCAAAAATATAGTGAACTTGTGTTCCCCATCCTTTCACCAGATCCTGCTACTGATAAAGAAGCTCACTTCCTTAAATATCCCATATATTTGGGTGGTAATAGAGGAAGAGGACAAATTTATCCCGACGGGAGTAAGAGCAACAATACGGTCTACAGCGCTTCGGCAACAGGAAGAGTGAGCAAAATTTTACGTAAAGAAAAGGGTGGATATGAGATAACTATCGATAATACATCAGACGGTGGGCAAGTGGTTGACATTGTACCTCCGGGACCGGAACTTCTTGTTTCAGAAGGCGAATTGATCAAGGTCGATCAGCCATTAACGAATAACCCTAATGTGGGTGGATTCGGTCAAGGAGATGCAGAGATAGTACTTCAAGATCCATTACGTGTTCAAGGTCTTTTATTATTCTTAGCATCTGTCATTCTGGCACAGATATTTTTGGTCCTTAAGAAGAAACAATTTGAGAAAGTTCAATTGGCCGAGATGAATCTTTAGGTCCATAGATTTCCGAACATTAAGTTGACTGATTGAATCAAAAATTAATACCCCTTCGGAGATGGAGAGCCTTTTATCCTCCTTCTCCCTTATATTTTCTTGGAAAAATGTAAGATATATCTACATTTTTAATAAGGAGTGACTCAATAAGCACTGGAACAGATCAACTTGTCGAACGATCCTCATATGCTATATCGCGTACTAGATACATACCATTCCTTCCTTTCCTTGCCCCCCATGTTCAAAAGAAATGATCCGGAAAATAGAGATAGATCGCAGGAGGGAGAGATGAGGAAAATAACCAAGCAATCTTGGAGAAGATTCCTATTTTCTCTGATTCCATTCTTGATCCTATACCATTATTCTTCCTCGAAAAGATTTGAATAAATTATTCTCGTTGAGATAAGAGGAACTAATTGGGTGTCGATCCTGCCCTGTTCGTAAATTCCTTCGTAAATTGTCGATTATTTTGTACGTTATACTGAGCTTAAAATTCATAAAGAAGGAAGAGCAGACAAGTAAGGAAGGGGCAATATCACTCATTGAGTAAAACAACCCTATAAAACTTTTGGGTTCGTTCATTATGAGAGAAAATGAAAAAAGGTTTTTTTCCTCTTTTCTTTTTTAAGCCAAAATAAGAAAAGATTCTATTTGCACATTCAGATTCTCATAGTTCAGGTTTTTACAGAAACTTTGCATAATCTCCCATCAGAGAAATGAGCAAATTTTTAGTAATTAATATTCTCTGTTTCTCCGTTGTTCCTTCGACAGAGATTGAAATGGGATCGATCCAATTTTGATCATATAGTGGAAGAATAGGTTGGCTTATCACCTGACTGAAAGGCATTGAATGAAGTAAATGACAGAGTCATTGTATTTGTACGAATCTTCTCTTCTAATTAATATTAATATAGAAGAGAATCTCAAAAATAGATTTTGATAAGACCTTACCCTTCTCTGAAGGGTAAGGCCTTATCAATTTTTCACTTTCGCATGTATAGTATTCCCCATAGTAAGTGCATTTCCCCTACTATAGGGATGACCCTGATCCAGAATATGAACCATAGAAAAAGATACCCAGTAAACCAATCACAATAATACCAGTTACAGTAGCTATCAACCAAAGAGGGATCCTTCCAGTGGTTTCGGCCATTTCTCTTACTCCCTTTCACATTTTATTAAGTGGTCATGCTCGAGACATAAACAGTCATAGCATAGATAATTATGAGTATTGGATCTATTCGAATGGAGTGAGAATATTCTCATTGTTCCTAATTGAAAAAATAATTAGAGAATAGAACAGCAAGTACAAAAATGAGTAGCAACCCCCAGAAGAGGCTGGTACGATTCAATTCAACATTTTGTTTGTTCGGGTTTGATTGTGTCATATCTCCATACCTTTTTTTAGATAGAGTTTATCGTTGGATGAACTGCATTGCCGATATTGATCCCAAGAAAAAAACTGTCGGGACAGCTAGCCCGTGAATGGCCAACCATCTAACTGTAAAAATCGGAAAAGTTCTATCTGTAGTCATTAGTGCCTCCTAAAAAGATCTAGTAAATTCATCGAGTTGCTCTAACGGATCGAAACGGCCAGTTACTAATGGAACCTCTTGTCGGCTTTCTGTGAAATACTCATTCGGCCGGGGGCTCCCAAACACATCATAAGCCAAACCCGTGCTGACAAATAACCAACCTGCAATGAATAGAGAAGGTATGGTAATGCTATGGATAACCCAGTATCTAATACTAGTAATAATGTCAGCAAAGGAGCGTTCTCCCGTATTCCCAGCCATGCTCAGCTCCATATATTATTGTAAAGTCAGTCAAGGGGGAATTGATCCCATGAAAGATAGAGATCAGGAAATGGAAAACTACTGATATCTTCTCCAATCCTTGTTCGATTGTCAATGTTATACCAAGGGTATCTTTGAAGTCTACTGGACCAGTATAACTAGCCTTCTTCTGACACAGCAATAAAATTTTTATGAGTATCGAGAAGGAACGGGATAGAATTATTCTGTTCCTGCCAACAGTTATTCCATCTCTGTTTGGTCGACTGAATCCCAACAGAAATAAGAGAATATTGCATGTTCTGAGGTCCAGACGTAAGGAACCCTCTCAATCGATGTTGTAACAATTGCATAGACTATGGAAATTTTGATTGGAATTAGCTTCTACATACAGGTGGCTGTAGAACCGAAAAAGAGGATGAGTGCCGCTTGCAAAGGGTATTAATCACTGTCAATACAACTCATCCAGAATATGATACTTTTACCCCCTTCCTTTTTCATTCCGACATGAAATTATGTCCGTGTAGATGATCCCAGTAATTCAGATTGCACGGGGATCATTGGTGCTATGCAGATGTATGCTGCTCTTCCAATAGTATCCGGCGCAGGTGGAGTTATCCCACGGACTTATTATATAGTACCTTGTATTAACGAGTAGGTGTTACTCATTAGATAAAACCAAGTGTATAGTGCAATAGAACCTAGTCAATTTTATGTGAAATTACGAGTTACTCGGGTGGAATTCTTGTAATATCGGGCTCTACTAGCTCTAAGAATGAATATTGAAAAAATAGAATCCATCTAGAGGGTCGAATGATTGGATAAATAAGATCTAGAAATGAAAGGACAAACTGGATATTCATATTCTTACACCTAAATGTGAAATTCACAAAACTTTGAATATGTCTGTAGAAGAGGTTTTTTACGGTCCAGTCTCTGGACCGATAGCTATTGGTAAAGAAGAAAATGCCAGGTGATCCAATCGTACTGATTGAGAATTCATTCACCTTGTAAGAAGAAAGATTACGTTCGACAATTTGTGAAGGGGTTCGCGGGTGCTATTCATGAGTTGCTCGATGAATGTGGGAATTTCTAGGATAATGAAGAGATTTCTACCATAGATTTCTTCTCATCTATGTTCGTTCATACATATCCTATAGTAGATATAGGATCCTGAATTGGTACGAATTGGGACAATTGATCTTTTGTATTCTGATCTCAAGGTTACGAAAAGAAAAATTTAGGTAATTGTCTCATGAAGATATGTATAAACCATATTTCATTCAGTCCTTCCACGCCTACTATAACTATAATTAGTTATTTCGGTTTCTTATTGGCTTCTATCATTTTCACCCTAGTCCTATTCATTAGCTCGAGCAAGATACAACTTATTTGAAATGAAGGAAGGGGAAACCCTCTAAGTTCACTATTTGAATTTCAATAATTTCGTGGATTCTCTCTATATAAATTTCTGATCATTGAGATTCATAGCAAATTCAGGGTACTATCCAGGATAGCTATTATCCCTACTTATTCCGTTGAATCGAAATGATTGAGGCTTTGCCATCCGGAATTGTGTTAGGTCTAATTCCTATAACTTTGGCCGGATTATTCGTAACTGCATATTCACAATACCGACGTGGTGATCAATTGGATATTTGATCCGGGAATATCCTCCCATTTAATTGGCCTCCTACTTTTCCTGGGAGGTCAGATTCCATTGCTCGTTCCAGTTGGAATGAATTCTCCATAATTTAGAGGGTTGGATTTGATAGGAACAGAATCACGCTCTGTAGGATTTGAACCTACGGCATCAGGTTTTGGAGACCTACGTTCTACCGAACTGAACTAAGAGCGCTTTCTTGAACATCCGGAGATAAAGGGAAGGGAAAATACCTTTTGTTTATATTCTTAGAGTAAAACACTTTCGCATCTGATACGATTCAATTATTTGATGTTCCATTCGAATCGATATCAAATGATCTTTCGTTCCTCTCTCTTTCCATAGAAAAGAAGGGAAAGGTAGGGATGACAGGATTTGAACCTGCGACATTTTGTACCCAAAACAAACACGCTACCAAGCTGCGCTACATCCCTTCTAATCATTAGACAATGTTATTTTATGGAATTCAAAATCTGTTTCCCACATTTTTCCACCTTCATTTCTCTTCGGTCTAGTGAGTGAAAAGACTTTATAATGCATGTAGGGTCTATTATCTAGAAGATAACTATTAATTAGCAAAATTTGGTGCTGAAACATCTTTTTCCTGTTCTATAAATAGGACCACAGCCCGGATAACATTATACATATATTCATAGTTCCAAGTTTCCCTAGGATTTTAACTATTAATACGGTTTAATCACTTACGCATTATGATCGATAAGGAGAATTTACAATGCAAGATCTAAAGACCTATCTTTCCACAGCGCCTGTGTTAGCTATTTCATGGTTGATTTTTGTAGCCGGTCTATTGATAGAAATCAATCGTTTTTTTCCAGATGCTCTGACTTTGACTTTTCCCTCTTTTTAATTTTTGTCCTCCCCTTAAAGCCAAGGTCAAAAAGATTGTGCTGGATTTCTTTCTCCTACCTCTTGGATAAATTAGTTGATTCAACCCAAAATAGATCTAAAATTGGGGATGGAATGGGGGGGGGGTAGAATCAAAGTAGAAATAGAAATCCAAAGATTCTTTCCACATTCAATTTTGTAAGTACAACTGAAAACTCCTGATCAAGGATTTTTTTACTTTCAAATGTTTCATCGTGGGATCTCCGGCTATCAACTTCTATCCCTTTTTCCTCTTTATTTTTCAGATCGAAAAGCAAAGTAGACCCAATATCCAGAGTAAGTTTATGGCCAAGAGCGGAGATGTAAGAGTAACAATTACTTTGGAGTGCACTAGTTGTACCCAAGATAGTGTTTATAAAAGATTCCCGGGGATTTCTAGATATACGACTCGTAAAAATCGACGCAATACACCTATTCGATTGGAATCAAATAAATTTTGTCCCTATTGTTACAAGCATACCATTCACGGAGAGATAAAAAAAAGAGATTAAACGTACTACTCCTACCCAGGGATAGGAATAGATCACAGATATAAAAAGAAATGGTATTTAAACAAGATCTTTAATGGAACGAGATTTTGAAAGATTTGGAATAAATAGTATTAAAAAGGTTCATGAAACAAACTATGGATAAACCCAAGCGATCTTTTCGTAGACATTTGACACCAATTCGTAGACATTTGTCACCAATTGGGTCGGGAGATCGGATCGATTATAAAAATATGAGCCTAATTAGTCGATTTATTAGCGAGCAAGGAAAAATATTATCCGGTCGAGTGAATAGATTAACCTCAAAACAACAACGTCTAATGACTAACGCTATTAAACGAGCTCGTATTCTATCTTTGTTACCTTTTCTTTATAATGAAAACTAATTTCATAGAAATAAACCTACTCCTTAATAAAATCGGAGTTGGATATCTGTTTGATAAAGATACAGATCTTGAGTCTATTGTCGAAAAAGTCGATAGGATTTCATTCTTGGAAAAGAATTGGATTGAATTCTTTTCGTTTCGTTCATTTCCAATAAAATATTGAAAAATTTGAAAATGTTTCGACCTTCCCGGAGGGAATTCTCCGGGAGAAGCTGTTCTATCCATTCCATCTTTACCTATTTCTTTCATCTATACCTAACCTATTTCATCACACGATAAGTTCTTCAAGATGGTGGAAAAGCAATTACTATCTAATACAGCTATTTGTGCAAGTGTTTTACGATTTGGAAGCAACTGCCTCTTGTACAAATATTGGATTAATCTGTTATAAGAGACTCCATTGGCACGGGCTGCTGCATTGATCCGAGTAATCCACAAACGACGAAGATCTCTCTTGCGTTTACCTCTATCTCGGTGGGCGGAAACTAAGGCTCTAGCTTTCCGTTGGTTAGCAGTTCGAAAAAGTTTCGAATGGGCCCCTCGAGAGCCTGATACAAATGCAAGAATCTTTTTCCGACGTTTTCGAGCTATATATCCACGTTTCACTCTGGTCATTGCAGTTTACTCTCATGAATCGCTAATCTTTTTCTCGGTTAGTCATTTGTTTGGTCCATTGAGAATAACACTGATTCTTCTTATTTAGAAAAGAAAAGTTCCAATGGCTTTTGCTACTGCAACCTTCCCAACCATAATTCCCTTTGGATAGGCATCTTCCAGGTAGGCAAGGGCTGGGACCTTGTACTGAGAATGAGAAAAAATCAATCATGGGTTTCATCGTTTCTATGGTTCTTTCTCCAACGGTAAGGTCCTCTCTATACGCCGGAGCCTCTTATTCATTTCCGAAATATGAGATGAGTATGTTATCGGTAACTTGTACAGTTTACCATCTCCAGCTCTACCCTTGAATCATCAAGTAATAAATACTCTCATTACAAGATCTATTCATACAGTAACGACGTGTAATTCTGGGGTTGGCCAGGTAGCTGACCCTGTTGTTCCGTTCTCGCAGCAATATGAGCATAAACTTTATGCTTCTTCAATTTGCATGATTTCCCCGCTCAATGGATTGATGACCATTCGCTACCAATGAGGAATTGCTTTTCATCCCACATCAAGGTGATTGGATTTGCACCAATGGAAACCATAAATTTCATCCCCGGTAAGGTTAGATGATGGATCTGTACTTGGTTACAGCGGGAAACTTCTTCTTTTATTCCGTTATAATAATTTCCCAGTCTGTTTCAGCTTCTGATCCAAACGAGTCGCACATACACCCTAGCACATACTCCTCTACGCTGAGGACATCCTCGAAGAGCAGGAGATTTTTTTCTATTCTCTATTGGCTGTCTTGCATTTCTAATAAGTTGTTGAATAGTGGGCATTCTGGCTGGATTGTATGCGGAATCGACTGGTTCGGATCGATCCTAACCATATCAGGTGATTATTAAATCAATCACTTTCCCTTTCCTTTTTTTTTTTTTTGAAAGGGAACAAAGAGATCAAATTACAGTTTACAGGTCATTTGAAAAATCAATTAAAAAGAAGATCTTCCGCTACGAGATCAACCTTCCGCTACGGCATCAACAATGCCATAAGCTTGGGCTTCTGTTGCTGACATAAAAACATCTCTGTTCAGGTCCCGTTGAATGACCTCTCCGGGGGTGCCCGTTCTTTCTATATAACATTTTGTTATGTAATCGCGAAGCATCGTTACGTGTTTCGATTCGTTATGAAAATCTGCGGCCGGTCCGTCATAATAGGTACTAGCAGGTTGGTGGATCATAACCCTAGCGTGAGGTAATGCTATACGTTTAGTAATTTCTCCCCCGATTAGGATGAAAGATCCCATTGAAGCAGCTACCCCCATGCATATTGTATGTACATCTGGTACTATTATTTGCATAACATCGAAAATACCTACTCCCGGTATTACTGATCCACCGGGACAGTTGAGAAATGAGAACATATCTTTATTTGCATCTTCTGCACTCAAATATACCATGAGACCCATGAGTTGATTTGCAATCTCGTGATTTATATCCTGAGCCAAAAAAAGTAATCTCTCTCGATAAAGTCGGTTGTATAAGTCGACCCAATTTGCATCTTCATCTCCAGGGGCTCGGAAAGGAACTTTTGGGACACCAACGGGCATTTGTTTTAATGGAAAGAAGTGAAGCACTATACTCTAATATGGGAACGTAAAGTATATCAGTGTCATACATGAACTCTTCCATCTCGGATGGATAGTATTCATAGGGGAGGTTTTTAACCTATCTGGAAATAGAGCTTTAGATTGATCAAAGATCCTTCAATTATTCGAGTTGATAATGTAACAAATCACACTTTTACCACTAAGCTATACCCGCCACGATCCAATTGTAACATACGAATCGATCTTTTGTCCAACCAATAGGAAGTACTTTTTTCTATGTTTTTTTTTGTTTATTTTCTCAGTCAGGTTCCTATAACCCACAGTCACTGCAACCCGTATGAATACATACGATATATAGAGACAGCACAATATCTGACAGCTATAGTCTTGCAGCCTTTCACCCAACGCATACCAATGCTTAGAAAATTTTTTTGTCCTTTCATTTTATTATTATTTCTTTATACATTAAATAATAATGAAATACAAAATTTTTTATTTCAAAAAGGAAGGAAACCAATAAGAATATTTTTCATAATTCTGGCCATACTATTGACAACTTCCAGGGAACTTTCATATCATAATGATTGGTAGCCCCTATCGTCTAGTGGACCAGGACATCTCTCTTTCAAGGAGGCAACGGGGATTCGACTTCCCCTAGGGGTACCATGAAATAGGATATCCATTCGTTTGGTATCTTGACCTAAAGACTTTCAATTACTTTCTTGTTCCTGGGTCGATGCCCGAGTGGTTAATGGGGACGGACTGTAAATCCGTTGGCAATATGCCTACGCTGGTTCAAATCCAGCTCGGCCCAACCAATATCATCAATACCAATCTATCGGTATGGTTATATTCATGCCAATCATGGATGAAAAGATAATTGGTTATTGAACCCCGATATCTATATCTATTCATATCATATAGATATGTGTCCAATTCCATATGAATTGATACTTTAAAAGATGAAAGAGAAGGATAAGATATTTCATCGACCTAGCGCTCACGTAATCTATACGATCTATCTAGCACCTACCATAGAATAAATATGATCCAATAGTAGGTGAACTGTACTGTATTGGGATTGTAGTTCAATTGGTTAGAGTACCGCCCTGTCAAGACGGAAGTTGCGGGTTCGAGCCCCGTCAGTCCCGATCCAATAAGTTATTCCATTCAGCTCTGAATCCCCGTAGAAGAGTGAAAAAGAGAATAGGGTTGAATAAATATACTAGAGATTTAGTATCTCTATCCATTAGATACATTAACCAGATCGATAATTCAGTTTGAAAAAAGACCCTTCTTTCGGGGATAAAATCTAATCATCATTGTGAATCTGCAATAAATATTCTTCCCTCCCCGAAGAATCAAATTTTTCTTATAAAAAAACGTGGGAAGATAAATAGATTTTAGGGTTACACAGAGGTAGTCCTCCTAAGTCGGAATCCCACGGAGATCCCTATAGATAATTCCCAATGATTGAAAGTAGATCTTCCTTCTGTTCTTCTCCATGAATATTGATTTCATTCTAATACTTATTTTTCATGATCGATAGCCAGTGGATTTCTAGACACTCTATTGTATTTCCAAGAATGATCATGTCAGGATCTGGACAGACTAGTCCTTCTCTCTCATTCCAGGGTCATGAGTGGGCTTCTGGATAAATTTGATATGGGATACTTCTATATCATCACCGGACCAGATAGGTTAAAGATTCCATCTAAACCTTGGAAATCCAAGCGAAATACCTCTCATGTCTGACGAACGTCTTCTGGAGTAGCAGAAGGTTCTTATTCGTACGAATCCTATTCTTTCAAAATGATACAGACATGTGTTGATCGGAATGTTTTCTGATACACGTTTCCTACGAGTCTTATCAAAAGTGATCATATTATGTTATACTATTTCCATCGAAGAATTCATTCAATCCGTTAGTTAGATTCCGTTACTCGAACCGATTTTCTCAATTACATTTATTTCATGGATCTTGAAAGATTCATCTCTATGGGATCAAATCTCGAGCGAGCTATTTTTGAACGAAGTAAAGATCAGGAGATCATGGAAGTAAATAACCTTGGATTTATTGCTGTTGCACTGTTCCTTGCAGTTCCTACTGCTTTTTTACTTATCCTTTATGTTAAAACGGCCAGTGGAAGCAGTGAAAGCACTTGATTTTTATGAAAATGGAGTGATTACTGATAACTAGATAGATTCAAATGATCCAGATCATTAGTATAAAATAGGTTATGGGATCTATTATATTACAACAATACAGGGTAGGGGCTGCTTTTTCATTTCTTTTGAGAAGAAAAAGAAGTAGTACGAAGGAAAAGTATCTAACCTTTTCTTTTGTACTACTTCTTCTACACCCATATATAGATAAATATATCTTAATAGTACTTGTCCATATATGGTAAATGTAGGATGAAGGACCTCGTACCATAAAAGAGCGGAGCTGATCACCTTCTTCATGCCCCTGGAAAATAGATCCAATGTAGACAGACTTTATTCTGAACGTACTTGCGGATTGTTTAAGATCAAAGTTTAACATTTTTTTCCGGTACGAACATCGTTTTCTAGTACATATTAGATATGGAACTTGAAATGGTATAAGAAAAAGCAAAGGGATCTATTACTTAGACTTATGTCCCATATTTTTATGAGAACGGAATTCATATCGGATCCGATCAATTCGGAACCATCCGGTAAAACATGAGGGACTATTTCTATTTCTACTAAGAGAGAGATCGTTCTTCAGTGGAAGAAACAATATTATCAACTCATTCTAGAAAAGAACTAATTTATTAAAACCTGTTAGAGAGAATCAGATTTGTCATAGGAAAATGATAATGATAAGGGATTATGCACATCCCTTACGGGGATAAAGAGGAAATAATTCCATGGAAAGAGTCTTTCAATTTGGAATGAAGACTAAATATTACTGGATCCTTATGGAACAGAAGAGATTCTCATGCATGATCTGGAAGGAACGCAATAATTGATTCTTAAGCATTACCATTATAGTCCACTTCTCCCCCATACTACGAGTGAAAGGGAAAAGGTAAAAACTACCATTAAAGCAGCCCAAGTTATATCGACTATATCCATATAGGTCATGTTCTCTAAAAAAGAATGATTTCATCATCGAGATGATAAGGGAACTATTAACGATAGTGCAAAGTTTAAGTTGAAATGGTCTACCTATTCTGAACGTTACGGACGTTTGAGCTGATATGAGAGATAAAGAAATCCATTTGTTCATTGACCAACGAGTTGCTATTACTAACTCGAGGGTTGTACATTCACGACGGAGTCGGGATAAAATGCACGTAACTCACTATCTATATTGGTAATATGTACCAATATGTCTCTAGAGGTTCTGTAATGGAAATACAGACTTTTCCTTCCATTTACTTACCTCAACAAGGCGACACCCGGATTCGAACTGGGGATGGAGGATTTGCAGTCCTCTGCCTTACCGCTTGGCTATGTCGCCGAGATATGGGAATGCCATGGACAGATTGAATCATTCGTCCGTCCTTTAAGTATAGTATGAGATGTATGCTAAAGTCAACCATAAAGTAAATGGATCTAATTTGTTCTCCGTCTTTCAATCTTACTATTTTCATTAGGAAATTTTCTAAGTGAGATTAACATTTAAGAATGGTTTGATTCATTCGTTCATAGCTCCATTTCACGTGGTTGGATGAAAGTATCAAAGTACCTCTTTTCTTATCTTTTTTTTTTTTTTTTCTAATTGGAAGTATATCTGGATACGGGTAGAATCTCACGGGATATAGTGAACACTGAATATACATCCAAATCTTTTTTGTCGGATTGATCCATATAGATCAATCGGGAATAATTGAATAGACTTTTTCACGGATGGGAAACTTCCAATGCGATTAGATGAAAATGAGGGAGCGTTTACAATCCCCGAATTTGGTAAGATACAATTTGAAGGATTTTGTCGTTTCATCGATCAGGGCTTGATGGAAGAACTTCATAATTTTCCGAAAATTGAGGATACAGATAAAGAAATTGAATTCAGGCTTTTTGGTAATGAATATGAATTAGCAGAACCTTTCATAAAAGAGAGAGATGCTGTATATCAGTCCCTTACATATTACTCTGAATTATATGTACCAGCAAGATCGATTCGGAGGAATAGTAGGAAGATACAGAAACAAACTGTATTTCTCGGAAATATTCCTTTAATGAATTCCCATGGAACATTTGTAGTAAATGGAATTTACAGAATCGTGGTGAATCAAATATTAATAAGTCCCGGTATTTATTACCGTTTGGAATTAGACCATAATAGAATAAACTATATATATACTGGCACTCTGATTTCAGATTGGGGAAGAAGATCGAAATTAGAGATTGATGTGGGAGAAAGGATATGGGCTCGTGTAAGCAGAAAACGAAAAATATCTATTCCAGTTCTATTATCAGCTATGGGTTTAAATCTCGAAGAGATTCTGGACAATACTCGCTATCCCGAAAGATTTTTCTTTTTACTGAAGAAGAAGAAGGGGAAGTGGGATAGGGAGGAATATCTTTGGTCGAGGGAAAATGCCATTCTGGAGTTTTATAAAAAACTCTACTGTGTAAGTGGCGATTTGGTATTTTCCGAGTCTCTATGTAAAGAATTGCAGGAAAAATTTTTCCGACAAAGATGTGAATTGGGAAAGATTGGTCGACGAAATCCGAACCAAAAACTGAACCTTGATATACCCGAGAACGAGATTTTTTCATTACCACAAGATGTATTGGCTGCTGTGGATTACCTTATCGGAGTGAAATTTGGAATGGGTACACTCGATGATATAGATCACCTCAGAAATCGACGTATTCGTTCTGTAGCAGATTTATTACAGAATCAATTTAGATTAGCTCTAGGTCGTTTGGAAGATGCAGTTCGAAGAACTATACACAGAGCAACCAAGCGTAGATCAACTCCTCAGAACTTGGTAACTTCAACTCTATTAAAAAGCACTTTTCAAGATTTTTTTGGTTCACATCCCTTATCCCAATTTTTGGATCAAACTAATCCATTGACGGAAATAGCTCATGGGCGAAAATTGAGCCATTTAGGCCCTGGGGGCTTAACAGGGCGAACTGCTAGTTTTCGGACACGGGATATTCATCCCAGTTATTATGGGCGTATTTGTCCAATCGATACGTCCGAAGGAATGAATGCTGGACTTGTTGCATCATTATCTATTCATGCAAAGATTGATCATTGCGGTTCTTTACAAAGTCCATTCTATAAGATCTCTGAGAGATCGAGAGAAGAACATATGGTTTATCTATTACCGGGAGAAGATGAGGATGAATACTATCGGATAGCTACGGGAAATTATTTGGCGTTAAATCAAGGGATTCAAGAAGAACAAATTACTCCAGCTCGATACCGACAAGAATTTATAGTTATTGCATGGGAACAAATTCATTTCAGAAGTATTTTTCCTTTCCAATATTTTTCCGTTGGAGTTTCCCTTATTCCTTTTCTCGAACATAATGATGCGAATCGCGCTCTAATGGGTTCTAATATGCAGCGTCAAGCAGTTCCACTTTTTCGACCCGAGAAGTGCATTGCCGGAACTGGGTTGGAAGGTCAAGCTGCTCTAGATTCAGGAAGTGTAGCTATAGCTACACAAGAGGGAAGGATTGAGTATATCGATGCTACAAATATTACTTCATCGGTTAATGGAGACACTGTACGAACAGAATTGGTTATATATCAACGTTCTAATACCAATACTTGTACGCATCAAAAACCTCAAGTTCGTCAAGGGGAATGTGTAAAAAAGGGACAAATTCTGGCGGACGGTGCGGCTACGGTAGGGGGAGAACTCTCTTTGGGAAAAAACGTTTTAGTAGCTTATATGCCATGGGAAGGATACAATTTTGAAGACGCAATACTCATTAGTGAACGTCTGGTATATGAAGATATTTATACCTCTTTCCATATCGTAAGATACAGGATTGAAATCTGTATGACAAGCCAGGGTCCTGAAAGAATCACTAGAGAAATACCTCATTTAGATGCTCATTCACTTCGTCATTTGGACGAAAATGGTCTTGTAATGCTAGGATCTTGGATAGAAACAGGTGATGTTTTGGTAGGTAAATTAACGCCTCAAACCACAGAAGAATCATTATGTGCCCCGGAAGGAAGATTATTACAAACCATATTTGGTATTGAGGTATCCACTGCGAGAGAAAATTGTCTCAGAGCACCTATAGGTGGAAGGGGTCGAGTTATTGATGTGAGATGGATCAATAGAGTAGATGATTCCGGTGATAATGCGGAAACAGTCCACGTATATATATCACAAAAACGTAAAATACAAGTGGGTGATAAAGTAGCTGGAAGGCATGGTAATAAAGGTATTATTTCAATAGTTTTGCCCAGACAAGATATGCCCTATTTGCAAAATGGAATACCAGTTGATATGGTATTGAATCCATTAGGGGTACCTTCACGAATGAATGTAGGACAGATCTTTGAATGTTTGCCCGGTTTAGCAGGAAACCTGATGAACAAACATTATAGAATAACACCTTTTGACGAAAGATACGAGCGAGAAGCTTCGAGAAAACTAGTGTTTCCTGAGCTTTATAAAGCTAGTGAGCAAACAGCTAATCCATGGGTATTCGAACCGGATCATCCTGGAAAACATAGATTAATCGATGGAAGAACAGGAGATGTTTTTGAACAACCTGTTACAATAGGAAAAGCTTATATGTCGAAATTGAGTCATCAAGTTGATGATAAAATACATGCACGTTCGAGTGGACCTTATGCACGGGTTACACAACAACCTCTTAGAGGAAAATCCAAACGAGGGGGGCAACGAGTAGGAGAAATGGAAGTTTGGGCTTTAGAAGGTTTTGGTGTTGCTTATATTTTACAAGAGATGCTTACTCTCAAATCTGACCATATTAGAACTCGTAATGAAGTACTTGGTGCCATTATAACTGGAGGGCCAATACCTAAACCTGACACTGCTCCAGAATCTTTCCGATTGCTCATTCGAGAATTACGATCTTTAGCTCTAGAATTGAATCATGCTATTATATCTGAGAAAGACTTTCAGATAGATAGGGAGGAAGTTTGATCAGAATGAATCGAGATCTTTTATGATTGACCGGAATAAACATCAACAACTTCGAATTGGATTAGCTTCTCCCGAACAGATTTGTGCTTGGTCCAAAAAAATTTTACCTAATGGCGAGATAGTTGGACAGGTGACTAAACCCTATACTCTACATTATGAAACTAATAAACCAGAAAGAGATGGATCGTTTTGTGAAAGAATCTTTGGACCTATCAAAAGTAGAGTTTGTGCTTGTGGAAATTCTCCAGGGATCGGAAATGAGAAGATAGACTCAACATTTTGCACACAATGTGGAGTT
This sequence comes from Larix kaempferi, assembly GCA_027924585.1. Classification (NCBI taxonomy): domain Eukaryota; kingdom Viridiplantae; phylum Streptophyta; class Pinopsida; order Pinales; family Pinaceae; genus Larix; species Larix kaempferi. The sequence goes on along the minus strand of BSBM01000845.1, from coordinate 38,787 downwards.
GAATTCGTTGATTCTCGAATTCGAAGATATCGAATGGGATACATTAAACTGGCATGTCCGGTGGTTCACGTATGGTATTTGAAACGCCTTCCCAGTTATATTGCGAATCTATTAGCTAAAACTCGGAAAGAATTAGAAGGCCCAGTATACTGCGATGTGTGACTTGATCACAAGTTCCGATCATACAGATCCGTAATAAGGAACTGTCATCCTATTCAATCTCATTGGGATGCCTTTAGCTCTGACATGTCCCTCCGGAGGAGTAGCATGAAGCTCAGAATTATAAGCATCTTGAAGAGATGTTGAGAAAGAGGAATTAGTCCAGGGTTTAGATATTCTGTATAAAATTGCTAATTGAACTTCGTGAAAACACTTCTTTCATATAATGGAATTCAAAAGTAATTCTCTTTCACTTGGGTTATCCCTGAATAGAGGTATTCCGGACCGAAGATATGGCTATAGGAGTCTATTCATCGCACATATGCTTCGATCGATAGTATTGTAACCATCGAAGTGAAGCAAGCAGGAACCTAAAGGATCAAATGGAACGAGATAAAGACAAGTAAATCCCTAATTGAAGATCTTTTCAAGAATAAATGGATTGTTCGGAAGGGAGGAGACTGCTCAATAATTCCATATCTACGTTGTAGAATCGTAAAGGAATACTCAATTTCACCTGGAACTTGAGCAGAGAGTAGCGGTCTTTCTTCAGAGCGAAAAAGAGTGCATTTTTTTCTATAGTTACTTGAGCCGGATGAGAGGAAACTTTCACGTCCGATCCTGAGGGGGGGAAATCTTAGAATAACCTATCCGAATCTTTTTCTTGCTAGGCCCATAGCTAACAAACCAACTTTATTGAGATCACGGGGTACATTCAATTATGAGATTCAATCCTGGAGAGATATTATTCCTCATTACCTCTCTGCTCGTCCTCATTACCTCTTTGCTCGAGGTTCTGGAACATTTAAAGAGAGAGAAATAGCTACTGGGGGAGATGCTATCAGGGAACAACTAACTGGTCTGGATCTGCAAATGATTATAGATCGTTCACATATGGAATGGAAGAACTTGGTGGAATTGAAATGGAATAGATTGGAGGAGGATCAAGAATTTACTGTGGATGGATGGGAGGATGAAACAATTCGAAGAAGAAAGGATTTTCTGGTTGGACGCATGAAATTGGCTAAACATTTTCTCCGAACAAATATAGAACCAAAATGGATGGTCTTATGCCTATTACCAGTTCTTCCTCCCGAACCGAGGCCAATCGTTCAATTAGGTGAAGGTGGACTTATTACCTCATCAGATCTAAATGAACTTTATCGAAGAGTTATCAATCGGAATAATGCTCTTACAAATTTATTAGCAAGAAGTGGATCTGAGTCATTTGTTATTTGTCAAAAAAAATTGATCCAGGAAGCCGTAGATGCACTTCTCGATAATGGCATCTGTGGACAACCAATGAGAGACAGTCATGATAGGCCTTATAAATCGTTCTCAGATGTGATCGAAGGCAAAGAGGGAAGATCTCGTGAAAATTTACTAGGGAAACGAGTTGATTATTCAGGTCGTTCCGTTATTGTGGTAGGTCCCTTTCTATCATTGTATCAATGTGGATTACCCTCAGAAATAGCAATAGAGCTTTTTCAAGCATTTGTAATTCGTAGTCTCATTGGACGACATATTGCTCCCAACCTAAGAGCTGCTAAAAGTATGATTCGAGATAAGGGACCCATTGTATGGGAAGTACTTCAAGAGGTTATGCAAGGACATCCCGTATTGTTGAATCGAGCACCTACCTTACACAGATTAGGAATACAAGCGTTTCAACCTATTTTAGTAGAAGGACGTGCCATTCGTTCACATCCATCGGTTTGTGGAGGATTTAATGCGGACTTTGACGGAGATCAGATGGCTGTCCATGTACCTTTATCTCTGGAAGCTAGAGCAGAAGCTCGTTTACTCATGTTTTCTGAGACAAATCTTTTGTCTCCAGCTATCGGAGATCCTATTTCTATACCGACTCAGGATATGCTTCTTGGACTTTATATATCAACGGTCGGAAATAATCAAGGTATTTATGGGAATAGGTACCATCCGTATCACTCGGAAAAGAAAAGGTTTTCCTGTAAGAAACCTTCCTTTTATAGTTATGATGATGTGCTCAGAGCTTATCGACAGAAACGAATTGACTTATACAGCCCCTTATGGCTCCGGTGGGGGGAAGTAGATTTACGTATCATTACCTCAGTAAACCAAGAAGCCCCTATCGAGGTTCAATACGAATCTTTGGGTACCTTACACGAAATCCATGAACATTTTCGAATAAGAAAAGGTAGAATGGGGGAAATTCTTAATATATACATTCGAACAACTGTTGGTCGTACTCGTTTCAATCGAGAAATGGAAGAAGCCATACAAGGTTTTGCCCGTTCTGAACACCCAAAGAAATCACTACCAGCTCTCAGGATCTAATGTAATTGATCTTATGATCTTTTCATTAGTGCAGATATAGAGATCGAGGAAGCCTTCGAATAACCGGCTTGAACCCATTGCTTAATCCTGCTCATGAAAATATGGAGATTTTTCCTTATGAAGGAACGAACTAGATTGCCCTTTGATAATTTGCCCTTTTATAATAAAGTGATGGATAAAACTGCCATTAAAAAGCTTATTAGCAGATTAATAGATCACTTCGGAATGACATATACATCACATATCTTGGATCAACTCAAGACTTCAGGTTTTCAACAAGCTACTGATACAGCTATTTCATTAGGAATTGATGATCTTTTAACAGCACCTTCCAAAGGATGGCTCGTCCAAGATGCGGAGCAACAAGGTTCTGTTTCGGAGAAACAGAATCATTATGGGAATGTACATGCAGTAGAAAAATTACGTCAATCGATCGAGATATGGTATGCTACAAGTGAATATTTGAGAAAAGAAATGAATCCGAATTTTAGCATGACTGATCCCTTAAATCCAGTACATGTTATGTCCTTCTCAGGAGCTAGGGGAAATACATCTCAGGTTCACCAATTAGTAGGTATGAGAGGATTAATGTCAGATCCTCAAGGACAAATCATTGATCTACCCATTCGAAGGAATTTACGCGAAGGGCTCTCTTTAACGGAATATATTATTTCCTGTTATGGGGCTCGTAAAGGAGTTGTGGATACTGCTGTACGAACAGCAGATGCTGGATACCTCACACGTAGACTCGTTGAAGTGGTTCAACACATCGTAGTACGTAGAACAGATTGTGGCACTATCCGAGGTATTTTCGTAAGTTCCATTCGAGGTCGAGAGAGGGACAGAAATGAAATTTTTGTACGAACACAAATACTGATTGGCCGTGTGCTAGCAGACGATGTATATATAAATAGGAGATGCATTGCCACGCGCAATCAGGATATTGGGGTTGGACTTGCCAATCAATTAATAAACCCTCGAACACAACCAATATATATACGAACCCCCTTTACTTGCAAGAGTATATCTCGGATTTGTCAATTATGTTATGGTCGGAGTACTACTCACAGTCACTTGATCGAATTGGGAGAAGCAGTAGGTATTATTGCAGGCCAATCCATTGGGGAACCAGGAACTCAACTAACACTAAGGACTTTTCATACCGGGGGGGTATTTACTGGTGATATTGCAGAACATGTACGAGCCCCTTTCAATGGAAAGATTGAATTCAATGAGAATTTGGTTTATCCTACACGTACATGCAATGGACATCCTGCTTATCTATGTCATAATAACTTATCCATCACTATTGATGGCCAGGATCAAGTACAGAACTTAACCATTCCACCACAAAGTTTGCTTTTGGTTCAGAATGATCAATATGTGGAATCGGAACAAATTATTGCCGAAGTTCGTGCTAGAACATCTTCCTTCAAGGAAAAAGTTCGCAAAAATATATATTCTGACCTAGAAGGAGAAATGCACTGGAGTACCAATGTGTGTCATGCACCTGAATATGTACACGGTAATGTTCATCCTATACTCAGGACGGGTTATCTATGGATATTATCGGGAGGTATATACGGATCCAGTGTAGTACCCTTTCCATTTCATAAGCATCAGGATCAAGTAGATGTTCAACCTTTTGTTGCCAAACATCAATCACTTTCCGATTCTTACGTGGATCAAGTGGAACATAGATCAGGTTATTCAAACTGCTATGGGAAGGAAGAACAAATCTTCAGTTATTCAGAAACTGATCGGACCATATCCAACGAGCATCGAGACTCTATTTATGTCACCTTTTCCCCTAGGAATTACAATATTAAGGGGAAAAAGCAAATGAATCGATTCATCGTCCCATTGCAGTGTGATAAAGAATGGGGAAAAAGAATAATACCTTGTCCTGATGCGATTCTTAGAATACCAAAAAGTGGTATTCTACAGAGAAATTCCATTTTTGGATATTATAATGTAGAATATGGAATACCTGATGGGCCGGATATGGCAACACCCTTTTCCCTTCCCTTTTCCCTTGATTTATCGAGGGAAGGAGACAACTTGCAGATTCAAGTTAGCAATTCTATTTCGTACGAAGATAGTGAACGAATCCAAGTAATGAGTGACACAAGTATTCCATTGGTTCGAACTTGTCTAGGATTTGATTGGGAACAAATAGATTCTATAGAATCTGGGGCTTATGCCTCTCTTACTTCAGTAAAAACAAATAAGATCGTTAGCAATATGATTCAAATTAGCTTGATTAAATACCCCCCTTTTTCCATGGGGAGAAGGGACAATAAAGCAAGTTCAAATTTTATGTTCCATAACAAATTGGACTACACTAATCTTGTCTCTTCCAATGGGGAGAGTCCATTAATTAGTAAGCATCAAGGAACTATTTGTTCATTTTCTAATGGAGAAGAAGACAGTGGATCCTTTATGGTTCTGTCACCATCCGACTGTTTTCGAGTCGTTCTATTCAATGATTCAAAATGTAATGATATGGTAAATAAATCAAATAGAGAGGATCCTATGAGAAAAATCATTGAATTTTCGGGTCTCTTGGGTCATTTACATAGTATCACCAACCGTTTTCCATCCTCCCATTTTCTAACTTCTAAAAAAGTATTGTCAAAGAAACATTCCATTTTCCACAATTCTTTCAATACTTTCCAAGTACCTAAATACTATTTCATGGACGAAAATACGAAAATTTTTAATTTCGATCCGTGCAGGAACATCATTTCCAATTTCTTGGGTCCAAATTGGTACTCTTCCTCATCCGAATTCTGCAAAAAAACATTTCCAGTAGTTAGTCCTGGACAATTTATTCCTGAAAGTGTATGTATATCCGAGGATGAACCACTCCCCGAATCTGGTCAAATAATAGCAGTTGATGAGGAATCTTTAGTCATTAGATCAGCTAAACCCTATTTGGCTACTCGAAAAGCGACTGTTCATGGTCATTATGGAGAAATTCTTGACAAAGGAGATACATTGATAACATTGATATATGAAAGGTTCAAATCCAGTGATATAATTCAAGGTCTTCCTAAAGTTGAACAATTGTCAGAAGCCCGTTTAAATAATTCAATATCGATGAATCTGAAAGAAAGTTTTGAAAATTGGACCGGAGATATGACAAGATTTCTTGGAAGTCTTTGGGGGTTATTCATCAGTGCTAGGATAACTATGGAACAAAGTCAGATTCATTTGGTCAATCAGATTCAAAAAGTTTATCGATCCCAAGGGGTACGAATTTGTGATAAGCATATAGAGATTATTGTACGCCAAATGACATCGAAAGTATTAATTTCAGAAGATGGAACGGCTAATGTTTTTTCACCCGGGGAACTCATTGGATTATCACGAGCACAGAGAATGGATCGTGCTCTGGAAGAGGCAATCTACTATCAAACTATGTTATTGGGAATAACAAGGGCATCTCTGAATACTCAAAGTTTTATATCCGAAGCGAGTTTCCAGGAAACTGCTCGGGTCTTAGCTAAAGCTGCTCTACAAGGTCGTATCGATCGGTTGAAAGGCTTGAAGGAAAATGTTATTCTCGGGGGGATTATACCTGCCGGTACTGGACAGCATATCCGCCGTTCAGGGAAACGGAACGGAATGGATCCAATAATGGGGAATAGGAATCTATTTAGCAACAAAGTGAAAGATATTTTATTTCATCATGACAAAGTTTCTTTTTTTTCCATTCAAGAACATTCTCACAATATATTGAAACAGCCATTAAAATAGTCTTGATAAATAGTCTTGCTTGATAAAGAGATTTCTTATTACTTGATAAAGAGATTTCTTATTATGTTCATGAATATTCATTCTATAATATAATAGGAATAATATAAAATATTCTATGAATGAGAACGTTTATACCACGTACTATACAGACAGGCAATCTTTGAGATGTAATCGATTCCGTTGGAATAATTAGATATTACGGTCCATGTTATTTCGTTATTTTGGGGAGGAAAGCGAACGAGAATGAGCAAAAGATATTGGAACATTTATTTGGAAGAGATGATGGAAGCAAGAGTTCATTTAGGACATAAAACTAGGAAATGGAATCCTAAGATGGCACCTTACATTTTTACAGAGCGTAGAGATACTCATATTATAAATCTGGCTAAAACTGCTCGTTCTTTATCAGAAGCTTGTGATCTGGCGTTTGATATAGCAGGTAGGGGAAAACAATTCCTGATAGTCGGTACGAAATATCAAGCAGCTGATTTAGTAGCATCAGCTGCTACAGAAGCTCGATGTCATTATGTAAATAGAAAATGGCTTGGTGGTATGTTAACTAATTGGTCTACTACAGAGACGAGACCTCAGAAGTTCAAGGATTTAAAAAAAGAACAAGATACGGGACGATTCAATCGACCTCCAAAGAAAGAAGCAGCAATGCTCAAGAGACAATTGGACCAATTGCAGAAATATCTAGGTGGGATTAGATACATGACGAGCTTACCCGATATTGCGATAATTACCAATCAACAAGAAGAATCCATTGCTCTTGGGGAATGTAGAACTTTGGGTATTCCGACAATTTGCTTAGTTGATACAGATTGTGATCCAGATCTCGTAGATATCCCAATTCCAGCCAATGATGATGGTATAGCTTCAATCCAATTGATCCTGAACAGATCAACGTCAGCAATTTGCGAAGGAAGGTCATTAAGGTCATTATAGCTATATGAAAGGCTAATAGATAGTGAATTAGTAATAATAATAAAATAGAAAAAAGGGGGGAGGACCTGAAGATTTACTGAGTTGGCTGCTATTCCATCCAAGATATCGTAAGAGCAAATTTCATTTATTGGTTTGGTTTGCTGATCCAAATTGAAAAATATTCTTAATGGAATAACCATTTTATTATCTCGTGACATCAAAAATTCTGATGAGAGTGAAATAATGGAGGAATCCCTCATTCGACAAAAATCATTTCTTTTCTTCTTTAAGTTAATCTTTACAAGGGGGTAATATGGATTATGGATATCGTACAATCTCCTATTAGCACACTGAATCATATCTACGAGATATCCGGTGTGGAGGTGGGTCAACATTTTTATTGGCAAATAGGGGGGTTTCAAGTTCATGCACAGGTACTTATAACTTCTTGGGTTGTAATTGCTGTCTTATCAGGTTCAGCTACCATAGCTGTTCGAGATCCACAAACCATTCCTACCGGTGGACAAAATTTTGTCGAATATATTCTCGAATTTCTTCGGGACTTGGCCAGAACTCAGATTGGAGAGGAAGAATATGGTCCCTGGGTTTCTTTTATTGGAACTATGTTTCTATTTATCTTTGTTTCTAACTGGTCAGGTGCTCTTCTTCCTTGGGGAATTATAAAATTACCTCATGGGGAGTTAGCCGCACCTACAAATGATATTAATACTACGGTTGCTCTAGCTTCGCTTACGTCAGTAGCATATTTCTATGCAGGTCTTGCAAAGAAGGGGTTAGGTTATTTTGGTAAATATATTCAGCCAACCCCAATACTTTTACCAATTAACATCTTAGAGGATTTTACAAAACCTTTATCACTTAGTTTTCGACTTTCTGGAAATATATTAGCCGACGAATTGGTAGTTGCTGTTCCTGTTTTCTCTGGTACCTTTAGTAGTTCCTATACCTGTAATGTTCCTGGGATTATTTACTAGCGGTATTCAAGCTCTGATCTTTGCAACTCTAGCCGCAGCTTATATAGGTGAATCCATGGAGGGTCATCATTAAATCACTAAATAACTGTCTGATCAGACAGAATATTTTCTAAGTATCGTACCAACTCATGACTTGATATTATGGTAGAAGCAAATCGGAATTCTTAGTAACAAGAGCTTGGTAAGAAGATTTAGCATCAGTTAACTATTAATTCCGTCCATTAGATCTCCAGATAGAGCGGATCAGATTGGTTCATTTGTATAGAGATATGAAAAAAAAAAGGATCGAACAGGTTCACTAATCGGATAAAGAATGTACCCCGGCATAGAACGATTCAATTTTTGTTCCTAGTAAGGGGAGGATTTTTTCACATTTTTACTTTGTATATAGTTCGTTTTATATATTAATCCATTTATATTTATTATAAGCCTTATAGATTATATGGATTAATATATAATCTATAGATGTTATATATAATTACTTATAGGCTCTTACGCAGTCTATTCTCTTTCCGTGATAAGAATTAATATGTCTAATAAAAAGGAATCTGTATTTTCAATATTATGAATAAGAAATATTTTCATGATGAAATATTTTCATAGGGAATAATAGGTTTCCCTATTCGTTTATATTATCACTTTGAGATCATCAATAAATCTTTTGGGTTCTTAGTTGTTCGGAAGAAATCGTTCCATAATTGAACCATTGGTGAACACTCAACAGATGAAACTGTCGTATTATCAACTATTTCCCAACCTTAGTAAGAGGAGATTACCATGGATCCCTTAATTTCTGCTGCTTCCGTTATTGCTGCTGGATTATCTGTAGGGCTTGCTTCCATTGGACCCGGTGTTGGTCAGGGCACTGCTGCGGGCCAAGCTGTAGAAGGTATTGCGAGACAACCAGAAGCGGAAGGTAAAATACGAGGTACCTTACTGCTAAGTTTAGCTTTTATGGAAGCTTTAACTATTTATGGATTAGTTGTGGCCCTAGCACTTCTATTTGCAAATCCCTTTGTTTGATTCTGAAAACAAAGATCCCTACACCTCGTCATTACATTAGTATTTCTCCAATAATTTCCTTGTTCAGCTGCTCTTTTAGGGGATAGGCTGATCCGAATAATTAGCAAATGAATTATTGTCTTTCTTCCTATACCTATACTTCGGTCAGAAAGATTCATGACGCGTGCGGCAGGGAAGGGAGTGGATAGGAAAAGCAAATTTTTTTTATCCTTATATAAGACCTGGGACTAAGTATCCCAAATATTATTATCCAGAACTAGATAGGATCAAATAAGAAAAGAACAAAATTCTGTAGAACATATCCTTATCTATAAGGGGAGAGCGTATGAAAAATGTAATTGATCCTTTCATTTCCTTGAGTTATTGGCCTTCCGCTGGGGGTTTCGGGTTAAATACCAATATTTTAGAAACAAATATAATAAATCTAAGTGTGGTGCTTAGTGTACTGATCTATTTTGGAAAGGGAGTGTGTGCGAGTTGTATATTCGAATAATATGGCTGGGCCCAACCAGCTGCACTTTGGAGATAGAAAAGTGCATGATCTCAACGAATTACTTCCGAACGGGGAATAGCGAAGAACTATAGCATTTCGTAATTGATTGGGAAATGAACTCTTAGTTCATACCAACCAATGAGGGAGGACCATTAGAATGGTTAAAGCTGAACTGCTTGAAGTCTAAGCACAACTAACTGGGTACTCTTTCCACCGCTGTGTCAAGATGAGATGGATTAAAAGGCATAGTTGGAGATTGATCCGATATATAACATTCATATCAATGGAATAATTTTATCTATTTACTGAAAAATAGTCCCAATCTCCCATCCAATTTTAGTTCCAATGCTGAATTGACGACCTACACAGAAGGGAATTTATTCGATAGAACAAAAAGGAGAAGGCACAAATTAATTGATTGAACGGAACGTATTGATTCAAATTTCATGGGGGAAGAAGAGGAGAGAAAAGGGGAAACGAGAAAAGAAAAAAAAAACTTTATTGATAATTGCAAATCCCTTTTGCTGGAAGAGCCCTTCGTAGATCTCGGTCTTTTATAGATTCATTCTAATCTTCCGTAAACGGAACGGAAAGGGCAGGCTTGGTGTTGATGAAGGAAGGGAACGTATATGTTCCTGGGGAATAAACAAAGAACTGAGCAGGAGAGCCGAATGAATCGAAAGATTCGTGTTCGGTTTGGGAAGAGATTATGAATTCGTGAAGTGAATAGATAATCTACTTTCATTAAGTAATCTATTAGATAACCGTAAACAGAAAATATTGAATACTATTCAGAATTCGGAAGAACTATGTAAAGGAGCTATTGATCAGCTCGAGAAAGCTCGGGCTCGCTTAAGGGAAGTGGAAATGATAGCGGATGAAATCCGGGTAAATGGAGACTCCCAGATAGAACGAGAGAAAGAGGATCTAATCAATGCTGCTTCTGAGAATTTGGAACAATTAGAGGATCCCAAGAATGAGACGGTTTACTCCGAACAGCAAAGAGTAATTGACCAGATCCGACAACAAGTTTCTCGCCAAGCTTTACGAAGAGCTATAGGAACTTTGAATAGTCGTTTGAATACTGAGTTACATTTCCGTACGATCGATCACAATATTGGCCTGCTTAGAGCCATGATGAACACAAATGATTAGTGGTTATAGGTCTTATTTATCAACAGATAATTAATGAGTGCTAATGGGAAATATTCGACTCGACGAAATTAGTAGTATTATACGTAAACAGATCGAACAATATAATAACGAAGTAAGAGTTGGTAATCTTGGCACCGTACTTCAAGTAGGAGATGGCATTGCTCGTATTTCTTCAAGTAGGAGATGGCATTGCTCGTATTTATGGTCTTGATGAAGTAATGGCAGGGGAATTATTGGAAATTGGAGATGGTACAATAGGCATTTGCCCTAAATTTTGGGATCGGATAATGTTGGAGCTGTATTAATGGGCGATGGCTTGACGATACAAGAAGGCAGTTCCGTGAGAGCAACGGGAAAAATTGCTCAGGTACCAGTAAGTGATGCGTATTTGGGTCGTGTTGTAAATGCTCTAGCCCAACCCATTGATGGCAAGGGTCAAATTTCAGCTCCGAATTTCGACTGATTGAATCTCCCGCTCCAGGTATTATATCAAGACGTTCCGTATATGAACCCCTTCAAACGGGGCTTATTGCTATTGATTCTATGATTCCTATAGGGAAGTGGTCAGCGAGAATTAATTATTGGGGACAGACAGACCGGTAAGACAGCAGTAGCTACAGATACTATCTTAATCAAAGGGTCAAAATGTAATCTGTGTCCTATGTAGCAATTGGTCAAAAAGCTTCTTCCGTGGCTCAGGTAGTTAATACATTCCGAGAACGTGGCGCAATGGAATATACCATTGTGGTAGCGGAAGACTGCGGATTCTCCCGCTACATTACAATATCTCGCTCCTTATACAGGGGCAGCTTTGGCTGAATACTTCATGTATAAGAAACAACATACTTCAATCATTTATGATGATCTCTCCAAACAGGCACAAGCTTATCGACAAATGTCTCTTCTATTAAGAAGACCACCCGGCCGAGAAGCTTATCCGGGAGATGTTTTCTATTGCATTCCCGTCTCTTAGAAAGAGCAGCTAAATTAAGTTCGCTATTAGGTGAGGGGAGTGTGACTGCTCTTCCAATAGTTGAAACTCAAGCTGAGATGTTTCAGCTTATATTCCCACTAATGTAATTTCCATTACCGATGGACAAATATTTTTATCGGCCGATCTATTCAATGCCGGGATCCGACCTGCTATTAATGTGGGTATTTCCGTATCTAGAGTAGGGATCCGCGGCTCAGATAAAAGCTATGAAAAAGGTAGCTGGAAAATTGAAATTAGAGTTAGCTCAATTTGCAGAGTTGGAAGCCTTTGCACAATTTGCTTCCGATCTTGAAAAAGCTACTCAAGATCAATTGGCAAGGGGTCAACGATTACGTGAGTTGCTCAAACCAATCTCAGTCGGCTCCTTTGAAAGTAGAAGAACAAATAGCTACTATTTATACCGGAACGAATGGATACCTAGATATATTAGAGATAGCACAGGTGAGAAAATTTCTCGTTCGGTTACGCGAGTACTTGATAAAGAATAAACCTCAGTTCGGAGAAATTATACGTTTCTACTGGTACATTTACGGGAAGAAGCAAAAGCCCTTCTGGGAAGAGGCTCTTAAGGAACATACTGAACTTTTTGTACTTCAAGAACAAAAGTGAATATTTTCTAATTAGTGGAACCATTCGGAACAGGAAAAAGAGCTGAAGAATTGTTCCAATACATTGCACAACAAATTTAGAACAATTGAAGAGTATTACGTCCAATAGGATTTGAACCTATACCGAAGGTTTAGAAGACCTCTGTCCTATCCATTAGACGATGGACGCTCTTTCTCTCTTACATTTTTTTTTCTTTTTATTTTAACTCTCTCTCTTTGGCATACATTATCCCGCCCGATCCACCTTTTTAATTCACAATGAGGTTAGGATAGGAAAAGAATGGAATCTATTTCACATTGAAACGGAAAATGAATTTTGAATGCATCGTGAAATTATGTTATATACTTAATCACTTTCTATCTACCTATTATATCTATATAGATAGAATATAATAGGTAGATATCTGTTAGCGGGTAGCGGGAATCGAACCCGCATCGTTAGCTTGGAAGGCTAGGGGTTATAGTCGACATTGATTATTCAATGCCTCTAATTCAGAACGAACATGAGAATTTCATGTCATTCGGCTCCTTTATGGGGGATAGAGAGCGGTATGAGGGAAGAAGCGGAGTATTTATATCAAATCTTTGTTAAAGGAGATTTCAATTCTTTCTCCTCTTTTTTTTTTTTATCTTTTTAATAAAACCCTAATTTATTATCGTACCCATAGCATCTACGTCAGTTTTCTTCTCTTTTCTCCCCTTCTCTATTTTTTTTTAGTGAAGGGCCCGAATCGTAGAATACTTGCTCACTTTCTAGATGATCCCTATAGAAAGATAAATTTGAAAAGTTGAAAATAATAACAAATCTTTCTAGTTACTCGTTCCCTATTTCTACTGATTCCGATCCCCAGGAGAACAAATTCCACCGAGCTCGAACGAAATGCCGATAACCCAAGTAAACCAAAGTCATCGTTCTATAGCTATTCGGCTTCAACCTGGGGTCTTTCCATCCATATGTTGAAGGTTTAGTCACGATGAAAAAATATCTTTGATCTCCATAGATCTGTGATTTCTCTAATTGGAAAGATTTCTCTAACCTTTAAAACATTCTGTGTCGCTATCTTGGAAATCAAAAATGTGTTTGTCTTTTCTCATTTCATATCCAGATTACGAGAAGGTATGCTATTCCTGAACCATGGTATTCATAGGGAAGGTTTTTAACCTATCTGGAAATAGAGCTTTAGATGGATCAAAGATCCATGTAAAAGATCCTTCAACTATTTTAGTTGATAATGTAACGAATCACACTTTTACCACTAAACTATACCCGCCACGATCCAATTGTAACATACGGATCGATCTTTTGTCCAACCAATAGGAAAGATGGGGGAGTTATCAATCTCTATTTCAAGTTTCTATCAATAATTACCTCGTTTTTCCATCATTACATGAATCTCCATCCCCGGAGATGAAATACTTGGGTAAATAGTATGTCATTCCCGGAGATGGCTCATTGTAATTATAGATTACCTTTGCGAACTGCTGGATAAAACAATTACTAATGGGCCCGATACAACCATCAGAGCCAGAACAGTGAGCTGTGCAATAACCTCTAGATCCATTTCGTTTTCTTTCACCCCTATGATCCCATCGACTTGATGGATGTATGAATAAAATGTTGTCAAGATTAATCACTTTTCTTCCATTTTCTATGTTTTTTTTGTTGTTTATTTTCTCAGTCAGGTTCCTATAGGCCCTCAGTCACTATAAACAATATCATACCACATAAAATAGATATAAAGCCAAATGAAAATAGAAAACATTGAAAGTACAGCGGTGCTCTGTCGAAAACAGGCCAACCAGTATTAAAAGGATTTTTTATCACATAAAAATAGGTTATATAACTCTAGGCTTTCTAGTTCAGGAAAAAAGAATTATTTTGAACGGAATGAACAATATGATTCGCTAGATTTCTTTTTCTCTAAATAATTGCTCTATTCATTACATTATCGATACAATCCATACATGTTATTGGTATACACCTTCACTCCCACCATTCATTTTGTTACACATGAACTCTTCCATCTTGGAGAGATGGCTGAGCGGACTAAAGCGGCGGATTGCTAATCCGTAGTACGGATAATCCGTACCGAGGGTTCGAATCCCTCTCTCTCCGTTCGGTCACTATTGATCCTGAAAACGAAAACTCCGAATCTTTCTACGGAAAAGACCAATTAACCTAGAGACCTTTTTTCACTATTCTTTACGTCCGGGATTACGTCCTGGATCGTTCGATAGAAATCCAAAGATAAATAAGAGAAATGAAAAATACCACTATTGTGTTAAACGAACAGCTTAAGAGTGAGCATTACGTAATCTCCAGGATCCTGATTATAAGTACAACAGAAATATGAAGAAATGAACTTCTGGTACGTGTTTATCGAAAAGTATATTCTGGTCCATAACTTGGAAGGAAAGGAGATATCGTTCATAGACGAACGGAAGAATGAATAGGGAGATCTAGTTTCCTCTTTTTTTCGCAGGTTCCTCAAATAATGAACAAGTATTATGTGTTTTATCAGTATAAATGGGACCAATCCCCGCATTGTGTATTGGTACATACAAACGATAAAATATCTTTGCCTCTCCCTGCTATTATGTATGAACAGAATTGTTTCGAACCTGTTCTATAGCAATGTCCAAGTGAATAGATGTTCACCTTCGAGATGATTCGGGTTTAACTCGATAGCATTATCTCTTCCAATCCAATGTGAGAAAGTTACATAGTGTCTACTTTTTCCGATAAAGGGGTGGTTTGCATGGTTTGCCTTGGTATCGCGTTCATACCGTCGTATTGAATGATCCTGGCCGGTTAATTTCTGTACATTATAATGCATTACAGCTCCTAGTTGCTGGTTGGGGCCGGTTCAATGACTCTGTACGAATTAGCAGTTTTTGATCCATCCGATCCTGTTCTTGATCCAATGTGGAGACAAGGTATGTTCGTTATACCTTTTATGACTCGTTTGGGAATAAAGAATTCATGGAGTGATGGAGCATCAATGGAGAAACTGTAATTAATCCTGGTATTTGGAGTTATGAAGGTGTGCCTTGGCACATATCTTCTTTTCTGGCCTGTGCTTTCCTGGCAGCTATCTGGCATTGGGTATATTGGGATCTGGAACTATTCTTTGATGAACGTACGGGAAAACTTTGTTTAGATTTGCCAAAAAATATTTGGAATTCATTTATCCTCTCAGGAGTAGCTTGTTTCGGATTTTGGAGCATTTCATGTAACAGGTTTGTATGGTCCTGGGTTATGGGTGTCTGATCCTTATGGACTAACTGGAAAAATACAACCAGTGGATCCAGCATGGGGAGCCTGAAGGTTTTGATCCTTTTGTTCCGGGAGGAATAGCTTCTCATCATAATTGCAGCGGGTATATTGGGGTATATTAGCAGGTCTATTCCATCTCAGTGTTCGTCCTCCCCAACGTTTATACGTAGGATTACGCATGGGGAATATTGAAACGGTCCTATCCAGCAGTATTGCTGCTGTGTTTTTTGCAGCTTTCGTTGTTGCCAGGAACCATGTGGTATGGCTCTGCAACTACTCCGGTCGAATTATTTGGTCCCACTCGTTACCAGTGGGATCAGGGATACTTTCAACAAGAAATAGATCGACGAGTTCGTGCCGGTCTGGCCGAAAATTTTGAGCCTATCGGAAGCCTGGTCAAAAATTCCCGAGAAAACTCGCTTTTTATGATTACATTGGTAATAATCCAGCTAAGGGGGGGTTATTCAGAGCAGGTGCGATGGACAATGGAGATGGAATAGCTGTTGGTTGGTTAGGACATCCTATCTCAAAGATAAGGAGGGAAATGAGCTTTTTGTACGTCGTATGCCTACCTTTTTCGAAACATTTCCAGTAGTTCTGGTAGACAAAGAAGGAATTGTGAAAGCCGATGTGCCTTTTTAGAGGGCAGAATCAAAGTATAGTGTTGAACAAGTAGGTGTAACTGTTGAGTTCTATGGTGGTGGACTTGACAGGGTTAGTTTTGGCGATCCTGCTATAGTCAAAAAAATATGCTAGACGTGCTCAATTAGGTGAAATTTTTGATTAGATCGTGCTACTTTAAAATCCGATGGTGTTTTTCGTAGTAGTCCAAGGGGTTGGTTTACTTTCGGACATGCTACATTTGCTCTCCTTTTCTTTTCCTGGACACATTTGGCATGGCTCTAGAACCCTATTCAGAGATGTTTTTGCTGGTATCGACCCGGATTTGGATTCTCGAGTAGAATTTGGAGCATTCCAAAAACTGGGAGATCCAACTACTAAGAGACAAGTGGTATGATATTGCTCTTATCTCTTCTCTAATCAATATTAGTACGAAAGCTATCTCCATAATTGTAAATTACGATCGAATCTATGGAAGCATTGGTTTATACATTCCTGTTGGTATCGACCCTAGGGATAATCTTTTTCGCTATTTTCTTCCGAGAACCACCCAAAATTCCGGGTAAAGGGGGAAAATAATTTTGCTTCTCCAAATCCCTCATTCTTTTTCTCCCATCAAAGAGAGAATGACCTTCCCCTATGGGGAAGGTCATTCTCTCTATTAGTCCTCGTGATCCTCAAAAGGATCCCTAAGTTGTTCAGAGGGTTGCCCAAAGGCGGTGTATAGGGCATAACCAGTAAAGCTCACAAGTAAACAAGATATGGAGATGGCGACTAAGGTTGCAGTTTCCATTATTAGGTGATCCAATATCATGGTATGTTTACGATATGAATAACAAAAGTTAACAGATCTCAACCAATACAATAGTTTCTATGGCTACACAGACCGTTGATAATACTTCCAAAATAAAGCCAAGAGAAACCGGTGTAGGAACGTCCTTAAGACCGCTTAATTCGGAATATGGTAAAGTAGCTCCTGGATGGGGAACTACTCCCTCTTATGGGTTTTGCAATGGCTCTATTTGCAGTATTCCTATCTATTATCTTGGAGATTTATAATTCTTCCGTTTTATTGGATGGGATTCCGGTTAGTTGGGGCTAGAGGAACTACAAAATCCGCCCGGCGAGCTCTTGAAGAAAAAAAAGAAGAACTGAGGGATCCAAAACTCAGACCAAATAGGGGCTTTTAGTTTTTAGCTTATCTTGTTCCAATAGTTTGATCGTGTAATTACTTTTCTCTAAGGATTTTTGGAATATGGGTGTGCGGACTTGTTGAAATCGATCCATATTTAATAGTACAGAAGACCGATCTGTTATCTTCATCAAGATGGTCCTACCTCGTTGGATATTTAATTGATAGATTATTGAATCTCTAGAGCACGAGGTCTATCATAGATATGTTCCAGGAAGATTTTGAACTATGGTTTGTACCTATCATTTCCTCGTCACCAGAGCTTCAATAAATAATTGAAAGAGGTATTTCCTATAATAAATCGAAGGATCTATCCCCTTTCATAATTATGCTTATATGATAAAAGAATGATATAGTATTTGATTTCTCTTAGTTAGCATATTTCATCGAGTGAGCGAAGATTAAAAGGTTATTACCCAAAGAACCTTTTGGGGATTTGATAAAATCATCGGGGTATAATTGAAATCTGAGGTTTGGATTGATTCATCTATTGAGATCTCGACAAGATAATTCCTATCAATCGTCTATATTAGTTTCTTTTCTAGGGAACTGATATCATACGAATAGGGTAAAAGATCGTTCAAAGGGCCTATAGTGATTTATCATAGGGATGAGCCGACTTGAAATTTTGGCACTATTTCAATTTTGGCACTATAGATAGAGTTTTCTAATAGAAATGCTGGATTGTTTTGAATCATCCTCATTTCCCCAGCCGGTCAGGCAACGAACCATCAAGTATCTCGATATTTTCTCCAATTTAGATATTTGTGTCCAAAAGCATTTGCGTGTTCTTGTTTAAGCCGTATGAAGGGAAATTCTCATGTACGGTTTTCAGAGGGGGAATTGAAGTTTACCTATCTCAATAAAGTATACCGATTGGTTCGAAGAGCGTCTCGAGATTCAGGCGATTGCGGATGATATTACCAGTAAATATGTTCCTACCTCATGTCAATTATATTTTATTGTCTAGGGGGGATCACACTTACCTGTTTTTTAGTACAAGTAGCTACTGGTTCTGCTATGACTTTTACTATCGTCCGACCGTTACAGAAGCTTTTGCCTCTGTTCAATACCTAATGACCGAAGTTAACTTTGGTTGGCTAATCCGGGTTCTAATGATGATTCTGCACGTATTCCGTGTTTATCTCACAGGTGGATTCAAAAAACCCCGTGAATTAACTTGGGTCACGGGTGTAATTTTAGCTGTGCTAACCGTATCTTTCGGTGTAACTGGTTATTCTTTGCCCTGGGATCAAATTGGTTATTGGGCAGTGAAAATTGTGACCGGTGTGCCCGAGGCTATTCCTGTAATAGGATCTCCTTTGGTAGAGTTATTACGCGGAAGTGTTAGCGTGGGTCAATCTACCTTGACTCGTTTTTATAGTTTACACACTTTCATATTACCCCTTCTTACTGCTGTATTTATGCCAATGCACTTTCTAATGATCCGTAAGCAGGGTATTTCAGGTCCTTTATAGAGAGGAAAGATAGATTGGAAATAACTATTCATAATTTCTTGTTCCGAGTAACAACGGTAATATATCATCGCCAGGAATATTTCTTATTCAAAAATGGGAATATCCATAGAAAATAGAGAATAGGGTCCTCGGATTTCTCCTTTCGATTTTGGAGTATTATTTATCCAATACAAACAAATAATTGGAGTAGATTCTCAGACGGAGAAGATGGATTATGGGAGTGTGTGACTTGAACTATTGATTAGGCCATGCAGATACTTTCTCCGATCTACCACATAAATATTTCTGGTAAAATGTGTCTCTGTCCCAATTTCCTTATCAGAAATAGGAAGTTTAGCACCTGGGTGGAAAGAAAGGCATCGGTCCATTTGTTCCGTTCCAAGAGAATTCTTTCTATGATCGAATCCGGATCAGGAAGGGCTCCGTGAGATCCGGTCAATGGGGTAATATTTTCATATAATAAATAATTGGACCATATGACTTTACTTATCCTTTTCATAGTATGAAAATGCATCCATTTCCCTTGCATCCATTTCGATGGGAAAACTATCGGAGTTAAAGAAGGGATCTAAGGAAGGAGAGAGGTCGGATCAATAACAAGTCAATACCTTGTATGCTAAAAAACCTTTGAGGTCTATTAGAGGTCTATTCGTGGTGATAAACACAAATTACAAGGACTAAGATGGTCCAAAAGGCATATCGATCATGATCGAATTTGTGAGCTTACTTGGGTAATGAGCATTTAACTGGAATAATAAAATTACCAATGATGGATGATCATAGACATTATTAGTTCCTATTCTTCCAATCCGTCTTCCATCACGGGAAAAAAAGTGATATATACTCCCTCCAGTTATTGTTCGAGCCGGATGATCAAAATCGGCATGTCCGGTTCTTTCGGGGGATAGATCCATAGGGATCTACTTATCCCAATAACAAAGAAACCTGACTTGAATGATCCTGTATTAAGGGCTAAATTAGCTAAAGGTATGGGACATAATTATTATGGAGAGCCCGCTTGGCCCAATGATCTTTTATATATTTTTCCAGTAGTAATTTTAGGTACTATTGCATGTACAATAGGTTTAGCGGTTCTAGAACCATCAATGATTGGTGAACCAGCAAATCCATTTGCAACTCCTTTGGAGATATTACCCGAATGGTATCTTTTCCCTGTATTCCAAATACTTCGTACAGTACCTAACAAATTATTAGGTGTCCTTTTAATGGGCTCAGTACCCGCGGGATCATTGACGGTACCTTTTCTAGAGAATGTTAATCAATTTCAGAATCCATTTCGTCGTCCAGTAGCTACAACAGTATCCTTGATCGGTACTGCAGTAGCCCTTTGGTTAGGTATTGGGGCAGCGTTGCCTATTGATGAATCTTTAACTTTAGGTCTTTTCCAATTTGATCTAACTGTCGAATACAAAAATATTTCAAATTTTTATTCATATATCTAGGGAGTAGTTGCTTTAAGACAAATTATATCTCCCTAGATATACCCATCTTGCCAGAGATTTATTTCAAATATTCCATGAAATAGAGATATGTAAAAGATTTGAAATGAAATGATTCTCATGACTCTCCAGAAACACTTGGGGAAAGGAAATGAATGAAGAGATGGAATGGAACCAACCATTTAATGAACCCGAAACTAATTCCTGGGTGGATCAATTGCAAAACGTTTTTGTAGAACTTCCAATACCTGTTCGACAGATTCCTTCCCGAAGTGTTCAATTCTCATCAGATCTTCTCGACTGTAATTTAAGAGGTCCAATAATGTATGTATATTGGCTCTTCTGAGGCAGTTATAGGTTCTGGGGGGTAACTCTAATTGGTCAATGAAAATATGTTGAAATGCAATTTTTTCTTTCGTTTCCCTCGTATCAGTCAATACGTGCGAAAGGGGGAAGGGAGGCATATTAGACCCTTTTCTATTGTTCATTCCATCGATGTTCTGTTCCTCTCCATGCAGGAAGGGAATCAATAAGTCGATCAAATTTCGAGAAGCTTCATAAAGTGCCTCTCTAGGAGTTAACCCCCCATTCGTCCATATTTCCAGGAAAAGGACTTCTCGTATTTCATTTCCGCTCCCATAGGAATGAATACTATAATTCGCATCGCGAACAGGCATAAAAACAGCATCTATAGGAAAAATTCCGTCCTGATAATTATTTGGACTATGTATAATATATCCGCGATTTTTTTCAATTCGTAATCTTATATCAGAAGTAATTGATTTAGTAAGTCTAGCTATATGTTGTGTAGTATCAATTATTTTCACAGAAGGTGGTAATATGATATCTTGAGCAGTTACATTTCTGGGTCCAACGATATAGATAGAAGCTTCTCGGATTCCGTACGAATCACTTCTAAGTACAATTTCTTTTAGATTCATCAAAATGTCATGTACTGATTCTTCAATACCTATTATCGCGGAATATTCATGTTTTATGTTCTCCAATTTAACACGTGTGATACATGTTCCTTCTACTTCTCCAAGTAAAGCTCTTCGCATTGCGATGCCTATTGTATCGGCTCGACCCTTGCGGAGCGGGGATAGAGCAAAACGGCCATAATGAAGACGCTTACTGTATGCTCTGGATTCGATGCACTTCCATCGTAGTGTCTGAATAGAGACTGAGATTTCATCTCGAATCATACCAAGATTATTTGATTAGATCATTAAATCATTTCTTTCTCTTGAAATTCATTCAATTCTTACACACGTCTCTTTTTGGGAGGTCTACATCCATTATGTGGCATAGGGGTTACGTCACGTACAAAACTTAATAGTATGCCACTTCTACGAATGGTTCGTAATGCTGTATCTCTCCCCCGACCAGGGCCACTTATCATAACTTCTACTCGTTCCATACCCCGATCCATTAATGTACGAATAACATTTTCTGCTGCAGTCTGGGCAGCAAATGGTGTACCTCTCCTTGTGCCTTTGAATCCACAGGCACCGGCAGAAGACCAAGATAAAACTTGTCCCCGTACATCTGTAACAGTCACAATGGTATTGTTAAAACTTGCTTGAACGTGAATAACTCCTTTGAGTACTCGATGTTCATTCCTACGTGAACCAATTCTTCTTGTAGTTTTTGACATATTAATCATTATGAGTTCAGTTCAAAAAATGCATATCGAAATCTATTTTACCGCTAGATCCGTTCATTGATATAGAAGAGAATTACCCCTGTTTTTGCTTATGTCTCGGATTGGAACAAATTATCATAACTCGTTTCCGTCTACGAATTGGTCGACATTTTCCACAAATTCTACGAATAGAAGCACGAATTTTCATATTTGTGACCCTCCAATTTGCTCATATTACATTTTGTTCCCTGAGAAAGTCCATTGAATCTATGATTCTCGATCCCTATCAGATGTTCAAAAGGTGATTCAATCGTTTGAAGATTTGTTGCTAAGTCTATATATTATACGTCCTTTGGTTAAATCATAAGCACTTAATTCAACCTTGACCCTATCTCCTGGTAGTATTCGTACGGAATTACGTCGAATCCTACCTGAAATATGAGTCAGAATCTGACATCCATTATCTGTCAGAACTCGAAACATACCGTTGGGGAGTGATTCAGTAACCAAACCTTCCGCATGGATCAAATTCTGTTTGTTCATCGAATCTCCTCCTCTTTTGATAAAAAAAATTGACTAACGTGCTTGGATTAATATGAATGGTGTCTCGAACCAAACTTGCTCCGATTTGAATACCATGGGGATATCTTACAGAATCAATATTTTTGGACAAAATTGAGATTAATTACCATACATAACATAATATTTCTCCTCCAATTTTTTTCTGTCGAGCTTCTCGATCCGTCAAAATTCCTTGGGAAGTAGAAAGAATTACGATCCCCATTCCACCTAGAACTTTTGGAATTTCTCGATAATTGGAATAAATTCTTAAACCAGGTTTGCTGGTACGCTTTGACGTGGTTATATATGTCCTTTTCTTCCTTCTCCGATATTTTGAAGTCGATATAAAAAAAGATTTTTGGCCTTCCTGATGTTCCCTAACATCTTCTATAAAACCTTCTCGTAAAAGGATCCTTCCAATGTTCCTGGTTATATTAGTAGCTGTTACTCGAACTGTTCCTTTTTCTGCCATGTCGGCATTTCTTATAGAAGTAATTAGATTGGCAATAGTATCGTTACCCATGACGAACGAATTCTTAGGAATTCCTGGTCTCGATATAAAAGGCATGTTCGATCTTCTTCGAGGAATATGCCTGAGGTGCAATGAATTGATCCATGTACCATTTGATGAACTATCAGTAAGTAGAAGATTTCTACAAGATCTATCAGTACTTATAAGACTTCGGGAGCCAATGAAACTATTTTCGTGAAATTCAATTGTCTCAATTCCTGAGCAACCGGACCAAAAACTCGAGTTCCTTTTGGATTTCCTTCCTGATCAATGACAACTGCTGCATTGTCATCAGATCGTATCATCATTCCATTGTCACGTTCAAGTTCTTTACAGGTGCGTATAACTACGGCTCTAACCACTTCCGATTTTTCCAGGGGCATGTTAGGTACTGCTTCTTTAATTATAGCAATGATAACATCACCTATATGAGCGCATTTACGATTACTTGCTCCTAGAACTCGAATACACATTATTTTTCGGGCTCCACTGTTATCCGCTATATTCAAATAAGTTTGAGACTGAATCATTTTTCCTCCAAAAGATTTGTTACCTCGGCAGATAACATTAAAAGAAAGAAAAGAAAGAGTTCTTACGAACTAGTAATATTCTTCCACCAGAAATAGCTCTTTTATTCTGTATGGGTTAAGTAGTAACAAATTGAGTACGTATAGGCATTTTGTATGCAGCTATTCTAGCAGCTGCTCTAGCGACGGTTTCGGATATTCCGCCCATTTCATAAAGTATTCGACCTGGTCTGACGACAGATACCCAATATTCGGGAGATCCTTTCCCGGAACCCATACGTGTTTCTGCAGGTCTCATTGTAATAGGTTTGTCGGGAAATATACGTACCCATATTTTTCCGCCACGACGGGCATAACGAGTAATCGTTCTTCGTCCGGCTTCTATCTGCCCAGATGTGATCCAAGCAGGTTCAAGTGCTTGAAGAGCGAATCTACCAAAACAAATGCGATTGCCGCGATAAGATACTCCTTTCATTCTTCCCCTATGTTGTTTACGAAATTTTGTTCTTTTTGGGTTATAGTCGATGGTTTATAGTATTTTGATCCCATCTCTAATCCAGAACCGGACATGAAAGTTTCTTCTCATCCGGCTCCTCGTGAATAATCTATGTCAAATTGGACTGTAGTTTCTATTTATATATAAATGAGTCTATATCTACGCATTACGCATATCGTATATAGAATCTAATTTACAGGACGAATAACTCTTTTATTTCCATCCAATAATCTTAATAAATAATGTCACAGGCGAATATTAACTCTTCCGGTATTTGCTCCATGGGGTCGACTTACTTATAGACTCCAATGAGATTAATTCGTTTTCGGTTTATTTCGCCATCCTATCCAATGAATGATTAAGATTCCTATATGATCTTATGCAGTCATAGGTTCCATCGTTCCATAGCTTCTATCTAAATGCCCAGGTCTTCCCTCCGCAATGGAGCTTTATTTTCATCTGTTACGGAATCAATTTCCTTAGTTTCCATCGACCCGAAGCTCTTTCTCCTTCATAAACTGAATCCCTTCAATCTTGCTTGAATGAATCAGGATGATTCAATGAATCAGGATGATTTCTTATGCTTTATCACACTGCTTTTCGGAGGGTAATTAATGAACCATACAATATTGGGAGAAGATTTCATTTCTCCTTCTTTTTTTTTTCTTTTTCCGCATTACCAAACACCTTTATCGCTTCACGAGAGATAAAAATATCATTTTTTTCTATCGTGGAAGAAAGTATTTTTGAGGTGATAGTATCTACCCATAGTTATTGGATCTTGGCAATATGAAGCAATGAGTTAGTCTCTAGTTTATTTATACCAGAGACCAATCCGTTCTTATTTCGAGTTCTCCATAACTCCGGAAAAGAATGAAAAGCTCGATTCCAACGAGTCGCACACTAAGCATAGCACGGTTCCGAAATGGTAAATCTAATTTCTATTTGATCTGATAAAATTGATGATCCATGATCGGGCAGATTGGGAAAAAGACCAATTATTCCTAATCCTCTAAGATCCAAATTTTTATCCCTAAAACTCCATAGATGGTTTGAACCGGATAATAACAATAATCAATCCTAGCCCGAATTGTCTGTAGGGGAACCCTACCTCCCCTGTCCCATTCGACCCGGGCAATTTCCTTTCCGTCGAGACGTCCTGCAATTTGGATCTGAATACCTTCTACATCTTCCCGTTCAGCCAGTTCAATAGCTTTCTTCATTGTTTTTCTGAATGGAACTCTATTCTCTAGTTGTAGGGCAATATACTCCGCAAGAATATTAGGTTTTCTATATGGTTTTTGCAACTTTTTCTATAGCAATGTGAAGTTTTCGGTCCACAGAATTGAGCATATTTAGTACATCGTTTCTTAATTTTTCAATTCCTTGACCCCTACCTTCTATTAACAACAAGTTGGGAAATCCAATATAGATTTTTATCTGAATCAAATCGATCTTTCTGCGAATCTCTACACGTGCAATTCCTCCATAATTCGAGGAGCTCTTTATATGTGTTCGTACATAGTTTTCAATGCAAGTACGTATTTTTTTGATCTTCTCGGAGATCTTTGGAATAATTCCTTTGTTGTGCGAACCAATGGGAACGATCATTTTGGGTTACACCAAGTCTAAAACCAAGTGGATTTATTTTTTGTGCCATACATATCCTCTTTTTCGGGAGTCTATTGACATAATCGGATCATTCGATCTGGAGATTTCCTCCGATACAATAGTTATATGACAAGTGGGTTTCTGTATTGGATAACCACGTCCCTGAGCTCTAGGTTGAACCCTTTTTAAAACAGCACCTTCATTCACTTCGACTCTACCAACGAGTAAATTGGCTTTGTTCAAACCCATATTGTGATTTGCATTCGCCGCCGCAGAATGAATTAATTGTGATATCGGATAACAGGCCCCATAAGGCATCAGTTCCAGTATCATAAGTGCTTGTCCATATGAACGACCACGAATTTGATTAATTACTCTACGTGCTTTATGAGCAGACATACGTATATTTCTCGCCAAAGCTCGTATCTCCGGACCTGGACTATTATTTCCCATTGACTCCATCCTCCCCAATGAATGACAAACAAGTATCTCTCAATTAACGACGAGATTTCTTATCGTTTCTCGCATGTCCCTGAAAAAGTAGAGTAGGTGCAAATTCCCCCAATTTGTGGTCTACCATACGATCTGTTACATAAATGGGTAAATGTTCCCTCCCATTATGAACAGCAATTGTATGACCGATCATTGCGGGTACAATGACAGAGGCCCGGGACCAAGTCACTATTATCTTCTTTTCTTCCTTTATGTTTAGATTTTGAATTTTCCTCAATGAATGATTAGCCACAAAAGGATTTTTTTTCAGTGAACGTGCCATGATCAATTACCTTTCTTTCCTTTTTTTTTTTTTATGGATATCCAACCATTCTTACTCACGTCGACGAAGGATTGAAGCATCACTGTATCTATTCCTCTTCCGACTTTTCTTTCCAAGCGCACTATAGCCCCAGGGGGTCACGGGTTTTTTCCTGCCAATTGGGGTTCTTCCTTCCCCACCTCCATGAGGATGATCTACAGGGTTCATAGCTACTCCTCTTACCTCAGAACGCTTACCTAACCAACGTTTAGCTCCAGCTTTACCGAAACTTCTATTGTTTGCAGTGATATTACCCACTTGTCCAATTGTTGCTGAGCAGTTCTCAGATATTAAACGAACTTCTCCAGAAGGTAATCTTAATGTGGCCGATCGATCTTCTTTTGCGATCAGTTCTGCTACAGCACCTGCCGCTCTAGCTAATTGTCCACCCTTTCCAAGTGTTATTTCTATGTTATGTATAGCCGTGCCTAAGGGCATATTGGTTGAAGTAGATTCTTATTCCGATGAATAAAAATCCCTTCCCAAACTGTACAAGCCTCTCTCAGGGCATACAGCTTTCTGGATGTATATGAGATGATATTCATTCACATATATTGATTAAATAGAATCGAGATTAGAAAGGGCCTCTATTTATTGTATTCTCTATGTCCCGATTCTCTACATCCTAGGTCTCTCTATTCCATCATCTGGCTTGTATTCTTTATGTAGCATTCAGAATGAATGACTTTATCAAATTACGCTAATACTTTCGTATGTTATGGATAACGTAGGAGGCATATTCAACATCTTTTTATCTTCTCTCTCTTTCTACTTTTTTTCCTCTCCCCATCTTTTCCTTTTGGGAATTATTACCACTGTCCAGCTCCGAATCTGCCTCTGACCATCAGATCAAATGTGAGTAACTTGTCTTTTTCGAGGGTGCCTCTATCCCATTTTGTTCATGCTTCGGACAAACAATCTGGTCCTCTCCATATTATCATATCTTCGAAACCAATGATCTGATACGAACAATTTTTGGATCCAATCACCTGCTGTCATTTATCCTCAGTTTCCCTTTGGGGTTCGTCCCGTAAAAGTGTCCTAGTTGGATCAGTGATAGATTTATAGGTTTTGCTGTAAACCCAATCGGTTGCTTCCGATCACGTGAATTAATAATTCAAACCGCACTCAGAGGTAAGGCATTTCCTATTGATATAGGAGCTTTTGGACCAGAAAGAATAGTATCTCCAATCATGACCCCTCTGGGATGCAGAATATACATCTTATCGCCATTCTTGTAGTGCACCTTGCAAATGTATGCACTTCTGATTAGGGTCGTATTCTATGGTCACAATTTTTCCCGATATGTTTTCCTTATTCCGTCGAAAATCAATTTGACGATACAGACGCTTGTGACCCCCCTCCCCTGTGTCTTACGGTAATAATTCCTCTTCCATTACGACCTTTCCCACAATGATGCTGTCCAGAGGTCAATTTTTTCTGCGGATCAAACTGCACTCTTCCATCGAAACCTGATACAGATCTATTGCGTGTGTCTGGAGTTAAAATTCTATATGAACGGATGGCCATTTAGTTTCAATTTTGAATTCTTATTGTTCTGAAAAGAGTGGAATAGAATCACCGGGTTTAAGTGTAATAATCATACGTTTACAACGTATTGGATGTCCTATCATTGACCCTCTCTTTCCTCCTTTTTCAGGGAGGCGATAACTGTTCATAGCTATCACTTTCACATTGAAGAAATGCTCAATCCAATTTTTAATCTTTGTTTTGTTCGATTGCGAATCGACGTTAAAAGTATATTGATTCCTTTCTAATAGACGAATACTTTTCTCCGTAAGTACTGGATATTTCACTTCATCCATAAATTCTCGTTTTTCTATTTTTTCTTCCTTTTACCTTTTTTCCCGTAATGCCTGTAGTTATTATTATATCGAATCATAAACAAATTGAATTATACAGATATATCATAGGTTAGGTATGGAAGTTATGCACGAACGTAATGCTCACAACTTTCCTCTGGATCTAGCTGCTGTTGAATCTATTTCAATAGGCGGATAATACTCTGATGGATTGTTATCGTGTATTGCTTAACTGAACAGTACCAAGCCTTTCAATAAAATGAAAGGTTTGGTATTCTTCAAATGTTTGTTGTTATCCCTCCTACTTTTTCCCATTCCATAAAGAATGAATATGTGCAGTTCCCCTGCATCCAGCAGGAATTGAACCCGCGAGTTCGCCAATTATGAGTTGGGCGCTTTAACCATTCAGCCATGGATGCTGGATAAAGATCATCAACATATTCATTCTATAATATGAGTATAGACTCAGATCTTAAATTGGGTAGTTCGGGACCCAATCACATTCTTTCTCTCATACTTTATTAATGTAAAGTATTATCAATAGACATTCCAGTAACATTTCATTGAATTAACTTTGTAATAAGCCATGGTCGAAACGAACAAGAATATGTGAATCAATTATAATTGATTGTATTGATTGTTCGGTCCTTTGGTCTTCCACCCGTGGTGGGTGGGAGAATGATGAAGAACTTGACGGAAAAGGGTAAGAATTGAATCTATTTAAAAGGAGTATATTCCTGTTCCTATTTCCCAAATAGAATACTTTCTGGCTGGATATTTTCATTAATATCTAGCCTCATTCTTACCTATTCTTGCATCCTTGATTTCCGGAGCTTTGGCCCCTACTGGTCAAGAACCGGACTACTAGTTACGAATCAGGTATCGAACCAATGGAAGATACTTGGATCCGATCTAGGATCATTATATGTTCGCTCCAGTTCTTGTTGTTCCTAATGTTGGAACAGTCTCCCTTTATTTATGGGCTATGAGTTCTAGTATACAGGGTATATCCACATTTATAGGATCTTCAATTCTCGTGCTTATTTTCATCGTTGTTCAGTTCATGCGTGGCAAAAAGGAGCATTGGAATAGTCCTCAGTTTCCGAGTATTCGGGGGGGGGGGGGGGAGGGAAGTAGAAAATAACATAAAGCCAATAATTGTCCTATAGAGTTACCTTTACTCGATCAAACAATTTTGAATCCAGGTATTTCAACTACCCCAAACGATCTGTCGAACGAATTGGGCCAGACTCTCCAGTTTATGGCCGCTCCTTTACGGTACTAGTTGTGGTTCCATCGAATTCGCTTCATTAATAGGTTCGCAATTCGACTCCGATCGTTACGGTTCGGTACCAAGATCTGGTCCTGGACGAGCTGACCTCATTGTAACAGCGGGGACTGTGACCATGAAAAAGGCTCCTTCTGTAGTGAGATTGATTATACGAACAAATGTCCGAACCAAAATATGTATATGTAGTTGCCATGGGAGCATGTACTATTACAGAGGAATGTTTGGTACAGATTCTTATAGTACCGTTCGCGGAGTAGATAAGTTAATTTCTGTGGATGTCTATTCGCCGGGTTGCCCACCTGAACCAGAGGCTATTATAGATGCTATAACGACACTTCGTGAAAGAAAAGAAAGCTCGATGGATATATGAGGACCGAGCTCCAACAAGGAAAGAAGAAAATATTTCACTATAAATAATAGGTTTCATCATGTTGGATCCAGTATTCATATTGGGAACTATGATCAAAAGTTATTACATCAATCTTCTGAACCTCTAATTCGATTCTACTTTCGAGATACCCTCTGAAACGTTTGGATCTACTTCAACCCTGCAATTATAGATCTATCGTTTGGATAATACATTCCATTTCGGTTCGGACGGGATGAATAGATTCCAACTAGTATCGGAGCCGAATTCTTATCCATTCAATTCTTCCATATTCCCGGATATGGAAGAGAGATGGATTAACGAATACAAATATTTTATTGACACATCAGAAATGCGCCAATCACGCGCACACGATGTACGAGAACCAAAAGGAGGATTCGATTGATTTTATACTAGAGCTTATAATAGATTCTATTTCCACCGTAAAATATTGCCCTCTGAGTTCTCGATCCTACTTTTTTATATGTAAGGAGTATCGGGATTCAATTGGAACGGACAGGGAGGGACAATATGAGCAAAGAAGAGGGAGAGAACAGAATAGATGGATTCATCTATCTATTTTGATCGGGGTATCTCCGTATGTACATATAGATACGTATCTGTCAATATCCATGTACCCATATCTATCTAGCTAGAATAGATAGATATGGATACATGGATATTGACATCTTGCCAGGAACCAGATTTGAACTGGTGGCACGAGGATTTTCAGTCCTCTGCTCTACCAACTGAGCTATCCCGGCTCTTCCCTGTGGATCATCCTGGTACAAGGTTTGAACTTGTGTCAACTAAAAATAAGGAAAAAAAGGATTTTTCCTAGTTTTTAGAATCTTTATTATTTTCGATCTGGAAGCCACTAATATGATAAAAAATTGACTGCGATCGAATAATTTCCAAATGATATCATCTATGTGGATCATATATCACACAAATGATTTTATCATATGATCAACTGATCAACCCAACTTTTCATAAGATGGATGGAAAGATTCATGTTCTAATTTCTTCTCTTCATGAATAAATAAAATAGTGAGGTAAAAGAATCGAGAAGTGAGAATGGATTCGAACTAACGGAATTGGAGAAAATAGATCAGTCGTTCGGGAACGAACCTGGGTGGGGATAGAGGGATTTGAACCCTCACGGTCTATAAAGCCAACGGATTTTCCTCCTACTGCAATTTGCATTGTTGTTGACATTGACACGTAGAATTGGACTCTATCTTTATCCTCGTCCAACCATTAATTCCAAAAACTGATTCAACTCTCTATCTAGAGTAGATAAGTTCATAATTGGATTACTTAATGTAAAATCATTACTTCAACTCGAATCTGGCATCTATCTTACGAAGAAAATGCTTGGAAGGATTCAAGTTCTGATCGCGAGTTTTGTGTTATATAACATTCCCACTTTCGAGGTGTAAATAGAGCGTTCTATAAATACAAGTATTGGACCAAATGAGATTCATTCGTTAGAATAGCTTCCATTGAGTCTCTGCACCTATCCCCTTCCTATCCTAGGAGAAGAAACCATTGTCTCCATGAACCGGATTTGGCTCAGGATTACCCATTCAATATATCCCAGGGTTCCCTGGATTTGGAAGCTATCACTTGGTAGGTTTCCATACCAAGGCTCAATTCGATCAAGTCCGTAGCGTCTACCAATTCCGCCATATCCCCTTATCAGAGAACGAGATCATACCTTGATCTAATCCTATTATGTAATCTTCATCAGCGTTATTCATTGGATATTTGCTCAATATTGGATGAGAGAATTATCATCCCCTACTCCTCTTCTCTCGCCATCTCTATCTCTACCCCAATCGAATATGACTGGGAATCATTATATTATTTCTGCATTTTCAATGCAATGTTATTATCCTCCCCTAGTCGATTTGGAATAGTGAGTAAAACGATCGATATCAATTGACCCTTACTTCCCTTTTCTTTCCCTTGAAGGAATCTACATTCAGACGATGTTCCGTTGTAATTTTAATCTGGATTGCGTCATTGAATCTGATTCGCGCTATAATTGTTAGGATTCCAAAAGAATCTATAGATCTCACGCCAATGAAATGAGGAGTTATATTCCATTGAGCCTGCTTAGCTCAGAGGTTAGAGCATCGCACTTGTAATGCGATGGTCATCGGTTCGATCCCGATAGCTGGCTCTTTTCCGTTCCTCTCATTCCCATAATCCACAAAGTTTTGGGAGGATCACGATGGAATGGAGAATACTCTTCCGATTGTTCGTCGGGTCCGTTATGCCGTGATCACTTACTCCCAACTAGGAACGGGATGAATGATTGGTAACTATTAGGAACTTTGGAGAAAGATCTCATTCTCTATATAAAATAATTCCAGTACTCGTACGGGTTATACTATCCTTTCTTCTTTCCAGCACTAATTGTTAATTGAATAAGGAGTTTCTATGTCCCGTTATCGGGGACCTCGATTAAAAATAATACGTCGTCTGAAAACTTTACCAGGGCTAACTAGTAAAAGACCCAAATACAGAAATTGATTCTATAAACCGGTCTTCTTCCAGGAAAATCTCTCAATATCGTATCCGGCTAGAAGAAAAACAGAAATTGCGTTTTCATTACGACTAACGGAGCGACAATTACTGAAATATGTTCGTATTGCTAGAAGAGCCAAGGGATCAACGGGCCAGGTCCTATTGCAATTACTTGAAATGCGTTCGGATAATATTATTTTTCGATTGGGTATGGCTCCCACCATTCCCGGAGCTAGACAATTAGTTAATCATGGACATATCCGGGTCAATGACCATATGGTAGATATACCAAGTTACCCTTGCAAACCTCAAGATGAGATTACTATAAGAGATCAACAAAGATTGAGGACTATTATTAGGAAGAATATAGATCTGTTACAGAGGGATAAATTGCCAAATCATTTGACTTTTAATTCGTTACAATATAAAGGATTCATCAATCAAATAATAGATAGTAAATGGATCAGTTTGAAGATTAAAGAATTGCTGGTCGTAGAGTATTATTTCCCGTCAAGCTTGAATCAAGAATGAAATGAAAAGGAGGGGTTGGGTTGCTGGACATCTGAAATTATGTTCTTCTCCCTTCTTTTTCCCCTCCCCAAAGGGGACATTTTATAATCCTTCCGTACGTTACATTAGAATCTTGTTATCCACGATACTTTTATTGCTTCTTAAAATGGTCTTAACCTTTCCCATACCACGAACCAATGTTCATTCTATTTTCTATATCACATATAGAAGGAGATTGATCCCGGAATTAGGAGATCGTCCTATTGGGATTCAATAGATTGGAAAAACAATGGATGAAGAAAATAGTAAGGCGAAGATACGGAAGAGAGGGATTCGAACCCTCGGTAAGCAGAAGCCTACATAGCAGTTCCAATGCTACGCCTTGAACCGCTCGGCCATCTTTCCTATGAGATCTATCGGTTTTCATTAACAAAATTAGTAAATAGCAACTTCCTTACAAAGTCTTTTTGTTCGGGTACGAACAGTTCCATCTTTTGGAAAAAATAGATAATAAATAAGGTAATTATTTCAATCTCCCCCGGAAAGACAAAAGGACATTTTATCAAACTTCCTCCTATTTTAGGAAATCCTCAATCATCCCTGTTGATTTGACGATCTTATTCGGATTGCCTAATCAATAATTTTAGACAGATTAATTGATCCATTCCATATGATGATCAAATATGGATCTGTAGTGATCGTGTTATCAATTGTATGAGAACTAATTCTTTGCAATGATCCTGTGTCATGCATGATGACCATATTTTTCCCGATATTCCTTTATCTATATGGATATGTGCACACAATTGCTAGGTGAGCATTTCATTCTCATTATGCCAATGCTCGATCGTTTAACTCTTTCTTTGTTCGGATCATGATCGAACTGGACTTCTCGAGTTTACCGAATCTAGTATTCTTTTAATACGAATCTTTTTTTTTTCCATTATTATTCATCAATATTACTAATGAACAATTATTGAAAATATTCCCTATCTATTCCCATTTTGAAAAATCAATTGGAATAGATAGAATGAGAACATATTTACGATTGTAAGGAAATAAATTTTATGGTATTGTGCACCAGAAAAAATTTCGTTCATGGAATCATTTGCGTAAGGGAATGAAGGAAATTATAAAATCTGTAATTGACTATGCCTAGATCTCAGAGAAATGACAATTTTATTGATAAGGACCTTCACAATTGTAGCGGATATCTTATTGCGAATAATCCCGATGGCTCGGGGGAAAAAGAAGCATTTACCTATTACAGAGATGGTGTGATTTGATATTTTTTCCGTTCTTATTTTTTTGGAAAGAAAAGGTATTCGGAATAAAAATTGGGTAAAATCAAACTTACGCTCAGTGAAGGTGAGTTCTGGAGATAGAACAATTCTTCTGTCGTGTATCCCCGGTCAATGCAGCCTTAGATGCTCTCATCTCCTGAGGATTTTAGTACCGAGCGAAAGGTTACACCTATGCAATAGGCCTTGCTTGTATAGTTTTAACCTATCTGATAGGCGCGCATGGGGGGAGAAAGCACTACGTATGGAAATCAACAACACAAAAGCTTCGTTATAGCCCATATGCATTACCCTTTTCCGAAGGGTAGTGAGAATGGTTGGGACAACAAACATCCATCTCGTTTTGTACTTCGGATACCCCTATCATGGAACCATCGGAGATTGTTGAAGTGATTAATCCCCGGAGAATACAGGGCGTTAAGAACAAAGAAATTGTTAGAGGTTCCATTCCTAGTACTAAGATCCTTGGTGTTCGGAAAAGAATCTTTGCAAGAAGGATGGCTAGAGATTCATTGGAAATACACTAGACCCCTGTTAATTCATAATATTGGGTCAGAATCTTTTTTCTTTTTTCAATTCCACGGATTACTCCCCGTATTACGTACTGTAAAGAAAGGAGGAGCCGTATGAGGTGGGAATCTCATGTACGGTTTTGAAGCTGAGATCATTTCAATGGAATGAACGACCGTAACGGATGTCAGCTCAATCGGAAGGGGAATTTGCGGAAGCTTTACAAAATTATAATGAAGCTATGCGACTGGAAACTGACCCTTATGATCGAAGTTATATACTATATAATATAGGTCTTGTCCATACAAGTAATGGGGAACATACGAAGGCTTTGGAATATTATTTTCAAGCATTAGAACGGAACCCATCCTTACCACAAGCTCTTAATAATACGGCCTTGATCTGTCATTACGTGCGGCTATCTGTACCATAGAATAACTTAGTTAATAACTACTACGGGTAAGAACAAAAGAAAAGGCTTTCTACATATGCACCGTCCCAAGTAACGGTTTTTATAAGCTGTAGCAAAAAAAAACATCTCTCATAGGAGCCCGAATATGAATAGATAGATAGAGCCTAAGTATTCCATGGATAAAAAATTAAATTGATGATGGAAGCACCATAAAGATCAATTATTGAAAGAAGGTTCGGGCTGATACGATCAATCTGCTCATTGACAAGAATCAGGAATCAACTTATGTATAGAGTCGATCTACTAACTATTGAGCAGTGGTGTAGCATCAGATCCTAAAGATGTGAGTACTCCAGACGGAAAGTACTCTTCAAAAATTCTATATGGAACTGAGATAGTTACCTTGCAAAAAGACTTTTATTTGGACGATCAATCTGAAGTATATCTCTTCCTATACTTCATCTTTTTGAGGGTAGGAGAAAAGATTAGAACCTGATCATTTAATTGATTGGAAGTGAAATCAGAAACTCATGTCATTTACTTTTTTTGTCCTTTGGTTAATCTGAACTCCCATGAATAATCTCCAATCCAAGAATATTTTGGAAATTTGGGTAGAGGACTAAAGAATAGTTGATTGAGCGTATGAGGTAGGAAACTCTCAAGTACGGTTCTGAGGGAAGAAAACTTTTCCAAGTGGACCTATCCCGACCGAGGAGAACAGGCCATCGACAGGGAGATCCTGAAACTGCGGAGGCTTGGTTCGATCAGGCTGCTGAGTATTGGGAACAAGCTATAGCACTTGCTCCAGGCAATTACATCGAAGCACAAAATTGGTTAAAGATTACAGGACGCTTTGGAGAATGATAATTTCTATTATCGGGAATCGTTTGAATTAATATCTTATTTTCTCGAAATAAATGGAATTATTCCAGAATATTCCCCAAATTAGATTCAATTCGTCGGCATCTCATAGGAATATATTGACAATATAATTAAATATTACCTTTTCTGGTTCTGGATTGTTAATGGATCTTCTTAATAGGGGTAAAATCCATCCGGAGATGTCTTTCATTAATGATCCATTAATAAAGATTTATAATGGATGGATGGATGGTCTTTGATATGGAACATACGGAGGAGTATTAATAGGTGGATAAAATATATATATATGGATATTATGGATATATATTTATCCATCTAGAACCATTGTAAAAATAACCGGTAAATGCTTTTGAAATTACACAAAAAGTCTTTTTTTGGGTCATAATAGCCCACAGTCCCTTAAGCACCTTAAAAATATGTCATAATAAAACTGAACACCTGCCTCAGATCGACTCCCGTATCATAGTAGCTCCAGTCATACACTAGAAAATAAGGGAGAAACGAGTTGAGATATATCTCTCGGAAGTTAACTAATTCCTATTGGCAGGTTTCTTCTTATTTATGTCCCATCCGGAAAGGGGAGAATTCAATGATCATTCGTTCACCAGAACAAACCAGAAGTAAAGGTCGTAGTGGAGAGGGATCCTGTCAAAACCTCTTTTGAGAAATGGGCCAAACCTGGTCATTTCTCAAAGACGCTAGCTAAAGGCCCTGAGACTACCACTTGGATTTGGAACTTACATGCTGATGCTCACGATTTTGATTAGTCATACTGATGATTTGGAAGATATTTCTCGCAAAGTATTTAGGCGCTCATTTTGGTCAACTAGCGATCATCTTTATTTGGCTAAGTGGGATGTACTATCATGGGCGCTCGTTTCTCCAATTATGAAGCATGGCTGGCTGATCCAACTCACATCAAACCAGTGCTCAAGTAGTTTGGCCAATAGTAGGTCAAGAAATATTGAATGGGGATGTAGGTGGAGGTTTTCGAGGGATACCAAATAACCTCTGGGTTCTTCAGATTTGGCGAGCATCTGGAATAACCAGTGAATTACAACTTTACTGCACTGCAATTGGTGCATTGATCTTTGCAGCGTTAATGCTTTTTGCTGGTTGGTTTCATTATCACAAAGCTGCCCCAAATTGGCTTGGTTCCAGGATGTACAATCCATGTTGAACCATCATTTAGCAGGGTTACTAGGACTTGGGTCTCTATCTTGGGCAGGACACCAAATACACGTCTCCTTACCATTAACCAACCTTCTAGACGCTGGAGTGGATCCTAAAGAGATACCACTTCCTCATGAATTTATTTTGAATCGCGATCTTTTGGCTCAACTTTATCCCAGTTTTGCTAAGGGATTGACCCCATTTTTCACCCTGAATTGGTCGAATATTCAGACTTTTGACTTTTCGTGGAGGATTAAATCCAGTCACGGGGGGTCTGTGGTTGACCGATACTGGGCGCATCATCATTTGGCTATTGCAATTCTTTTCCTGATAGCCGGTCATATGTATAAGACCAATTGGATCATTGGCCATAACATCAAGACAATTTTAGAAGCTCATAAAGGTCCATTTACGGGGGAGGGCCATAAAGGTCTTTATGAGATCTAACTACTTCATGGCATGCTCAATTAGCTATTAACCTAGCTATGTTAGGATCTTTAACTATTTCGTAGCTCACCACATGTATGCGATGCCCCCCTATCCATACCTAGCTATTGACTATGGTACCCAACTCTCTCTGTTCACACATCATATGTGGATTGGTGGGGTTTATCATAGTTGGCGCTGCTGCGCATGCAGCGATTTTTATGGGTAAGAGACTATGACCCAACTACTCAATACAACAATTTATTAGATCGCGTTCTTAGACATCGTGATGCAATTGTATCACACCTCAACTGGGTATGTATATTCTTAGGCTTTCATAGTTTTGGTCTGGTATTATTCATAATGATACTATGAGCGCTCCAGGACGTCCTCAAGATATGTTCTCAGATACTGCTATACAATTACAACCTATTTTCGCTCAATGGATACAAAACACTCATGCTTCAGCACCTGGTTCAACAGATCCTGGTGCAGCAGCGAGTACCAGCTTACCTGGGGAGGTGGGTGATTTGGTGACAGTAGGTTCCAAAGTGGCTTTGTTACCAATTCCATTAGGAACCGCGGATTTTTTGGTACATCACATTCATGCATTTACTATCCATGTGACTGTTTTAATCCTACTTAAAGGTGTTCTATTTGCCCGTAGCTCCCGTTTAATACCTGATAAAGCGAATCTTGGTTTTCGCTTTCCTTGTGATGGACCTGGGAGAGGAGGAACATGTCAAGTATCTGCCTGGGATCATGTTTTCCTTGGTTTATTCTGGATGTACAATGCAATTTCGGTAGTAATATTCCATTTCAGCTGGAAAATGCAGTCCGATGTTTGGGGTAGTATAAGTGATCAGGGAGTGGTTACTCATATCACGGGAGGAACTTTGCACAGAGTTCCATTACGATTAATGGGTGGCTCC